>OZ024759.1:2204284-2716784 GCA_964016885.1 Eledone cirrhosa | reverse complement strand
AAGGCTAAGTATAGTGGCTTATTCTTCTCTAAGAACCTCTCTTGCATTTGTCTCACCAAGAAGAGGGCATCTGTTGTACTCTTCCCAGGCACAAAACCAAACTGCATCTCATCTAGTTTGACCCTTTCCCTAATTAGTTGTGCTAAAATCCTTTCTGCCACTTTCATAACCTGATCTATCAGTTTTATACCCCTATAATTGCTCCTCTCCAAAGCATCCCCTTTACCTTTGTAGCAATTTATGAGAATACTGCTGCACCAGTCTTTGGGTATGACACCACCATATATAGCCTGATTGATGATGCGTGCAACCAGTTTAGTGCCTACGTCCCCTGATGCCTTCAGCATCTCAGCAACTATTCCCGATGGTCCAGCCGCCTTACCATTTTTCATTTCCCTAATCGCCTCTTGGACCCTATATTCGTCAATCTCAATAGCTGGTCCCTCTGTCGGATCTACCAAGGGTAATTTCTCTCTCTCCCATTCGTTCTCCACATTCATCAGTCTCTCATAATGACATTTCCAGGCCTCCTTTTTTTTATATATATATATATATATATATATATATATATGTGTGTGTGTGTGTGTGTGTATATCTGTATATAAATTTGATAATAGTAGATATTTCTATGTATAAATTTAAGAACTTTTAAAGAAAACCAAATAGATATATATTGTACATAGGCCACATATATATATAGCATGTGTAGTATTTTCTATAAATTGTAAATATTGTGAAATGTTCTGGAGAATCGATGCAAAGAAGAATTAAATATTTCCTTTTTTGAAATAGAGCGATGACAAATTCTTGAGAGAGCCATATTTTGGTAAACAGGCGCTTTCGATATCCTTCACCAAGAGATCAATTTGTCAGTTAACTGTCTTTTAAAGACCAAATTAATTGTGATAGTGAGGTTAAGAATTTTTTGTCTGATTGTTTGAATGTATGTTTATGATTATACCAACAGTCCTTAAATTTTTAGAAGTAGCTCCTATATAATTATATAATCTATCTCTAGTTTTTATGGTGCATTTGTATACTAAATTTCTATCAAGGCAATTATTCTGTAAAGGGCATGGTATGTTATTTTTGCAATTACATTTTCTAATATTGCTGTTTAGAGAAACGGTATTATTATTTATGCATTTGCATAAATAATAAAACCGTTTCTACTTTTCGCACAAGACCAGCAATTATTTCAGTGTATTACTGATAGAATAAAGTACCAGTGATACACTGGGATAATTGCTGGCCTTGTGCCAAAAGTAGAAACAATTATTTATGCATTCGCTATTATTATTATTATTATTATTATACGGAACGTTCTTAGTTATATTGTTATTGCTATTTGAGTTTATTTGGTTTGAGTTTAATTTTAAATTCCTATTATTAATTCTATTAATATTTTGTGCTATATTCATAGTAGTAGAGTAAGAGAGTTTGACTGTATGTCTGTTAAAAATGGAAAACATTTATCTAACGCCTTAAAGAATTGGTGTGCTAAAGGTGTCTTAATTCCTAATGAAATTGGAGGAGAATACCAAATTATATTTCTAGTTTATTATTAATATTATAATAAACTTTAGGAGGTTGGTGTATACTATTCTTATCTATGTAGTTAATTTTAGTATTGTATCCAGCTCTGTGTAGAGCATCATTGTAATATTCTGTTTTGTTATCAAATATATTTCTATTAGCTGAGAGTCTAGATATTCTTTGCTACACATGTATATATATATATATATACACATGTATATATATATATATATATACACATGTATATATATATATATATACACATGTATATATATATATATATATATATATATATATATATATATATATACATGCATATATATATATACATACATGTATATATATATATATACATTTTATCCTCATCAGAGGATGTGACAGATGGACAGTCGTAAACACAAAAGTCTTCCCTAGTGCGGAATGTACCTCCCAACATAGTTTAGTTGTCAGCGACCTCATGGTCAGAACTAGACGAACCCGGAAACAGAGGCCAACCTGGAGAAGAAAGATCTGGAAGCTGAAAGACCCCTCGGCCAGTAACAGATTTAAAGATATTTTACTCAATGCCTATGACAGTAAAGAAGAACAGATAGAGACATTCAATGTAGAAGAGCACTGGGAGTCCCTAAAAATAACTTACTAGAGGCGACAGATGATGACTGTAGGTGGAGTAAGACCACACGTAGGAGGAGAGTGACTTGGTGGTGGAACAATAAGGTAGATGAGGCAGTTTAGGCCAAGAGACAGGCATGGAAAGAATGGAAGAACGAGGGAAGCAGGGTACATTACATAAAGACCAGGAGGGAAGCTAGGCGACAAGTATACTTAACTAGGAGGGAAGCAGAGGATAGAAAATTCAAGCATGTTTTGCAACGTGAGGACCAGAAACAGGAGGTGTTCAAGATTGCGAGGCAGTGTGTCAGAGAGAATTGTGATGTCATTGGAGAGAAGTGTATCCGGAATGATAAAGGTGAGCTTGCCCTCACAAGTGCTGAGAAGAAAGATGCATGGAAGAGCCATTATGATAGATTACTAAATGAGAATGCATGGGAAGAAGAGACCCTACCCCAAGTAGACCCTATAGAGGGGCCAGCAGTACAAGTCAGCAGCAGTGTAGTAAGTAAGGAAATCAAGATATGAAGATGGGGAAGGCAACCGGTCCATCGGGTATAGCTGCCGAGATGCTGAAGGCATCTGGGTCTGTAGGTCACACTATAACCACACGTATTGTGAACCAGGTAATACTAGAAGGTGTCATACCAAAAGATTGGTGCAGTAGCATCATTGCCAACTGCTACAAAGGTAAAAGTGATGCACTAGATAGAGGAAACTATAGAGGTATAAAGTTGATGGACCAGGTCATGAAAGTAACAGAAAGAGTTATAGCACATTTGATTAAGGACCGGGTGAAACTAGATAAGATGCAATTTGGGTGTGTACTAGGAAGAGGCACCACTGATGCCCTCTTCCTTGTGAGGCAGTTACAGGAAAAGTACCTAGCTAAAAGTAAGCCACTCTACCTGGCTTCGTCGATCTCGAGAAATCCTTTGACAGAGTTCCACGTGCTATAATCTGGTGGGCTCTTAGAAAACTAGGAGTAGATGAATGGCTTGTGAAAGCTGTACAAGCCATGTATAGGGGAGCAGTCAGCAAAGTTAGGTTTAGCAAAGAGTATAGCGAGGAATTTAGCATACAGGTCGGTGTCCACCAGGGCTCTGTTTTTAGCCCTCTCCTGTTCATCATAGTCCTGCAGGCAATAACGGAGGAGTTTAAGACCGGATGCCCATGGGAACTCCTGTATGCTGATGACCTCGCACTTATAGCTGAATCTATGGTAGAACTAGAGAAGAAATTCCAAACTTGGAAGCAGGGACTAGAAAGAAAGGGTCTCAAAGTCAACCTGACAAAGACTAAGGTCCTTGTAAGTAGACGAGAAAACAGAACCCAGATCCCCTCAGGGAAATGGCCTTGCTCAGTATGTAGGAAAGGTGTAGGTAGGAACTCCATTCTCTGCCCAAAAAGCAAACAATGGGTACACAAGAGATGTAGCGGGATCTCAGGAAGCTAAATTAAGAATGTAGTAGCTGTGCTGGGACAGCAAGCAGCAAACAGCCACAGGAAACAAGTACCACCAACCTCTGGGAGGGCTCTGTAGAAACAGTAGACAGCTTCTGTTACCTAGGTGACCGAATTAGCAGCGGAGGTGGGTGTTCAGAAAGTACAATAACTAGGGTAAGAATGGGATGTAAGAAGTTCAGGGAGCTACTGCCACTGCTAGCTGCAAAAGGCTTTTCCCTCAAAATGAAAGGCAGACTGTAAGATGCGTGTATACAAACAGCAATGTTACATGGTAGTGAGACCTGGGCGCTGAAGGTGAAAGACTTACGTAGATTAGAAAGAAACAAAGCCTGCATGCTCCGATGGATGTGTAATAGTAATATACGCGAACGGCAAAGCATAAATGAATTGAGAGAGAGACTGAGCATAAGAGGAATCAAATGCTGTGTGCAGGAGAGGCGGTTGCATTGGTATGGACATGTGATGTGTATGAAGGATGACAGCTGCATAAAAAGGTGCAGAGCACTAGAAGTCAATGGAAAGCGCGGAGTGGGGAGACCCAAGAAGACCTGGGATGAGGTGATAAAAGCCGACCTTACCAAATTACACCTCTGGCGTCACGCAGTAATACAGAGTACTCGGCCTCCCATGGGTACAAGCCCAAGCTGAAGCATAGATAAATAGCCCCCACACCCTCCCACTGCAAAGTGGTTGCGGAGGTACCACGGCAAAAAAGCACCCAGCCCACACTGTAAAGTAGACGTGTAGGCACCACGGAAAAAAGCACCCAGCACTCACTGTAAATGAGGTTGGTGTTAGGAAGGGCATCCAGCTGTAGAAATCAAGCCAAATCAGTTCCTGTATGAGCAAGGCATGTTCAGCCGACCAGACACTGCCCACAACAGGGCAACCCGTCTAACCCATGTTAGCAAGGAAGAACGGATGTAAAATGGTGATGATGATGATATATATATATATATATATATATATATATATATATATACACATTGTTATACTTTGGGAGGGTCATGTTGCCAATAAGAAACACATGCACCAGTTGCTTTCACTTCAATTTATTATAATAAATTTATAAATTTAGGAATTTATAAATTTCCGGTTGGTTGGTTCCACAACCAGATGATTGTTTATATATTGTCAAAGTTCTTTCGTCACACATTCTGTGACCTCTTCAGTGACTGGGGATTCTTTTCTTTGTTTTTGTGCCTCTCCTTTGTTCTGTCCTACACCATCTTGTTTTTTTGTGTGTTGCGTGCTTAGTTTGCGCACGTGTTACATCCGGGTGTCTGTGTGTGTGTTTATATTTGTTTATTTATTTGTTTATTTACATGTTACTGGTTGGTTGTTTGTTCTATGTGCGTGTGTGTTTTCATTTTGTCCTTAATTGTAAGTTGTGATGTTGCTGTTCCATTCATATTTTCTATTTAATTTTGGTTGGAGTTCATTTATGTTTATTGCCTCTGTGATTTGTCTAAACATTGCGTCTTTTCTGTGTGTAGATTCTATTTTTATTTCTATGTTCTCTAATTTACCCTTATGTTCTATTTTAGCATGTTGGTAGAGTACAGATGATTCTTTACTATATTGAAGGTCTCGCCAGTGTTCATTTATCCGTTCCCCTATACTACGAGCTGTCTCACCTATGTACATTATATTCTTATCTCTACATTGTCATTCAGTACATCTTATGCTATATACTACATTTCTAGTTTTACAGTTAATGTGGGGGCTTAATTTACAGATTATACATTTCTTATCTATACAGGGAGGTCTTTGGAAAGGGTATGTATTGCTAATAAGTGTTTTTATGGAGGTACCTGGTTTTTCTACTATCTTAATATTAGGTTTATGTTTATCTAGGGCCCTTCTAAATTTGTAAGCTAATTCACCTCTAGGGGTTGTATCGATGAACATTACACTCTGGTATTTATTGCTATCATAACATGAGTTTATTCTATTAACCTTATTCCTAGTTCTTTCTATTCTATTCCAGAATTTGCTCCTATACAAGGGGCAGGTCCCATTTGTGTCTTTATTTACCTTTTTTTTTTTTTTTTTTTTTCCCATTTGGTTCTGGCTCCTCTATATACTCTGATTTTATCTCTCTGATTGTAACCAGAGAACTGCATACGGTGGATGAAGTGTTGTATGTGTCTGTCTAGTTCTTTGGGGTTGCACATTGAAGTGAAAGCAACTGGTGCGTGTGTTTCTTATTTGCAACATAACCCTCCCAAAGTATAACAATATCGGTTTCAACACATGTTTTCAGATAAAGAATCTTGCTAAACAAATTCAGAAACGAAATATATATACACATGTATATATAAATACATGTATATATATACACATGTATATATATATATACACACATGTATATATATACACATGTATATATATACACACATGTATATATATATATATATACATGTTGTAATATAATAAACTAAAATATGCTTACAACCTTAAAATATACTTATAAATATTATCTATATAATATTATAACTCATAATTTGAATAGATCCAATAATTAGTTGTATATCTCAATTTTTAAAAATTTTAAATTGGTATTCTACCACTTGAAAGCATTTTTAACTCTCATATTATTTTATAAATACTACCAAAATATATGATTATATAATTAAATATAATTATATAACTCTCCTTACACCATCACTGATATGATCCATACAATTTTATCTTAATAATAATAGTGTATTTCTAACTATAATTTTTTCTTGTATTAATATTGGCCTCTCTTTTTCTTTCTTCTTCCCTTATAAATTATATATATGTATATATATATATATAAGCAAAGAGATTTTTCTCTTCTTCCCTTTATAAATTATCCTAATAATTATTTAAATTTACCTAGTGTCTAAATGTAATCTTTTTTCAGTCTTACATTTCAACCTTATTTACATATTCATCCTAAATATTTGAAATTTTTCTTACACTATCCAAACTGAGCCTGAACTGATAAGGTCTGGTTTCTTGGGTATGTCACTATTTATAAAACAAATTTTGTATTTTATCTTATAAGGGCATACCAAAATTTTGGTACCCTTGAAATATATATAATAAAATAAATATCGTTTTATAAATATTGTTTCCATTTATTAATATCATTGATATAATATCATCATCATCATCATCATCATCGTTTAACGTCCATGTTCCACGCTTGCATAGGTTTGGACGGGAGTTTTCCCACTTGAGGCAAGAGTGGTTGTCTTGCTCGCATAGGACTGTCTGGCGGGTTTTCTACAGCTGGATCCCCTTCCTAACACCAACCACATTTACAGTGTGGGACTGGGAGGTTTTTACCGTGTTGCCTACACGGCCACATTACAGCGTGGACTGTGTGTTTTTTTGTCGTGACACCTACACGATCTCATTTGTTTTGGCCTGGATGTTGTGGCACCAACATAACTTTACATTGAAAGGGGCGGTGTGGATGGGGTGGGGTGGGGGGACGGGGGTGTATTTTGTTAGAGGTGCCTACTGACTGTAGTAGGTTTTACTTTGTATTTAGGTAAGGCGGGTCTTCTCTATTACTGAGTACCGCCAAAGATCTCGGTCCAGTGACATTGTCTTGGAGAGGTGTAAGTGTGTGAGGTCGGAATTTATCAGGTCGTCCCAGGTTTTTCTGGGTCTGCCTACTCCGTGGCTACCGTCTATCTTTATTGCCCTGCACTTTTTTATACAGCTGTCGTCTTTCATGCGCATCACGTGACCATACCAATGTAGCCTTCTCTCAAGTAAACAATATCTGATCCCTCTTATTTCTAATTTTTCCCTTAGTTCATTTATGCTTTGCCGTTCATGTATATTACTATTACACATCTAGCGGAGCATGCAAGCTTCGTTCCTCTCTAGTCTGCGTATATCCTCTGCACACAATGCCCAGGTCTCACTGCCATGCAACATTGCTGTTCATATGCAGGCATCATACAAACTGCCTTTCATTTTTAGGGAGAACCCTTTAGAGGCTAATAGTGGTATAAGCTCTCTGAACTTTTTCCATCCAGTTCTGACTCTAGCTACTGTACTTTCAGAGCACCCTCCCCCACTGCTGATTTTGTCACCCAGGTAACGGAAGGTGTCCACTGTTTCTATAGAACCCTCTGCACAATTGAAAGAGCTAGTATTTTGTGGACACTTGCTGCTACTTATTGCACCAGAGCACCAGCCACATGTAAAATCTATGTTCTTAGTTAGCTTACCTGTGATCCCACTACATCTTTTATGCACCCATACTTTGCATTTGGGACATAAAATGGAGTTTCTACCTACGCCTTTCCTACACACTGAGCATGGCCATTTCCCGGAAGGGACCGGCGCCTTATTTTCTTTCCTACAATCTAGAACTTTAGTCTTAGCCAGGTTAATTTTAAGGCCTTTTGATTCTAAGCCGTGCTTCCATGTTTGGAATTTCTTCTCTAGCTCGGCCATTGATTCAGCTATGAGCGTTAGATCATCTGCGTATAGGAGTTCCCATGGGCAGCCGGTCTTGGACTCCACTGTTATAGCCTGAAGGGCAATAATAAATAATAGGGGGCTAAGAACAGAGCCCTGATGAACACCAACTTTTACGCTAAACTCTTCACTATATTCGTTGTTAATTCTAACCTTGCTGACTGTTTCTTTATACATGGCTTGTATAGCTCTCACAAGCAATTCATCAACACCAAGTTTTCTAAGAGCCCACGAGATAATGTAACGAGGGACTCTGTCGAAGGCTTTCTCCAAGTCGACAAAAGCTAAGTATAGGGGTTTACTTTTAGCTAGGTACTTCTCCTGTAGTTGTCGTACAATGAAAAGAGCGTCTGTGGTACTTTTGCCTGACACTAACCCGAATTGCATTTCATCTAGATCAATTCTCTCTCTGATTAGTTGCGCTATTACTTTTTCCGTGACCTTCATGACCTGGTCGATTAATTTAATGCCTCTATAGTTATTCCTATCTAGGGCATCTCCTTTACCCTTGTAACAATTAATGATGATGCTGCTACGCCAGTCCTTCGGAACAACCCCATTCTGTATGACTTGGTTTACTATCCGGGTGACCATGGTGTGTCCCACCGTTCCAGAGGCTTTCAGCATCTCAGCAACTATTTCCGAAGGCCCAGCCGCCTTACCCGTCTTCATATCTTTGATTGCCTTACTTATTATACTACCTTCGACTAACACTGCTGGTCCCTCTATTGGGTCGATGTGGGGGAGACTGTCTTTCTCCCATTTATTCTCCTCATTTAGTAGCCTTTCGTAGTGACACTTCCAAGCTACCTTCTTATCAGCGTCAGTGATGGCAAGTACGCCATCATCATTAAGTACACACTTCTCCCCGACAATATCACGGTTTTCCTTGACACATTGCCTAGCAATCCTGAACAGCTCACATTTTTGGTCCTCGCGTTGTAGAACATGCTTGAACTTTCTTTCTTCTGCTTCCCTTCTTGCGAAGTACACTTGTCTCCTAGCTTCCCTCCTGGCCACTTGATAGTCTTTTCTACTTCCCCCATCCCGCCATGCTTTCCAAGCCTGCTTTTTGGCCTTAATTGACTCCTCCACCTTACTGTTCCACCACCATGTTACTCTCCTCCTGCCTACAGGCCTGCTCCAGCCACAGACTTTGTCTGCCGCCATCAGCAGGTTTGCTTTCAGGAATTCCCACTGTTCCTCTATATTGTACGATTCTAATTGCTCTTCCTTACTGTCGAAAGCATCAAGTAATATGCTTTTAAATTTATTACTGGCTGTGGGGTCCTTTAGCTTCCATATTTTTCTCCTGAGGATAGTCCTCTTCTGCTGTCTAGTACGTCTCGTCCTGACTATTAGGTCGCTAATTATCACTCTATGTTGGGAGGTGCATTCTTCATGGGGGAGGGATTTAGTGTTTACAACAGACACTCTGTGACGTCTTCTGGTAAGGATATAATCTACCTGGCTGGTATGTTCCCCTGATCTGTAGGTGATCAAGTGATTGTCTCGTTTTTTGAAGTTAGTGTTACAGATAGTTAGGTTATTTGCATCACAGAATTCCAGGATTCTGGAACCTTCCTCATTTCTAGTACCAAACCCATAGCCTCCATGGATTCCGTCATAGCCATCACAATGTTGTCCAACGTGGCCATTTAGGTCGCCAACAATAATTATATAGTCACTGTCGGTTATTTGGGAGGTAGTGAGCATCAGTGTCTCATAGAATCTATCTTTTATAGCGCCAGGCAGTCCGGTTTGCGGTGCGTACGCAGATATTACTGTCACAGTAGTTCTATTGAAGACAAGTCTTATTTTCATTATTCTGTCATTCACTCTATTTACATTTATTATCTTATCTGCCCACTTTTCTGCTAACATGATTCCTACCCCACCCATCCCATTGTCATTTCCCACCCAGAAAAGCTTATAGCAACGTTCTTTACCCACAATGAATCTAGCAGACCCGCCCCTCCACCTGGTCTCTTGGATACAGCAAACATCAACCTCCTTACGTTCAAGCATTTCTACAACCTCGTTAGAGCGACCTTTTAAGGTGCCTACATTCATGGTACCAACTCTGAAATTTTGGATTGTGTTTGGAGGATGGGGCGCAGGGAGGGGTGAGGGGGATGGGGTTGGGGTTATTTTACCCATCCGCTTCCAAAACAAAGAGGAGGCGGCCTTGCCCTTTCGTCCGGCAGCATGAGGTGAATTTGTCGTCATCTTTGGCATTGTCATCGAGTGTCCAGATTCTTCAGACTCTCCAGAAATTCCTTAGTCCATCCATCATATCGAAAAGCAGCCAGAAGTGATAGATAGGCCGTTGACTTGTGATTGGTCCAAATAATAAAGGTGGAGAGTGGGGGCGGGAGGGAGGGGTATGGGGTAGTTAGCAAAGAGAAGATTATTTAGAACAAGCATGGAGAAGATTATTTGGAACAGTGAGACAGAATTATAGGATAGCAACGATTGTAGATATATGGATGAATGAATCGAAGGTTGAGGAGACAAGAAGAAAATGTTATATTACACATTACATTTTCGTAGAAGTCGACTGACCATTTAAAAAGAGTTGACAAATTCTGAGTTTTGTCCTTCGTAACATGCTTATTTATATTTGGTGCAAGTAGGGAGTGAGAGAGAGAGAGAGGGACGTATATATATATATATATATATATATATATATATATATATATATATATATATATATATATATATATACACATGAGTGTGAGTGTGTGTCTATGTGTATATATATATATATATATATATATATATACACATAGACACACACTCACACACACACACACACACACACACACACACACACACACACACACACACACACACACACACACACACACACACACAGATATATCATCATCATCATTTTATGTCTGCTTTTCCCTGCTTGCAAGGGTGCGACGGGAACTGATTCTGGCTTGATTTCTACAGCTGAGTAAACTGGAGCAATGTGAAATAAAGTGTCTTGCTCAAGGAAACAACACATCACCCGGTCTGAGAATTGAACTCACAACCTTTCGATTGCAAGGCCAATGTTCTAACCACTAAGCAATGTGCCTCCATGGCACACATATATATATATATATATATATATATATATATATACACACACATATATATATATATATATATATATATATATATATATATATATATATATATATATATATATATATATATATATATATATATATATATATAATTGAAAAAGTGAAGAATATCATGGTCAACAGTACAAAAAGGGGTTTTATTTACAGTCTAACAATTGTTTCTCTGATTAAGTTGTCTAAACATTGCTGAACACTGGAAGCAGTGCCACTCAATTTTAAATACGATGTTAGCTCAATCATGTCATCAGAGGCTATTACAAAAAATATATAACTGGCAAATCTACAAATTCAAATTACAGCATCAATAATAATAAAGATAGAGAGAGAAAAAAAGAAGGAAAGAGAGATAGATAAAAGAAAGAAAGAAATAAAAAGGAAAAAGAAAAAGAAAAAGAAAAAGAAAAAGAAAAAGAAAAAGAAAAAGAAAAAGAAAAAGAAAATGAAAAAGAAAAAGAAAAAGAAAAAGAAAAAGAAAATGAAAAAGGAGAAATGAAAACAGAGAAAGATATAGAGAGAAAAAAAGATATAGAGAAAGGAGGAGAGAAAGAGGAGAGAAAAGGATAATGGAAAAATAACGTAAGAGAAAAAGAAAAAAGAGGGAAAATAATGATATCAACAATAAATGAATAAATGTTAATACATGAATAAATGTAAATAAATAAATAAATAAATAAACAAATTACATCGAGGATGATACAAAATGATACAAAATATGAAATATGAAAATAAATAAGTAAAAATGTGCGAAAAAATTTAAACATATTAAGAATATTGAAAGTGATTATAGAGAGATATGAAGGTATAAATATAATAATGTTAAATATATTTATGTGTGTATTGGTTATTTTAATAAATTAATTAATTATTTGATTAATTAGTTGTATGTTATATTAGAAGTGAAACTGATATGATAAGATAAAATAAAATGCCAGAGATGAAATAAATTTAGGGAGAGAAATAGAGAGATAGAAAGTGAAAGATAGAGATATATAAAATATGAATGTAAATATAAGAGGTTTTGATGTTGGTTCATTGATAGATGATGACAATTATAACAATAATGATGATGATGTGATATTATAATAGATCTAAGTGGTACAATTTGGATTATGGAATAGATAAGATGAATTAAGCTGGTCTAAAATTCTCAAATTTGGTCGCCGTTTTATGCCTACAGAAAATAGTTCTTTCAATTTTACTGTTAAGTAGCATTTTGTTGTAATTTAAAATTTGGAAAAGTTCCATATTACAAAGACCACAGTGGGACATGCTAATTCGATAGGCCATTGCTGTTGATAGCTTCGTCCAGCTGATTTTATATTTCATGTTTGCATCTCTGAGTTGCCAGATTTTATTGGCGAGAGTTGTTGTGTTTATGAGCTTCCTGTTATTGATAGAGTGTCTATGGACACTATATATATATATATATATGGACACACACATATATATATATATATATATACACATGTATATATATATATATATATATATATATATATACATGTATATATATATATATATATCATCTCTGCCTATGCTCCCCAAGCAGGCCTAGGAAGACTGCTTTTACGAGCAACTTTTACAAACAACCACAATGATAGAGGACGGCGACATCATTATGCTAGCAGGGGACTTCAATGGTCATGTTGGACAGCTCCAGGATGGTTACACTGGGGTACATGGTGGGCATGGTTACACCTCAAGAAATGAGGAAGCAGTGAGGCTTCTTGAATTTTGTGATGCAAGTACACTAACCATTTGCAACACTAACTTCCAGAAACCTGCCAATCACCTAATAACCTACAAATCTGGCGAGCACATAAGCCAGATTGACTTCTTACTAGTTAGGCATAGGGACAGGCAGATATTATCTATACCAAGGCATACCCTGGGGAAGAATGTACCCCACAGCATAGGCTAGTCGTTAGTGATATCTCAGTAAGCAAGAGATGGAATGAGACATAGAGGAAGGTGTGGAGAAGAAAGGTCTGGAAGCTAAAAGACCTTTCACTAAAATACAAATTGAGGAAAGCCCTTCAAGATGTATATGACGAAAAAGAAGACGATTTAGAGACGTATGACAGATAATAACTGGAATTTCTTACGTGACAACTTACTGCAGGGTACTGATGAAACTTGTGGCTGGAGCAGAGCTCCAACCAGACAGAGAGTTACCTGCTGGTGGAACAGCACAGTAGATAAGGCCATTAGAGACAAAAGACTAGCATGGAAGGCTTGGAAAAAGGGTGGGAGTAGGGAAGAATATACAGCCGCTAAGAGAGAAGCTAGACATCAGGTGTACTTAGTACGCAGGGAGGCTGAGAGTAGGAGGGTTGCTAATGTTCTGCAACGGGAAGATCAGAGGCGTGCGGTGTTCCACATTGCAAGGCAGTGTGTCAATGCAAATCAGGATGTTGTTGGAGATAAATGTGTCCGGAATGATGCCGGTGTACTTAGTGTCACGAATGATCAGAAAAAGGAGGCCTGGAAATGTCATTATGAGAGACTGATGAATGTGGAGAACGAATGGGAGAGAGAGAAATTACCCTCAGTAGATCCGACAGAGGGACCAGCTATTGAGATTAACGAATATAGGGTCCAAGAGGCGATTAAGGAAATGAAAAGTGGTAAGGCAGCTGGACAGTCGGGGATAGTTGCTGAGATGCTGAAGGCATCAGGAGAAGTAGGCACTAAACTGGTTGCACGCATCATCAATCAGGCTATATATGGTGGTGTCATACCCAAAGACTGGTGCAGCAGTATTCTCATAAATTGCTACAAAGGTAAAGGGGATGCTCTGGAGAGGAACAATTATAGGGGGTATAAAACTGATGGATAAGGTTATGAAAGTGGCAGAAATTACCGCAAATTACAGAAATTACCGCAACTAATTAGAGAAAGGGTCAAACTAGATGAGATGCAGTTTGGTTTTGTGTCTGGCAAAAGTACAATAGATGCCCTGTTCTTAGTGAGACAACTACAAGAGAGGTTCTTAGAGAAGAATATACTTTGCTTTTATTGACCTAGAGAAGGCCTTTGATAGGGTACCCCAATCTGTCATCTGGTGGTCCATAAGGAAACTAGGTGTAGAGGAATGCTTTGTGAGGACAGTGAAAGCTATGTACAGAGGTGCTGTCAGTAAAGTGAGGGTAGGAATGGAGTTTAGTGAGGAATTCCAGATACAAGTAGGAGTACATCAGGGTTCGGTCCTCAGCCCGCTCTTGTTCATTATAGTCCTTCAAGCCATAACAGGGAATTTCTCCATGCTGATGATCAGGTTCTTATAGCAGAATCAGTAGAGGAGCTACAGAATAAATTCTGGCTATGGAAACAGCAGTTGGAATCAGGAGGACTGAGAGTGAACATAGCTAAGACAAAAGTCTTGATAAGTAGAAGAGAGGATAATATTCTGATTCCATCAGGGAAATGGCCATGTTTGATATGTAGAAAACGAACTGACATAAATTCTATAAAATGTAGACAACCCAGATCTTAGGTACACAAGAGATGTAGTGGGATAGCAGGCAAACTAACGGGTAGGGAAAACTATGTATGCAGTAGATGTACAGGGAAATTTGACAGTAGTAATCAATGTGATAGACACATTTTTCCAATGCAGGTGGGTTCTATAGAAGTGGTTGATAGCTTCTGGTAGCTAGGTGATCAGATTAGCATGGGGGGGGGGTGTTCGGAGGCCATAGTATCTAGAATAAGGATGGGTTGGAAGAAGTTTAGGGAGCTGCTTCCTCTGTTGACAAAGAAGGGTTTCTCCCTGCATATGAAAGGCTGGTTATATGATGCCTGTGTGAGATGCACGATGCTGCATGGTAGTGAGACATGGGTAGCAACTGCAGAGGATATGCAACGGCTGGAGAGAAATGAAGCAAGTATGCTCCGTTGGATGTGTAATGTCAATGTGCATGAACGACCAAGCATGGACGAGTTGAGAGAGAAACTGAGTATAAGAGGGATAAGTTGTAGAGTGCAGGAGAAAAGGCTGAGATGGTATGGACATGTGATGTGCATGGAGGATGACCGCTGGGTAAAGAAGTGCCAAGAAATGCCAGTAGAAGGAAGATGCAGTAGAGGAAGACCACGAAAAACATGGGCTGACGTGGTGAGAGCAGACCTCAGATCGCTGAAGCTCACAGAGGAGATAACGAAGGACTGTGACAAGTGGAGAGATGCGGTGCTGAATAGGACCCGTCCCACCCTTGCAAGCAGGGAAAAGTGGACATAAAATGGTGATGATGATATATATATAGAGAGAGAGACAGATATGCATACACACACCATTAAATGTATGCCTTAGCATATATTATCAATAAGTCAATAAGCCCACAGTCAAATATCTAAGAAAATTACCTCAATAAAAGTAGTCAAAGCTTACCTGAACTTGGTGAACTAAGTTTCATGGGAGATGAAGGGAAGACATCAGGTTCAAGAGCTTCATCATCTGTTGGGTTCATCAGGTGTACAGTGAACACGTGGCCATTTACTAACACCGAACATCTCACATGCTTTGGACCTGGACATTACAAGAAACCCTTTATTATATTGATGTCTCTGTAGTCATTGGAGGTGTAGAGGAAGAGGGGGACCAACAATGACAGGGTTACAGTTTAACATTATATTTACTATTACATTTTCGTGGTAAAGTCTTTACCTCACATAATTATCTCACATAATATTGAATCTACAAGATTTTGCTATCATTTATTTTGAGAACAATACCTTAACCTCAGTATGAGAGGCCAGTTACAGCTAGTTTGAAGAGAAAGAGGTGAGAAAATTCTGGCCGGATATGACTGGTTTAAATGTTAAAGGTTTTAAGATGTTACAGAGTGTAGGGATGGGTGGGGATGGAGAATATATGATCACTGGGTCTAATGGGAAGAAAAATATAAAATTTATGACACACACTTATGTAGGTCTAGCTGTCTTTCTATGAGGTTATATCTCATTGGAGGTTTCTCAGGTGCTTTAATGATAGGGGCTCCAGTCCTCTCATGTTGTTACAGCTCACACCTATGTATGTTTAGCTGGTTTCTCATAAAAGGTTTCTCAGGTGTTTTAATGATAGGGGCTGCAGTCCTAGCATCTTATTGTTGTTGACACAGCTCACACCTGAATGTTCAGCAGGTTGTTTAACCCTTTATCATTTACAATACTCTCTATATACTATTATATTTCCATGGTAAAGGCTTTAAAATTATCTCACATAATATCGAATCTATGAAATTTTGATATTATTGAGAACAATACTTTAACATCAGTATGAGTAGCCAGTTACAGCTGGTTTGAACAGAGAGATGTGAGAAAATTCTGGCCAGTTTAAATGCTAACGGGTTAAGAAGTTTTATCCCACAGGATGTTTTTTTACTGTTTTCATAAGTGAAAAATAAGCAACTGTGAATAATAAATAAATGAATAAATAAATAAAGAACAAGTTTAAATGGTTGGTTTACCACATAGGAACTGCTCCGATAAGACACGGATCTGGGATCCATCATAGGGAAACAACGTATAACATTTACTGGTTAATTTGGTGAGGTTGTCGTCCATCCTGTAACCTGAGAACTGTAGAGGGTGTGAGATATTACATGTAGCATAGTGAGGTATTAAAACATGAAGCATAGTGAGATGTTATAACATGTAGCATAGTGAGGTGTTATAACATGTAGCATAGTGAGATGTTATAACATGTAGCATAGTGAGGTGTTATAACATGTAGCATAGTGAGGTGTTATAACATGTAGCATAGTGAGGTGTTACATGTTGTATAGAGAGGTATTACAACATGTAGTATAGTGAGGTATTACATGTTGTATAGAGAGGTATTACAACATGTAGTATAGTGAGGTATTACATGTTGTATAGAGAGGTATTACAACATGTAGTATAGTGAGGCATTACATGTAGTATAGTGAGGTATTACAACATGTAGTATAGTGACATATTACAACATGTAGTATAGTGAGGTATTACAACATGTAGTATAGTGACGTATTACAACATGTAGTATAGTGAGGTATTACAGCATGTAGTATAGTGAGGTATTACATGTAGTATAGAGGTATTACATGTAGTATAGAGGTATTACATGTAGTATAGAGGTATTACCTGTAGTATAGTGAGGTATTACAATATGTAGTATAGTGAGGTATTACAACACATAGTATAGTGAGGTATTACATGTAGTATAGAGAGGTATTACAGCATGTAGTATAGTGAGGTATTACAAAATGTAGCATAAATGTTGCATAAAGTGAAATATCACATTTAGTGTCACATATAGGTGTGAGATATCACATTTAGTGTCACATATAGGTGTGAGATATTACATGTAGTGTAACATGTAACATTGTGAGATACCATATAGTATATATAGTGAGACATCACATGTAGTATTGTGAAATATCACATGTACAATTGTGAGATACCATATAGAATATATAGTGAAACATCACGTAGTATTGTGAAATGTCACATGCATATAACATGGCAACATAAGTGTATTACGATGAACTATAATGAGATATTATATATATAACATGTAGTAATATAAGATACTACATATATATAAAACGTAGTAATATATTCTGTATATCATGTGTATTAGAAGAGAGGGACAGGGAGAGAAGGTAAATGTGACAGAGAGAGAGAGAGAGAGACATGGATGAGAGAGAAATAAGGGATAAGAGAGAGAGGAGGATGAGAGAGAGAGAAAGAGGGATGAGAAAGAGAGAGAGAGAGAGTGAGAGAGGGATGAAAGAGAGACAGAGAGAGAGAGATATGGATGAGAGAGGTGAGATAATTACAGGTAAATCAGTTTCCTCAATATCAGAGTCTGCAAAGGCTCCAAGGTCCGTAACACTATCATAATTTGACTTGACTCGACCAATTCTTGTACTCCTGATACTGGCTCTGCTAGTAATCCTTCTGTCTTTATCTGGGGATTTATCCAACTGAAATATAGCAGATATATATAATTACACTATTTTACCTTCAACACTCTCTCTTATTTCAATCAGCCTCCACTTTCATCACACCCAACACACACATTCAACACTTATTTTATATTACACCTAT
This sequence comes from Eledone cirrhosa, assembly GCA_964016885.1. NCBI lineage: Eukaryota > Metazoa > Mollusca > Cephalopoda > Octopoda > Eledonidae > Eledone > Eledone cirrhosa. The sequence goes on along the minus strand of OZ024759.1, from coordinate 2,698,464 downwards.
ATTATTCACTTATTGACTTCTTCCCTTTACTGAGTCTTTTTATGCACCGAAAACTTCTCCTTTCTATACATAATTGCACTCTTTTACCTTCCTTAACCTTTTACTTTTGAATCTTATATATATGTATATAGTTAAAGTAAATGGTTAAGAAAGGTGATACCCACTGATGAAGCCACATGCACTGGTTATACATTGTTGCATAATATATGCAGATGGATGGTGCAGTGCAGCCTACTGCTACATTAAGTGTGGCCGAAACTCGAGTCCTGAAACTACTACAGGCACCCATTTACGTGTGTTGTATTGAAGTAAATAACTATGTGTATACTCTGGGAATGTATCCTACATTACCTATTGAGTACGCTGACATACAACCGGTTCTGGCATTGATAAATATGCTGGGTCCTTCAACTCCTTATTATTATATATATATATATATATATATATATATATACTAGCAGAATGGCCCGGCTTTGCTCGGGATTTGCTCTAGGGTTCTTATATATTTGTTTATCCTTATCGAGCCTCTTGAAATAAATACGTATGTTTATATTTTGTTATTGTGTATGCAAAAATATCTGTACATGAATATATATATATATATGTATATATATATATATATACAATATTAAATAAATGGAAAACTATATTTATAAAACCATATCTATTTCATTATATATATTTCGGGGATATCATATTAACAATATGCTATGCCTTCATCAGACAAAATACAATATAAACAGTTTTATAGATAAATATATTCGACATACCGTAATAAACATCAACTTCATTTGAAGAGGTTTACGCTAGCGTAAACCTCTTCAAATGAAGTTGATGTTTATTACGGTATGTCGAATATATTTATCTATAAAACTGTTTATATTGTATTTTGTCTGATGAAGGCATAGCATATTGTTAATATGATATCCCCGAAATATATATAATGAAATAGATATGGTTTTATAAATATAGTTTTCCATTTATTTAATATTGTAAATATACTCCAAATATTTGTCGAGTGCTTTTATATCAGTTATAAATATTTACTAGTTATAACCCAACAATTTTAAATATAACTTTACATATATATATATATATATATATTAAAATAACAGATTAAAGTTTAAGCAAAGTATCGCTGCTTTCACCCTTGACGGGATCTTCTGAAACTAAAAAAATCAATCTGTGAACGCAGAAATAAATATTTCGAAAAACGTTACACACTATATATATATACACACACACACACACGCATATAACGTCATAATGTCGTAATGTAGACTGCCAGACATACAGACAGATATTATAAGGGTGCAACGTTATATCTATGTATCTATCTAAAAAGAAAGACTAAGAATTATAGAGAGAGATCGCTAAATCGCCTAATGCGGTCTCTAGGGCATTGAAAATTTGAAATATTCTTTGATCACAAACACTCACAGGACCATAAGTATTACATGTGTAAAGTTTGAAAACAATCGGTTGGGTGGTTCTCGAGTTTTAGGGAGTCAGACAGACAGACATTCTCTGTTTTAGATATATATACATACATATATATATATATATATATATATATGTGTGTGTGTGTCTTTGTGTGTACTTATGTGTGCGTATTTATTGTCTGTGTGTGTATGTGTACCTGTGTGTATACATGTAGGTGTGTATCTGTAGTTGTGTGTTATACATGTGTTCATATAAACATACACAGGTTGTCTCCTATAGTCTGCCCTATGTAATATAAGTGTTTACTCTCATTTCTAATTATTGCAAAACTTTTCCGTAATTGTGTAATTACATATTTTTTATATGTATGTGAGTGTTTCTTTATATTAATATGTGTGTATGTATTGTTATGTGTGTATATGTATATGTATGTGTATGTATGTAAATATATATATATATATATATATATATATATATATATATATATATATATATATATATATATATATATATGTATATGTATGTGTATATATATATATAGGACCGTGACAAGTGGTGAGATGCTGTGCTGAATAAGACCGGTCCCACCATTGCAAGCAGGGAAAAGCGGACGTAAAATGATGATGATGATGATATATATATGTATATATATGTGTGTGTATGTATATGTGTGTATATATATACACGTGTGCATGAGCATATGTGTATGCACGTGTGTGTGCGTATAATTATTTATATATATTTTATATTTTTTTGTTTTTGTTACTTTCTTTGCACGAATATATGTGTATATGTATGTGTATATTTTACGTGCGTGCGTGTGTGTGTATATGTGTACGTATGCATATATGTAAGTATATGTCTATGGTTTTATATGTATGTGTTTTTATGTATATCTTATTTTTTATCCCTGTTATGAGTATTTTAGTATGTATGTATTTTTATCGTGTGTTAGTTACTTTCTTCTCTCTATCTATATACTTATGTTTGTGTGTGTGTATGCATGTGTATATATGTATATATATATATGCATGCATTTGTATATATGCATATATCCGTATGGCATTTTGACATATTTATTTTTTGGACACACACTTCTGTGTGTGTGTATGTAGGGGTGTGTGTATATATGTACACGTTTATCTCCTACTTATGTGTGTGTGTCTATGTAGGAGTGTGTGTGTATATATGTACATGTTTATTTCCTACTTATGTGTGTGTATGTAGGAGTGTGTGTGTATAAATGTACACGTCTATCTCCTACTTATGTGTGTGTGTCTATGTAGGAGTGTGTGTGTATATATGTACATGTTTACCTCCTACTTATGTGTGTGTCTATGTAGGAGTGTGTGTATATATGTAGTCTGACTGATTAATTTTTATTTTATTTTATATTTTTCTATTTTACGTATGTATATGTATGTAGGCAAGTGTGTTTATACGTATGTGTCTATTTCATATATATGTATGTGCATGCGTATTTGTTGTGTGTGTATATATATATATATATATATTAGCATTTGTGAATGTATTTGTTGTGTATATATATATATATATATATATATATTAGCATTTGTGAACGCAGAAGTAAATATTTCGAAAAATGTTGCAACCGAAGGAAAACAGAAAGACAATACTTTGGTTCGTGAAGATGTTCTCTAGCAATAGACGGAAAAAAAGCGAAGATAATACGTCATTATGTGGAGCGGTGAGAACAATTACTAGTAAAGACAAAACCACGTTTATGGTAAAAATAAAGTCGTAGACTTATACTCTATTTAGGTGGTTCGTGAAGACGTTTAATGGCAATGAATGGAAAAAACAAAGATAATACGTTGTTATGTGGAGCGATGAGAACAATTACACGCAAAGCCAAAACCACTTTTATGGTAAACTGAAGTCGTGCACTAAAATTCTATTTAGGAAACCGAATGATTCTAGGCCTCAGAGTTAAGAATAATGTAAATAACTTTGTAGAACAAAAATGACAGACGTTATTGAAATCAACAATAATTAAATATATACAAACACGCATCCATATACGTACATACACATGCATACGCGAAAACACCCGCCATGCAGGCATATACAAGCACGTACACATAAACACGCGCACACATACATAAACCCGCGCGACACCTGTACCCGCACACATACGAACGTATACACCAAATACACATAAAAAAATGTCTGTGTGTGTATATATACATATAATTATATAAATGTATATAAATATACACACATAAATACGCATATAACGCAAATGCACACATACCTACAGGTAAATACACATATGTTCACCAAACGTACATATACCAAAACTCAATGTACACAAGATTGGTTTGCTATTCTCCCGCCACCATGTAAAATTTGTAAATCGATGGCTAGTCGAGAGAGAGTCCTGTCGGGTGCCAGTTGCTAATAGCTTTACCGTGTCAGTTGTCACAAACAGTCATGACCGGCATGGGCTGGGGTTTGGATTCTGTCGATCGATTGGTTATTGATTAGGCGATACCCACGATGAAGCCGCATAAGCCGATTGTGCATTGTTGCATAATATATGCAGATGCATGGTGCAGTGCACCTTACTGCTGCATTCGAAACTCGAGTCCGGGAACCCTATAAGACACCCGTTTTACGTGTGTTGTATTGAAGTGAATAACTATGTGTATCTTACATTACCTATTGAGTACACTGAGATACAACTGGTACTGGCATTGATAAATATGCTGGGTCCTTCAACTCCTTATTATATATATATATATATATATCATCACCGTTCATCATCATCACCATTTTACGTCTGTTCTTCCAATGTAGCATGGGTTAGTCGGGTGTCCTGTTGTGGGCTGTGTCCGGTCAGCTGACCTTGTCTTGCTCATATGGGAACTGATTCTAGTTTGATTTCTACAGCTGGATGCCCTTCCTAACACCAACCTCATTTACAGTGAGTGCTGGGTGCTTTTTTTGCCGTGGCACCTCCACGACCACTTTGCAGTGGAATGATAGAGACTGGAGTCCCTATCATCTCATTTCTACAGCTGAGTAAACTGGAGCAATGTGAAATAAAGTGTCTTGCTCAAGGAAACAACACATCACCCGGTCTGAGAATTGAACTCACAACTTTTCGATTGCAAGGCCAATGCTCTAACCACTAAGCCATGTGCCTCCACATATGCATATATATATATATACATACACATCATCATCGTTTAATGTCCATCTTCCACACTTGCATGGGTTTGGACGGTACATATATATATATATATATATACATATACATACACACACATACATACAGACACATATATATATACACAAATATACAACGAAAAAGAAGACGATTTAGAGTTGTATGACATAAATGATAACTGGAATTTCTTGTGTGACAACTTACTGCAGGCTACTGAAGAAACTTGTGGTTGGGGCAGAGCTTCAACCAGACAGAGAGTGACCTGGTGGTGGAACAGCACGGTAGATAGGGTCATTAGAGACAAAAGACTGGCATAGAAGCCTTGGAAAAATGGTGGAAGTAGAGACGGATACACAGCCGCTAAGAGAAAAGCTAGACGTCAGGTGTACTTAGCATGCAGGGAGGCTGAGAGTAGGAGGGTTGCCAATGTTCTGCGACGGGAAGATCAGAGACTTGCCGTGTTCTGCATTGCAGTGTGTTAGTACAAATCAGGATGTTGTTGGAGATAAGCGTGTCTGAAATGATGCCGGGGTACTTAGTGTCACAAATGATCAGAAAAAGGAGGCCTGGAAATGTCATTATGAGAGACTGATGAATGTGGAGAACGAATGGGAGAGAGAGAAATTACCCTCAGTAGACCCGACAGGGACCAGCTATTGAGATTGACGAATATAGGGTACAAGAGGCAATTAAGGAAATGAAGAATGGTAAGGCCGCTGGACTGTCAGGGATAGTTGCTGTAATGCTGAAGGCATCAGGAGAAGTAGGCACTAAACTAGTTGCACGCATCATCAATCAGGCTATATATGGCGGTGTCATACCCAAAGACTGGTGCAGCAGTATTCTCATAAATTGCTCCAAAGGTAAAGGGGATGCTCTAGAGAGGAGCAATTATAGGGGCATAAAACTGATGGATCAGGTTATGAAGGTGGCAGAGAGAATATTAGCGCAAATGATTAGAGAAAGGGTCAATTTAGATGAGATGCAGTTTGGTTTTGTGCCTGGGAAAAGTACAACAGATGCCCTCTTCTTAGTGAGACAACTACAAGAGAGGTTCTTAGAGAAGAATAAGCCACTATACTTAGCTTTTGTTGACCTAGAGAAGGCCTATGATAGGGTACTCCGATCTGTCATCTGGTGGTCCCTAAGGAAACTAGGTGTAGAGGAATGGCTTGTGAGCTATGTACAAGGGTGCTGTCAGTAAAGTGAGAATAGGAATGGAGTTTAGTGAGGAATTCCGGATACAAGTAAGTGTACATCAAGGTTCGGTCCTCAGCCCACTCTTGTTCATTATAATCGTCCAAGCCATAACAGAGGAGTATAAGACTGGCTGTCCATGGGAACTTCTCTATGCTGATGATCTGGTTCTTATAGCAGAATCAGTAGAGGAGCTAGAGAATAAATTCTGGCTATGAAAACAGCAGTTGGAATCAGGAGGACTGAGAGTGAACCTAGCTAAAACAAAAGTGTTGATAAGTAGAAGAGAGGATAATACTCTGATTCCATCAGGGAAATGGCCATGTTCGATATGTAGGAAAGGAACTGGCATAAATTCCATAAAATGTATGCAATGCAGATCTTGGGTACACAAGAGATGTAGTGGGATAGCAGGCAAACTAACAGGTAGGGAAAACTATGTATGCAATAGATGTACAGGGAAAGTTGGCAGTAGTAATCGCTGTGATAGACTCATTTTTCTAATGCAGGTGGGTTCTATAGAAGTGGTTGATAACTTCCGGTACCTAGGTGATCAGATTAGCATGGGAGTGGGGGTGTTCCGAGGTCATAGTATCTAGAATAAGGATGGGTTGGAAGAAGTTTAGGGAGCTGCTTCCTCTGTTGACAAAGAAGGGTTTCTCACTGCGTACGAAAGGCCGGTTATATGATGCCTGTGTGAGATGCGCGATGCTGGATGGTAGTGAGACATGGGCAGCAACTGCTGAAGATATGCGACAGCTGGAGAGAAATGAGGCAAGCATGCTCCGTTGGATGTGCAATGTCAATGTGCGTGAATGACCCAGCATAGACGAGTTGAGAGAGAAACTGGGTATAAGAGGGATAAGTTGTAGAGTGCAGGAGAAAAGGCTGAGATGGTATGGACATGTGATGCGCATGGAGGATGACTCATGGGTAAAGAAGTACCAAGAATTCCCAGTAGAAGGAAGACGCGGTAGAGGTAGACCACGGAAAACATGGGTGGAGGTGGTGAGAGCAGACCTCAGATCGCTGAAACTTACCGAGGAGATGACGAAGGACCGTGAAAAGTGGAGAGATGTTGTGCTGAATAAGACCCGTCCAACTCTTCTAAGCAGGGAAAAGTGGACGTAAAATGATGATGATGGTGATGATATAGACATAAACACATACCCATATACACAGGCATGTATATTAAGATAGAAATAGGGTAGAATTGGTAAATATAGTGATTAACACTACATTCTCGAATTATTAACATTTGATAGGTTTATAACAAAATACTGGGTTGTATGAATATAACAAAGACGATTGGTTTGTGTGTATAATATTTAATTAACAATTTGTGGATATATAGAACAGTATAGTTGACATGTCAATGAATAGATGAGAGAATGAAGCAAAGTTATTAGTTACCATTTTGGTTGCCAGGCGAACGCGCCTGGCAGAAGACGGCTGGCTAAGGCCAGGAGCCGAAAAGGCAAATGAGAGAGAGGGAACTTAAAGTTGTTAGTTTTATAGGGTTCTGACCGGAAGTTACAGAAAGGGTTCTACTTTCTGTCTAGAGAGCGTTAATCTATTGGGATGTGAGTGTCACAACAAGGGAGGCAACTCCTGCTACAGGTTTAACACTAGGCTTAATTATACTTAGACAATAGAATTGATTGTTCCCCACAAATAGAATTATTTCATCGTCTAGATATTATGTTTTCATAATAGAAATTAGAGTTAGCAATATGAATGAGAGATAAGAATTAAAATAGAGAACCCTGTTTTAAGTAAAGAATATAGCCTAAAGTGTGGAGCGTGAAAATTTAAACAAATACTAAGTTAATATCCTCTGTCACATGAAATTAACAATGAAAAACAATCAAAGAAATGAAAAAATGATAAAGCAATGAAAATAACAAAGAAAAATTCTATCACATACACAATCAAGGTTTTTACACATATATACATGTCAGGATAGTTGATACAGGGATTGAAACCTTATTATGATTGAAACCTTATTATGTAAGAAGCTGTCTGATGAGATCATGGCACCGGGTACTACATGGCTACTGTTGTCATTGAAATATGTATCACAGCCTTATCAATAAAAGACTTTATCATTTAAACTACTTTGTATTTCCTTATTCTATATATATAAATACTAGCAGAAGTGCTCGGCGTTGCTCGGAGTTTAATTGCTTTAAAGTGCTCTTAATGATTCCACTCAATTATGCTTATTGAGGCAAACAAAGTAAATACGGGTAAGCAAGGAAGGAGGGGTAGCGAAAAATTTCAATTGAACAGCGAATAAGTGGAAAGTGAGTACTAAGTAAGTTGTATGAAGAATGCACGTCAAATAGTAGGTCAAACCTGTAAGCCAAGCCCATCTGAGTTATAGCACAAAAGAGCGTAAACAGGGGCGATAATTTGGAGCACACTGGAGAAAAAATCATCAAAATCGGACGTTCCTGAAAAAAGTTTCTCATTATTTTTTTGTTTCATATTGCTAAAATCAGAAAAAAAATTACAAAAAGGACAACAATAAAATATGTCTTTCTTGAGATTCAAGTAAATAAATGCTTAAGCGTCGTTAGACTACATTTGTTGTATAAATTCATCTGTTGCTTTATGTGTTATTTGATGTAAAAGGGCGGTGGATTGGCAGTATCGGTAGAGAGTCGGACACCATGCTTTGAAGCATAGAGTTACGACCCTTTATGATCTGAGTTCAAATCCCGCCGAGGTTAACTTTGCCTTTCATTCTTACGGGGTCGATAAAATAAAGTACCAGTAATGTACTGGGTAAATGCTGGCATTGTGCCAAAAATAGAAACAGTTATTTGATGTAAAATGTAATGGTAAAATACCGGTCGCTCTCTGACAGGTTTGCGGTCGTACCCCTGGCACTGGAGACTTCTGGTGTCCTAGGGCTACCTCCCTACTCACCACTATAGGTGCTGAGCTGACCAGCCGCAGGTGTGAGCTCCGCGAGTTGGAGTGGCTTTTCCAGCGCATCTCCCTTGCCGTCGTCCGGGGACACGAATTCTCCATTCGGTCCCCCATCGCGTACCATTGTAGTTGTTGTATACAAATATTAACTCACTTAGAAAATGTTTTGAATGAAATGTATTTAGTTTTATCGGCATTTTAAGTTTTGTTATTTGATGTCTGAGCGTTGTTATGACTATGTTTGGTGTTGTATAAATTGATGTGAGAGGGGAGTAGAGGAGATTGAGAGGGGAGTAGAGGGGGGGATTAACCTTTTAAAGGGAGTTGCAGAGGAGATTGAGAGGGGAGTAGAGGGAGGGATGAACCTTTTAAAGGGAGTTGCAGAGGAGATTGAGAGGGGAGTAGAGGGAGGGATGAACCTTTTAAAGGGAGTTGCAGAGGAGATTGAGAGGGGAGTAGAGGGAGGGATGAACCTTTTAAAGAGAGTTGCAGAGGAGGTTGAGAGGGGGAATAGAGGGAGGGATGAACCTTTTAAAGAGAGCTGCAACATGTATGTTGTTTCATCGATTTTTGAGGGTAGTAGAGAGAAGGATTAAGCATGTAAGAGAGAGGGTTACAGCATGTATTTAGTTTTAGCGATTTTTTTCATAGAAGCAGGAAATTTTTGGCAAAGTTTATTACACGTTGACCATCGTTGGTAAATTTGGAGCACATTGGAAAAAAAATCATCTAAATCGGTAGAGAAATGTGGAAATGCATAAAAATTACACACACACAGACATCTTCCGTTTTATATATAGAGAGATATTTCATCATCTTCGTTTAATGTCCATTAGACGGGAGTTGCCCCACGTGAGGCAAGGCTGGTCGGGTGACCGTGTCTCACTCATATAGGACTATCTGGCAGGTTTTCTACGGCTGGATGCCCTTCCTAACACCAACCACATTTACAGTGTGGAACTGGGACTTTTGACCATTTTACCTACACGGGCACATTACAGCGTGGACTGTGTGTTTTTTTGTCATGACACCTACACGATCTTGATCTCATTTTCTCGTGCTGTTGGTGGGAGTGGGAGGATAGGGTAGGGGTAGTGGATTGGGGTGTATATTTGGTTAAGAGTTGCCTACTGACTGTAGGTTTTGCTTTGTACATAGGTAAGGCAGGTCTTCTGTATTACTGCGTAGCGCCAAAGATCTCGGTCCAGAGACATTGTCTTAGAGAGATGCAAGTGAGTGAGGTCGGAATTTATCAAGTCGTCCCAGATTTTTCTGGGTCTACCTACTCCGTAACTACCATCAATTTTGATCGCCCTGCACTTTTTTATGCAGCTGTCGTCTTTCATGCGCATCACATGACCATACCAATGTAGTCTTCTCTCAAGTAAACATCATCTGATCCCTCTTATTCCTAATTTCTCACTTAGTTCATTTATGCTTTGCAGTTCACGTATATTACTATTACACATTCAACAGAGCATGCATGCTTCGTTCCTTTCCAGTCTGCGTATATCCTCTGCACGTAATGCCCATGTCTAGCTGCCATGTAGCATTGCTGTTCGTATACAGGCATCATACAATCTGCCTTTCAATTTTAGAGAGAAACCTTTTGTGGCCAATAGCGGTATAAGCTCTCTGAACTTTTTCCATCCCGTTCTGACTCTGGCTACTGTACTTTCAGAGCACCCTCCCCCACTGCTGATTTCGTCACCCAGGTAACGGAAAGTGTCTACTATTTCTATAGAACCAACTGGGCAATAGAAGGAGCTAGTATCCTGTGGGCACTTGCTACTTATTGCACCTGAGCATTGGCCACATATAAAGTCTACGTTCTTAGATAGTTAACCTGTGACCCCACTACATTTTTTATGTACCCATATTTGGGACATAAAATGGAATTTCTGCCTACTCCTTTCCTACACACTGAGCATGGCCATTTCCTTGAGGGCATCTGTGCCCTATTTTCCTTACTACAAACTATAAGTTTAGTCTTAGACAAGTTAACTTTAAGGCCTTTTGATTCTAGGCCATGCTTCCATGTTTAGAATTTCTTCTCTAGTTCAGCCATAGATTCAGCTATGAGAGTTAGATCATCTGCATATAGGAGTTCATAAGGGCAGCCGGTCTTGAACTCCTCTGTTATAGCCTGAAGCGCAATAATAAATGAGAGGGGACTAAGGACAGAGCCTTGATGAACGCCAACTTTTACACTAAATTCTTCACAATATTCATTGTTAATTCTAACCTTACTGACTGTTTCATTATACATAGCTTGTATAGCTCTCACAAGCCATTCATCTACACCTAGTTTTCTAAGGGCCCACCAGATAATGGAGCGGGGGACTCTGTCAGATATTTATATATATTAATTCAAAATATTAACAAAAAATAGATATTCGTGTGATCAAGTATATTTTATTATATATATTTCAGAGGTACTGAGCTATCTTCAACAGTACGTCCTCATCAGATAAAATAAGATGATGCATGACATACCCTGACTTAGTAGATGGTTAAGATCCAGTCATGGTAGTGAATAAGATATGACAAAACTCAATATTTATATACCTTAAGATTGAGACATGAAAAAATTACATATAATACACAAAACCATATCTGTGGAGTGCTTCCAATCTATTGTAAAACTCATTCTTTGATTTATTCATTGAACCTTGTTTAACCTTTATATATATATATATATAACAATGATATTAATAAATGGAAACTATATTTATAAAACCATATTTATTTTATTATATATATTTGGTACGCTCCCATCAGATAAAATACAAAGTTTGTTTTATAAATATTGACATATCCAGGAACGAGACCTTAACAGTTCAAGTTCCGTCTGGATATATATTTATTTATATATATATATTTATATATATATATATGTATATATATATATATATATATATATATATATATATATGGTCGCTGTCTTGTTTAGTTAATGAACACATGTATGAGTGAATTGACTCACAGTTGCACTGGGCAGAATTACTGATTCGTTCTTGTATATTTTATGTCATGTTATATGTCATGTTATATTATATTATATTTTAAGTTTTATATTGTAAGGGCGGTGGATTGGCAGTATCGGTAGAGGGTCGGACGCCATACTTTCCAGCATAGTTATGTCTCTTTACGATCTGAGTTCAAATCCCGCCGAGGTTAACTTTGCCTTTCATCCTTACGGGGTCGATAAAATAAAGTACCAGTAATGTACTGGGTAATTGCTGGCCTTGTGCCTAAAGTAGAAACAATTATATTATATTTTAAGTTTGTTTGTCTAACCACGTGCTTCATGTGAATAGTCAACAAGCTACTGCTATAATGTGTGTTCATGCAATGCTCGGACAATAATACCCTTGGAACACGGAATTAGATGTACATTACTGTGGGTGAGTGTGAATAGTATAATACCGCAATCTGGAGCACTACTTATATGAGGATTTCGATTTGAACACCGGCTCATAACATATAGTACCATACGTTATGATATGTACATGTGGATGTATGAACATAACTGGAATACCATCTATGAAGGATATATATATACATGTGTGTATATATGTTGTGACATTTCGTGAGTTACCATCTACTGACGATATTTATGTTTTTTGTTCCCCTCGCCGGATATGCCTCAAACATTGTTTAAACCATGTATGAATTGTCTGTTATGAATTTTTCGTTGTGAATTGACTGCTTCAGCTTCTTCTCTACATTTACCCTGCTTTGCTTGTGTTCCTGCTTCTGCCTGTGTTGTACCCATCATTATGCAAGACTAACACCTCTTATCCGCACAGCTCCACTACCTTATGGTTACCCTAACCGTGCTGAATTTGGAGAATACTAAATCCCCTCTGAACCTTATTACCATACTTTAAGGGCTACATGGCACTTTTCTATGACATCCCGGTTGATGCCTAGTCCTACTGTAATTTATCTGCTGGATATCCCTACTTTGACAACTGTAATATTTGAGTGCACTGTGGTTCACCCTGTGAAACTATAGGATATAAGACTCTTTGTCATGGGAAATCATCTGGCCTATATATCTATTCGACTGTGACCAATGCATGCTTCCTCTCCTTGCGTTTGTTGTGTGCCCTCATACGCATCTATGCCTTCCCCTCTCTCTTGTTTATTATTTTGTTAAATATATATTTTTTTATTATTTTTTTTTATTAATTTTTAATTTCTTTTTGTAACTTTTTAATTTTTATTTTTTTAATTATCTTTAATTATTTTTTTATTTTTTTATTTTTTAATTATTGTTTCATTAATTATTATTTTTTTAATTTATATTTTAAATATTTTTGAGTATTCTTTCTTTTTTCTTTATCGCCTTGACTGATTTCATGTTCCTTCACATGCATCTATCTCTTGTGTGATTATTTCATTTTACTTTATTTTTCCTTATTTTTCCTTATTTTTCCTTACTCTGACTAACAACCTTATTATGTATCATCTCCATTCTCCCTATTATCCTATGATCCTGTACCATATATCTATTGTTCTTATGATGTAGGTCGGTAGAGCTTATCTTCATTATTGTATTTTTGTTTTCAACGCTCTGATGAGTCCTGCCCCATGGTATGGATGAAACACTATCAGCGAATAAAAATTGATTGATGTTATAAGTGCTCTTTGTTTTCTTTTATTATATATATATATACATACATGTATATGTGTGGGTGTGTGTGCGTGTGTGTATGTGTATGTGTGTGCATGTATGTGTGTGTATGTGTGTGTATGTATGTGTGTATGTGTGTGTATGTGTGTGCGTGTATGTGTGTGTATGCGTGTACGTGTATGTATGTGTGTTTGTGTGTGTATGTATGGGTGTATGTGTATGTGTGTGTATGGGTGTGTGTGTGTGCATGTGTGTGTATATGTGTGTGTGCATCTGTACGTGTGTCTGTATGCGTGTGTATGTGTGTATGTGTGTGTGTGTGTATGTGTGCACCCTTTAAATAACTTGCCAAATACAATGTCGATGACAATGGTGATGATGATTATGATGATGATATATATGGAAGTTAAATCTCTTACCTTTGGAGGTGATTTAATTGATCTTTTGGATTTCTGTTCTTCAATCTTCATCAACCGCTCTTCTTTCTTGAAAGCCTTCAGAGAGTTTGGTCTCATAAAGTCAGTCTCCTCATCAAGCATAGTTTTATAATATTCTGAATTGAAGGTGGCGACTAGTGAGGGAGGAGAAACATGGGTGAAACAGAACTTTAACCTCTTTGTTACCTCAACTAGTGAGGAGGTAGAAACATGGGTGAAACAGAACTTTAACCTCTTTGTTACCTCAACTAGTGAGGAGGTAGAAACATGGGTGAAACAGAACTTTAACCTGTTTGTTACCTCAACTAGTAAGGGGGGAGAAACATGGGTGAAACAGAACTTTAACCTCTTTGTTACCACAACTAGTGAGGAGGGAGAAACATGGGTGAAACAGAACTTTAGCCTCTTTGTTACCTCAACTAGTGAGGAGGTAGAAACATGGGTGAAACAGAACTTTAACCTCTTTGTTACCTAAACTAGTGAGGAGGGAGAAACATGGCTGAAACAGAACTTTAACCTCTTTGTTACCTCAACTAGTGAGGAGGTAGAAACATGGGTGAAACAGAACTTTAACCTCTTTGTTACCTAAAACTAGTGAGGAGGTAGAAACATGGGTGAAACAGAACTTTAACCTCTTTGTTACCTAAACTAGTGAGGAGGGAGAAACATGGGTGAAACAGAACTTTAACCTCTTTGTTACCTAAACTAGTGAGGAGGTAGACACATGGGTGAAACAGAACTTTAACCTCTTTGTTACCTAAACTAGTGAGGAGGGAGAAACATGGGTGAAACAGAACTTTAACCTCTTTGTTACCTCAACTAGTGAGGAGGTAGAAACATGGGTGAAACAGAACTTTAACCTCTTTGTTACCTAAACTAGTGAGGAGGGAGAAACATGGGTGAAACAGAACTTTAACCTCTTTGTTACCTAAACTAGTGAGGAGGTAGAAACATGGGTGAAACAGAACTTTAAACTCTTTGTTACCTAAACTAGTGAGGAGGGAGAAACATGGGTGAAACAGAACTTTAACCTCTTTGTTACCTCAACTAGTGAGGAGGTAGAAACATGGTTGAAACAGAACTTTAACCTCTTTGTTACCTCAACTAGTGAGGAGGTAGAAACATGGGTGAAACAGAACTTTAACCTCTTTGTTACCTAAACTAGTGAGGAGGGAGAAACATGGGTGAAACAGAACTTTAACCTCTTTGTTACCTCAACTAGTGAGGAGGTAGAAACATGGGTGAAACAGAACTTTAACATCTTTGTTACCTAAACTAGTGAGGAGGGAGAAACATGGGTGAAACAGAACTTTAACCTCTTTGTTACCTAAACTAGTGAGGAGGTAGAAACATGGGTGAAACAGAACTTTAACCTCTTTGTTACCTAAACTAGTGAGAAGGGAGAAACATGGGTGAAACAGAACTTTAACCTCTTTGTTACCTCAACTAGTGAGGAGGTAGAAACATGGGTGAAATAGAACTTTAACCTCTTTGTTACCTAAACTAGTGAGGAGGTAGAAACATGGGTGAAACAGAACTTTAACCTCTTTGTTACCTCAAATAGTGAGCAGGGAGAAACATGGGTGAAACAGAACTTTAACCTCTTTGTTACATCAACTAGTGAGGAGGGAGAAACATGGGTGAAACAGAACTTTAACCTCTTTGTTACCTCAACTAGTGAGGAGGGAGAAACATGGGTGAAACAGAACTTTAACCTCTTTGTTACCTCAACTAGTGAGGAGGTAGAAACATGGGTGAAACAGAACTTTAACCTCTTTGTTACCTAAACTAGTGAGGAGAGAGAAACATGGGTGAAACAGAACTTTAACCTCTTTGTTACCTCAACTAGTAAGGAGAGAGAAACATGGGTGAAATAGAACTTTAACCTCTTTGTTACCTCAACTAGTGAGGAGGGAGAAACATGGGTGAAACAGAACTTTAAACTCTTTGTTACCTCAACTAGTGATGAGGGAGAAACATGGGTGAAACAGAACTTTAACCTCTTTGTTACCTCAACTAGTGAGGAGGGAGAAACATGGGTGAAACAGAACTTTAACCTCTTTGTTACCTCATATAGTGAGGAGGTAGAAACATGGGTGAAACAGAACTTTAACCTCTTTGTTACCTCAACTAGTGAGGAGGGAGAAACATGGGTGAAACAGAACTTTACCCTCTTTGTTACCTCAACTAGTGAGGAGGTATAAACATGGGTGAAACAGAACTTTAACCTCTTTGTTACCTCAACTAGTGAGGAGGTAGAAACATGGGTGAAACAGAACTTTAACCTCTTTGTTACCTAAACTAGTGAGGAGGGAGAAACATTGGTGAAACAGAACTTTAACCTCTTTGTTACCTCAACTAGTAAGGAGGGAGAAACATGGGTTAAATAGAACTTTCACCTCTTTGTTACCTCAACTAGTGAGGAGGGAGAAACATGGGTGAAACAGAACTTTAACCTCTTTGTTACCTCAACTAGTGAGGAGGGAGAAACATGGATGAAACAGAACTTTAACCTCTTTGTTACCTCAATTAGTGAGGAGGGAGAAAGATGGGTGAAACAGAACTTTAACCTCTTTGTTACCTCAACTAGTAAGGAGGGAGAAGCATGGAGTGAAAAACCTCTTTGTTACCTCAACTAGTAAGGAGGGAGAAACATGGGTGAAACAGAAATTTAACCTCTTTGTTACCTCAACTAGTGAGGAGGTAGAAACATGGGTGAAACAGAACTTTAACCTCTTTGTTACCTAAACTAGTGAGGAGGTAGAAAGATGGGTGAAACAGAACTTTAACCTCTTTGTTACCTCAACTAGTGAGGAGGGAGAAACATGGGTGAAACAGAACTTTAACCTCTTTGTTACATCAACTAGTGAGGAGGGAGAAACATGGGTGAAACAGAACTTTAACCTCTTTGTTACCTCAACTAATGAGGAGGTAGAAACATGGGTGAAACAGAACTTTAACCTCTTTGTTACCTAAACTAGTGAGGAGGTAGAAAGATGGGTGAAACAGAACTTTAACCTCTTTGTTACCTCAACTAGTGAGGAGGGAGAAACATGGGTGAAACAGAACTTTAACCTCTTTGTTACATCAACTAGTGAGGAGGGAGAAACATGGGTGAAACAGAACTTTAACCTCTTTGTTACCTCAACTAGTGAGGAGGTAGAAACATGGGTGAAACAGAACTTTAACCTCTTTGTTACCTCAACTAGTGAGGAGGTAGAAACATGGGTGAAACAGAACTTTAACCTCTTTGTTACCTAAACTAGTGAGGAGGGAGAAACATGGGTGAAACAGAACTTTAACCTCTTTGTTACCTCAACTAGTAAGGAGAGAGAAACATGGGTGAAATAGAACTTTAACCTCTTTGTTACCTCAACTAGTGAGGAGGGAGAAACATGGGTGAAACAGAACTTTAAACTCTTTGTTACCTCAACTAGTGATGAGGGAGAAACATGGGTGAAACAGAACTTTAACCTCTTTGTTACCTCAACTAGTGAGGGGGGAGAAACATGGGTGAAACAGAACTTTAACCTCTTTGTTAACTCATATAGTGAGGAGGTAGAAACATGGGTGAAACAGAACTTTAACCTCTTTGTTACCTCAACTAGTGAGGAGGGAGAAACACGGGTGAAACAGAACTTTAACCTCTTTGTTACCTCAACTAGTGAGGAGGGAGAAACATGGGTGAAACAGAACTTTAACCTCTTTGTTACCTCATATAGTAAGGAGGGAGAAACATGGGTGAAACAGAACTTTAACCTCTTTGTTACCTCAACTAGTGAGGAGGTAGAAACATGGGTCAAACAGAACTTTAACCTCTTTGTTACCTCAACTAGTGAGGAGGTAGAAACATGGGCGAAACAGAACTTTAACCTCTTTGTTACCTAAACTAGTGAGGAGGGAGAAACATTGGTGAAACAGAACTTTAACCTCTTTGTTACCTCAACTAGTAAGGAGGTAGAAACATGGGTTAAATAGAACTTTAACCTCTTTGTTACCTCAACTAGTGAGGAGGGAGAAACATGGATGAAACAGAACTTTAACCTCTTTGTTACCTCAATTAGTGAGGAGGGAGAAAGATTGGTGAAACAGAACTTTAACCTCTTTGTTACCTCAACTAGTAAGGAGGGAGAAGCATGGAGTGAGAAACCTCTTTGTTACCTCAACTAGTAAGGAGGGAGAAACATGGGTGAAACAGAAATTTAACCTCTTTGTTACCTCAACTAGTGAGGAGGTAGAAACATGGGTGAAACAGAACTTTAACCTCTTTGTTACCTAAACTAGTGAGGAGGTAGAAAGATGGGTGAAACAGAACTTTAACCTCTTTGTTACCTCACTTGTGAGGAGGGAGAAACATGGGTGAAACAGAACTTTAACCTCTTTGTTACATCAACTAGTGAGGAGGGAGAAACATGGGTGAAACAGAACTTTAACCTCTTTGTTACCTCAACTAGTGAGGAGGTAGAAACATGGGTGAAACAGAACTTTAAGCTCTTTGTTACCTCAACTAGTGAGGAGGTAGAAACATGGGTGAAACAGAACTTTAACCTCTTTGTTACCTCAACTAGTGAGGAGGGAGAAACATGGGTGAAACAGATCTTTAACCTCTTTTTTACCTCAACTAGTGATGAGGGAGAAACATGGGTGAAACAGAACTTTAACCTCTTTGTTACCTCAACTAGTGAGGGGGGAGAAACATGGGTGAATCAGAACTTTAACCTCTTTGTTACCTCAACTAGTGAGGGGGGAGCAACATGGGTGAAACAGAACTTTAACCTCTTTGTTACCTCAACTAGTAAGGAGGGAGAAGCATGGAGTGAGAAACCTCTTTGTTACCTCAACTGGTGTGGAGGTAGAAAGATGGGTGAAACAGAACTTTAACCTCTTTGTTACCTAAACTAGTGAGGAGGGAGAAACATGGGTGAAACAGAACATTAACCTCTTTGTTACCCCAACTAGTAAGGATAGAGAAACATGGGTGAAATAGAACTTTAACCTCTTTGTTACCTCAACTAGTGATGAGGTAGAAACATGGGTGAAACAGAACTTTAACCTCTTTGTTACCTAAACTAGTGAGGAGGGAGAAATATGGGTGAAACAGAACATTAACCTCTTTGTTACCCCAACTAGTAAGGAGAGAGAAACATGGGTGAAATAGAACTTTAACCTCTTTGTTACCTCAACTAGTGAGGAGGGAGAAACATGGGTGAAATAGAACTTTAACCTCTTTGTTACCTCAACTAGTGAGGAGGGAGAAACATGGGTGAAACAGAACTTTAACCTCTTTGTTACCACAACTAGTGAGGAAGGAGAAACATGGGTGAAACAGAACTTTAACCTCTTTGTTACCTCAACTAGTGAGGAGGGAGAAACATGGGTGAAACAGAACTTTAACCTCTTTGTTACCTCAACTAGTGATGAGGGAGAAACATGGGTGAAACAGAACTTTAACCTCTTTCTTACCTCAACTAGTGAGGGGGGAGAAACATGGGTGAAACAGAACTTTAACCTCTTTGTTACCTCAACTAGTAAGGAGGGAGAAGCATGGAGTGAGAAACCTCTTTGTTACCTCAACTAGTAAGGGGTGGAGAAACATGGGTGAAACAGAACTTTAACCTCTTTGTTACCTCAAATAGTGAGGAGGTAGAAACATGGGTGAAACAGAACTTTAACCTCTTTGTTACCTCAATTAGTGAGGAGGGAGAAACATGGGTGAAACAGAACTTTAACCTCTTTGTTACCTCAACTAGTGAGGAGGGAGTAACATGGGTGAAACAGAACTTTAACCTCTTTGTTACCTCAAATAGTAAGGGGTAGAAAGATGGGTGAAACAGAACTTTAACCTCTTTGATACCTCAACTAGTGAGGAGGTAGAAACATGGTTGAAACAGAAATTTAACCTCTTTGTTACCTCAACTAGCGAGGAGGGAGAAACATGGGTGAAACAGAACTTTAACCTCTTTGTTACCTCAACTAGTGAGGAGGGAGTAACATGGGTGAAACAGAACTTTAACCTCTTTGTTACCTCAAATAGTAAGGGGTAGAAAGATGGGTGAAACAGAACTTTAACCTCTTTGTTACCTCAACTAGTGAGGAGGGAGAAACATGGGTGAAACAGAACTTTAACCTCTTTGTTACCTCAACTAGCGAGGAGGGAGAAACATGGGTGAAACAGAACTTTAACCTCTTTGTTACCTCAAATAGTGAGGTGGTAGAAACATGGGTGAAACAGAACTTTAACCTCTTTGTTACCTCAACTAGTGAGGAGGGAGAAACATGGGTGAAACAGAACTTTAACCTCTTTGTTACCTCAACTAGTGAGGAGGGAGAAACATGGGTGAAACAGAACTTTAACCTCTTTGTTACCTCAACTAGTGAGGAGGGAGAAACATGGGTGAAACAGAACTTTAACCTCTTTGTTACCTCAACTAGTGAGGAGGGAGAAACATGGGTGAAACAGAACTTTAACCTCTTTGTTACCTCAACTAGTGAGGAGGTAGAAACATGGGTGAAACAGAACTTTAACCTCTTTGTTACCTAAACTAGTGAGGAGGAAGAAACATGGGTGAAACAGAACTTTAACCTCTTTGTTACCTCAACTAGTAAGGAGGGAGAAACATGGGTGAAACAGAACTTTAACCTCTTTGTTACCTCAATTAGTGAGGAGGTAGAAACATGGGTGAAACAGAACTTTAACCTCTTTGTTACCTCAACTAGTGAGGAGGTAGAAACATGGTTGAAACAGAACTTTAACCTCTTTGTTACCTAAACTAGTGAGGAGGGAGAAACATGGGTGAAACAGAACTTTAAGCTCTTTGTTACCTCAACTAGTAAGGAGGGAGAAACATGGGTTAAATAGAACTTTAACCTCTTTGTTACCTCTACTAGTGAGGGGGGAGAAACATGGGTGAAACAGAACTTTAACCTCTTTGTTACCTCAACTAGTAAGGAGGGAGAAACATGGGTTAAATAGAACTGTAACCTCTTTGTTACCTCAATTAGTGAGGAGGGAGAAACATGGGTGAAAGAGAACTTTAACCTCTTTTTTACCTCAACTAGTGAGGGGGGTAGAAACATGGGTGAAACAGAACTTTAACCTCTTTGTTACCTCAACTAGTGAGGAGGGAGAAACATGGGTGAAACAGAACTTTAACCTCTTTGTTACCTCAACTAGTGAGGAGGGAGAAACATGGGTGAAACAGATCTTTAACCTCTTTTTTACCTCAACTAGTGATGAGGGAGAAACATGGGGGAAACAGAACTTTAACCTCTTTGTTACCTCAACTAGTGAGGGGGGAGAAACATGGGTGAATCAGAACTTTAACCTCTTTGTTACCTCAACTAGTGAGGGGGGAGCAACATGGGTGAAACAGAACTTTAACCTCTTTGTTACCTCAACTAGTAAGGAGGGAGAAGCATGGAGTGAGAAACCTCTTTGTTACCTCAACTAGTGAGGAGGAAGAAAGATGGGTGAAACATAACTTTA
Source organism: Eledone cirrhosa (assembly GCA_964016885.1). Lineage (NCBI taxonomy): Eukaryota > Metazoa > Mollusca > Cephalopoda > Octopoda > Eledonidae > Eledone > Eledone cirrhosa. The sequence goes on along the minus strand of OZ024759.1, from coordinate 2,677,129 downwards.
ACCTCTTTGTCACCTAAACTAGTGAGGAGGGAGAAACATGGGTGAAACAGAACATTAACCTCTTTGTTACCCCAACTAGTAAGGAGAGAGAAACATGGGTGAAATAGAACTTTAACCTCTTTGTTACCTCAACTAGTGAGGAGGGAGAAACATGGGTGAAATTGAACTTTAACCTCTTTGTTACCTCAACTAGTGAGGAGGGAGAAACATGGGTGAAACAGAACTTTAACCTCTTTGTTACCTCAACTAGTGAGGAAGGAGAAACATGGGTGAAACAGAACTTTAACCTCTTTGTTACCTCAACTAGTGAGGAGGGAGAAACATGGGTGAAACAGAACTTTAACCTCTTTGTTACCTCAACTAGTGATGAGGGAGAAACATGGGTGAAACAGAACTTTAACCTCTTTGTTACCTCAACGAGGGAGGGGGGAGAATCATGGGTGAAACAGAACTTTAACCTCTTTGTTACCTCAGTAAGTGAGGGGGGGAGCAACATGGATGAAACAGAACTTTAACCTCTTTGTTACCTCAACTAGTAAGGAGGGAGAAGCATGGAGTGAGAAACCTCTTTGTTACCTCAATTAGTAAGAGGTGGAGAAACATGGGTGAAACAGAACTTTAACCTCTTTGTTACCTAAACTAGTGAGGAGGTAGAAAGATGGGTGAAACAGAACTTTAACCTCTTTGTTACCTCAACTAGTGAGGAGGGAGAAACATGGGTGAAACAGAACTTTAACCTCTTTGTTACATCAACTAGTGAGGAGGGAGAAACATGGGTGAAACAGAACTTTAACCTCTTTGTTACCTCAACTAGTGAGGAGGTAGAAACATGGGTGAAACAGAACTTTAACCTCTTTGTTACCTCAACTAGTGAGGAGGTAGAAACATGGGTGAAACAGAACTTTAACCTCTTTGTTACCTAAACTAGTGAGGAGGGAGAAACATGGGTGAAACAGAACTTTAACCTCTTTGTTACCTCAACTAGTAAGGAGAGAGAAACATGGGTGAAATAGAACTTTAACCTCTTTGTTACCTCAACTAGTGAGGAGGGAGAAACATGGGTGAAACAGAACTTTAAACTCTTTGTTACCTCAACTAGTGATGAGGGAGAAACATGGGTGAAACAGAACTTTAACCTCTTTGTTACCTCAACTAGTGAGGGGGGAGAAACATGGGTGAAACAGAACTTTAACCTCTTTGTTAACTCATATAGTGAGGAGGTAGAAACATGGGTGAAACAGAACTTTAACCTCTTTGTTACCTCAACTAGTGAGGAGGGAGAAACACGGGTGAAACAGAACTTTAACCTCTTTGTTACCTCAACTAGTGAGGAGGGAGAAACATGGGTGAAACAGAACTTTAACCTCTTTGTTACCTCATATAGTAAGGAGGGAGAAACATGGGTGAAACAGAACTTTAACCTCTTTGTTACCTCAACTAGTGAGGAGGTAGAAACATGGGTCAAACAGAACTTTAACCTCTTTGTTACCTCAACTAGTGAGGAGGTAGAAACATGGGCGAAACAGAACTTTAACCTCTTTGTTACCTAAACTAGTGAGGAGGGAGAAACATTGGTGAAACAGAACTTTAACCTCTTTGTTACCTCAACTAGTAAGGAGGTAGAAACATGGGTTAAATAGAACTTTAACCTCTTTGTTACCTCAACTAGTGAGGAGGGAGAAACATGGATGAAACAGAACTTTAACCTCTTTGTTACCTCAATTAGTGAGGAGGGAGAAAGATTGGTGAAACAGAACTTTAACCTCTTTGTTACCTCAACTAGTAAGGAGGGAGAAGCATGGAGTGAGAAACCTCTTTGTTACCTCAACTAGTAAGGAGGGAGAAACATGGGTGAAACAGAAATTTAACCTCTTTGTTACCTCAACTAGTGAGGAGGTAGAAACATGGGTGAAACAGAACTTTAACCTCTTTGTTACCTAAACTAGTGAGGAGGTAGAAAGATGGGTGAAACAGAACTTTAACCTCTTTGTTACCTCACTTGTGAGGAGGGAGAAACATGGGTGAAACAGAACTTTAACCTCTTTGTTACATCAACTAGTGAGGAGGGAGAAACATGGGTGAAACAGAACTTTAACCTCTTTGTTACCTCAACTAGTGAGGAGGTAGAAACATGGGTGAAACAGAACTTTAAGCTCTTTGTTACCTCAACTAGTGAGGAGGTAGAAACATGGGTGAAACAGAACTTTAACCTCTTTGTTACCTCAACTAGTGAGGAGGGAGAAACATGGGTGAAACAGATCTTTAACCTCTTTTTTACCTCAACTAGTGATGAGGGAGAAACATGGGTGAAACAGAACTTTAACCTCTTTGTTACCTCAACTAGTGAGGGGGGAGAAACATGGGTGAATCAGAACTTTAACCTCTTTGTTACCTCAACTAGTGAGGGGGGAGCAACATGGGTGAAACAGAACTTTAACCTCTTTGTTACCTCAACTAGTAAGGAGGGAGAAGCATGGAGTGAGAAACCTCTTTGTTACCTCAACTGGTGTGGAGGTAGAAAGATGGGTGAAACAGAACTTTAACCTCTTTGTTACCTAAACTAGTGAGGAGGGAGAAACATGGGTGAAACAGAACATTAACCTCTTTGTTACCCCAACTAGTAAGGATAGAGAAACATGGGTGAAATAGAACTTTAACCTCTTTGTTACCTCAACTAGTGATGAGGTAGAAACATGGGTGAAACAGAACTTTAACCTCTTTGTTACCTAAACTAGTGAGGAGGGAGAAATATGGGTGAAACAGAACATTAACCTCTTTGTTACCCCAACTAGTAAGGAGAGAGAAACATGGGTGAAATAGAACTTTAACCTCTTTGTTACCTCAACTAGTGAGGAGGGAGAAACATGGGTGAAATAGAACTTTAACCTCTTTGTTACCTCAACTAGTGAGGAGGGAGAAACATGGGTGAAACAGAACTTTAACCTCTTTGTTACCACAACTAGTGAGGAAGGAGAAACATGGGTGAAACAGAACTTTAACCTCTTTGTTACCTCAACTAGTGAGGAGGGAGAAACATGGGTGAAACAGAACTTTAACCTCTTTGTTACCTCAACTAGTGATGAGGGAGAAACATGGGTGAAACAGAACTTTAACCTCTTTCTTACCTCAACTAGTGAGGGGGGAGAAACATGGGTGAAACAGAACTTTAACCTCTTTGTTACCTCAACTAGTAAGGAGGGAGAAGCATGGAGTGAGAAACCTCTTTGTTACCTCAACTAGTAAGGGGTGGAGAAACATGGGTGAAACAGAACTTTAACCTCTTTGTTACCTCAAATAGTGAGGAGGTAGAAACATGGGTGAAACAGAACTTTAACCTCTTTGTTACCTCAATTAGTGAGGAGGGAGAAACATGGGTGAAACAGAACTTTAACCTCTTTGTTACCTCAACTAGTGAGGAGGGAGTAACATGGGTGAAACAGAACTTTAACCTCTTTGTTACCTCAAATAGTAAGGGGTAGAAAGATGGGTGAAACAGAACTTTAACCTCTTTGATACCTCAACTAGTGAGGAGGTAGAAACATGGTTGAAACAGAAATTTAACCTCTTTGTTACCTCAACTAGCGAGGAGGGAGAAACATGGGTGAAACAGAACTTTAACCTCTTTGTTACCTCAACTAGTGAGGAGGGAGTAACATGGGTGAAACAGAACTTTAACCTCTTTGTTACCTCAAATAGTAAGGGGTAGAAAGATGGGTGAAACAGAACTTTAACCTCTTTGTTACCTCAACTAGTGAGGAGGGAGAAACATGGGTGAAACAGAACTTTAACCTCTTTGTTACCTCAACTAGCGAGGAGGGAGAAACATGGGTGAAACAGAACTTTAACCTCTTTGTTACCTCAAATAGTGAGGTGGTAGAAACATGGGTGAAACAGAACTTTAACCTCTTTGTTACCTCAACTAGTGAGGAGGGAGAAACATGGGTGAAACAGAACTTTAACCTCTTTGTTACCTCAACTAGTGAGGAGGGAGAAACATGGGTGAAACAGAACTTTAACCTCTTTGTTACCTCAACTAGTGAGGAGGGAGAAACATGGGTGAAACAGAACTTTAACCTCTTTGTTACCTCAACTAGTGAGGAGGGAGAAACATGGGTGAAACAGAACTTTAACCTCTTTGTTACCTCAACTAGTGAGGAGGTAGAAACATGGGTGAAACAGAACTTTAACCTCTTTGTTACCTAAACTAGTGAGGAGGAAGAAACATGGGTGAAACAGAACTTTAACCTCTTTGTTACCTCAACTAGTAAGGAGGGAGAAACATGGGTGAAACAGAACTTTAACCTCTTTGTTACCTCAATTAGTGAGGAGGTAGAAACATGGGTGAAACAGAACTTTAACCTCTTTGTTACCTCAACTAGTGAGGAGGTAGAAACATGGTTGAAACAGAACTTTAACCTCTTTGTTACCTAAACTAGTGAGGAGGGAGAAACATGGGTGAAACAGAACTTTAAGCTCTTTGTTACCTCAACTAGTAAGGAGGGAGAAACATGGGTTAAATAGAACTTTAACCTCTTTGTTACCTCTACTAGTGAGGGGGGAGAAACATGGGTGAAACAGAACTTTAACCTCTTTGTTACCTCAACTAGTAAGGAGGGAGAAACATGGGTTAAATAGAACTGTAACCTCTTTGTTACCTCAATTAGTGAGGAGGGAGAAACATGGGTGAAAGAGAACTTTAACCTCTTTTTTACCTCAACTAGTGAGGGGGGTAGAAACATGGGTGAAACAGAACTTTAACCTCTTTGTTACCTCAACTAGTGAGGAGGGAGAAACATGGGTGAAACAGAACTTTAACCTCTTTGTTACCTCAACTAGTGAGGAGGGAGAAACATGGGTGAAACAGATCTTTAACCTCTTTTTTACCTCAACTAGTGATGAGGGAGAAACATGGGGGAAACAGAACTTTAACCTCTTTGTTACCTCAACTAGTGAGGGGGGAGAAACATGGGTGAATCAGAACTTTAACCTCTTTGTTACCTCAACTAGTGAGGGGGGAGCAACATGGGTGAAACAGAACTTTAACCTCTTTGTTACCTCAACTAGTAAGGAGGGAGAAGCATGGAGTGAGAAACCTCTTTGTTACCTCAACTAGTGAGGAGGAAGAAAGATGGGTGAAACATAACTTTAACCTCTTTGTCACCTAAACTAGTGAGGAGGGAGAAACATGGGTGAAACAGAACATTAACCTCTTTGTTACCCCAACTAGTAAGGAGAGAGAAACATGGGTGAAATAGAACTTTAACCTCTTTGTTACCTCAACTAGTGAGGAGGGAGAAACATGGGTGAAATTGAACTTTAACCTCTTTGTTACCTCAACTAGTGAGGAGGGAGAAACATGGGTGAAACAGAACTTTAACCTCTTTGTTACCTCAACTAGTGAGGAAGGAGAAACATGGGTGAAACAGAACTTTAACCTCTTTGTTACCTCAACTAGTGAGGAGGGAGAAACATGGGTGAAACAGAACTTTAACCTCTTTGTTACCTCAACTAGTGATGAGGGAGAAACATGGGTGAAACAGAACTTTAACCTCTTTGTTACCTCAACTAGTGAGGGGGGAGAATCATGGGTGAAACAGAACTTTAACCTCTTTGTTACCTCAGTAAGTGAGGGGGGGAGCAACATGGATGAAACAGAACTTTAACCTCTTTGTTACCTCAACTAGTAAGGAGGGAGAAGCATGGAGTGAGAAACCTCTTTGTTACCTCAACTAGTAAGAGGTGGAGAAACATGGGTGAAACAGAACTTTAACCTCTTTGTTACCTCAAATAGTGAGGAGGTAGAAACATGGGTGAAACAGAACTTTAACCTCTTTGTTACCTCAATTAGTGAGGAGGGAGAAACATGGGTGAAACAGAACTTTAACCTCTTTGTTACCTCAACTAGTGAGGAGGGAGTAACATGGCTGAAACAGAACTTTAACCTCTTTGTTACCTCAAATAGTAAGGGGTAGAAAGATGGGTGAAACAGAACTTTAACCTCTTTGTTACCTCAACTAGTGAGGAGGTAGAAACATGGGTGAAACAGAACTTTAACCTCTTTGTTACCTCAACTAGCGAGGAGGGAGAAACATGGGTGAAACAGAACTTTAACCTCTTTGTTACCTCAACTAGTGAGGAGGGAGAAACATGGGTGAAACAGAACTTTAACCTCTTTGTTACCTCAAATAGTAAGGGGTAGAAAGATGGGTGAAACAGAACTTTAACCTCTTTGTTACCTCAACTAGTGAGGAGGGAGAAACATGGGTGAAACAGAACTTTAACCTCTTTGTTACCTCAACTAGCGAGGAGGGAGAAACATGGGTGAAACAGAACTTTAACCTCTTTGTTACCTCAAATAGTGAGGTGGTAGAAACATGGGTGAAACAGAACTTTAACCTCTTTGTTACCTAAACTAGTGAGGAGGGAGAAACATGGGTGAAACAGAACTTTAACCTCTTTGTTACCTCAACTAGTGAGGAGGGAGAAACATGGGTGAAACAGAACTTTAACCTCTTTGTTACCTCAACTAGTGAGGAGGTAGAAACATGGGTGAAACAGAACTTTAACCTCTTTGTTACCTCAACTAGTGAGGAGGTAGAAACATGGGTGAAACAGAACTTTAACCTCTTTGTTACCTAAACTAGTGAGGAGGGAGAAACATGGGTGAAACAGAACTTTCACCTCTTTGTTACCTCAACTAGTAAGGAGGGAGAAACATGGGTTAAATAGAACTTTAACCTCTTTATTACCTCAACTAGTGAGGAGGGAGAAACATGGGTGAAACAGAACTTTAACCTCTTTGTTACTTCAACTAGTGAGGAGGGAGAAACATGGATGAAACAGAACTTTAACCTCTTTGTTACCTCAATTAGTGAGGAGGGAGAAAATGGGTGAAACAGAACTTTAACCTCTTTGTTACCTCAATTAGTGAGGAGGGAGAAACATGGGTGAAACAGAACTTTAACCTCTTTGTTACCTCAATTAGTGAGGAGGGAGAAACATGGGTGAAACAGAACTTTAACCTCATTGTTATCTCAATTAGTGAGGAGGGAGAAACATGGGTGAAACAGAACTTTAACCTCTTTGTTACCTCAACTAGTGAGGGGGTAGAAACATGGGTGAAACAGAACTTTAACCTCTTTGTTACCTCAACTAGTGAGGGTGGAGAAACATGGGTGAAACAGAACTTTAACCTCTTTGTTACCTCAACTAGTAAGGAGGGAGAAGCATGGAGTGAGAAACCTCTTTGTTACCTCAAATAGTGAGGAGGTAGAAACATGTGTGAAACAGAACTTTAACCTCTTTGTTACCTCAACTAGTGAGGAGGTAGAAACATGGGTGAAACAGAACTTTAACCTCTTTGTTACCTCAACTAGTGAGGAGGGAAAAACATGGGTGAAACAGAACTTTAACCTCTTTGTTACCTCAACTAGTGAGGAGGGAGAAACATGGGTGAAACAGAACTTTAACCTCTTTATAACCTCAACTAATGAGGAGGGAGAAACATGGGTGAAAGAGAACTTTAACCTCTTTGTTACCTAAACTAGTGAGGAGGGAGAAACATGGGTGAAACAGAACTTTAACCTCTTTGTTACCTCAACTAGTAAGGAGGGAGAAACCTGGGTGAAACAGAACTTTAACCTCTTTGTTACCTCAACTAGTGAGGAGGTAGAAACATGGGTGAAACAGAACTTTAACCTCTTTGCTACCTCAACTAGTGAGGAGGTAGAAACATGGCTGAAACAGAACTTTAACCTCTTTGTTACCTAAACTAGTGAGGAGGGAGAAACATGGGTGAAACAGAACTTTAACCTCTTTGTTACCTCAACTAGTAAGGAGGGAGAAACATGGGTTAAATAGAACTTTAACCTCTTTGTTACCTCAACTAGTGAGGAGGGAGAAACATGGGTAAAACAGAACTTTAACCTCTTTGTTACCTCAACTAGCGAGGAGGGAGAAACATTGGTGAAACAGAACTTTAACCTCTTTGTTACCTCAACTAGTGAGGAGGGAGAAACATGGGTGAAACAGAACTTTCACCTCTTTGTTACCTCAACTAGTAAGGAGGGAGAAACATGGGTTAAATAGAACTTTAACCTCTTTATTACCTCAACTAGTGAGGAGGGAGAAACATGGGTGAAACAGAACTTTAACCTCTTTGTTACTTCAACTAGTGAGGAGGGAGAAACATGGATGAAACAGAACTTTAACCTCTTTGTTACCTCAATTAGTGAGGAGGGAGAAACATGGGTGAAACAGAACTTTAACCTCTTTGTTACCTCAATTAGTGAGGAGGGAGAAACATTGGTGAAACAGAACTTTAACCTCTTTGTTATTTCAATTAGTGAGGAGGGAGAAACATGGGTGAAACAGAACTTTAACCTCTTTGTTACCTCAACTAGTGAGGGGGTAGAAACATGTGTGAAACAGAACTTTAACCTCTTTGTTACCTCAATTAGTGAGGAGGGAGAAACATGGGTGAAACAGAACTTTAACCTCTTTGTTACCTCAATTAGTGAGGAGGGAGAAACATGGGTGAAACAGAACTTTAACCTCTTTGTTATTTCAATTAGTGAGGAGGGAGAAACATGGGTGAAACAGAACTTTAACCTCTTTGTTACCTCAACTAGTGAGGGGGTAGAAACATGTGTGAAACAGAACTTTAACCTCTTTGTTACCTCAACTAGTGAGGGGGGAGAAACATGGGTGAAACAGAACTTTAACCTCTTTGTTACCTCAACTAGTAAGGAGGGAGAAGCATGGAGTGAGAAACCTCTTTGTTACCTCAAATAGTGAGGAGGTAGAAACATGTGTGAAACAGAACTTTAACCTCTTTGTTACCTCAACTAGTGAGGAGGTAGAAACATGGGTGAAACAGAACTTTAACCTCTTTGTTACCTCAACTAGTGAGGAGGGAAAAACATGGGTGAAACAGAACTTTAACCTCTTTGTTACCTCAACTAGTGAGGAGGGAGAAACATGGGTGAAACAGAACTTTAACCTCTTTGTTACCTCAACTAATGAGGAGGGAGAAACATGGGTGAAAGAGAACTTTAACCTCTTTGTTACCTAAACTAGTGAGGAGGGAGAAACATGGGTGAAACAGAACTTTAACCTCTTTGTTACCTCAACTAGTAAGGAGGGAGAAACCTGGGTGAAACAGAACTTTAACCTCTTTGTTACCTCAACTAGTGAGGAGGTAGAAACATGGGTGAAACAGAACTTTAACCTCTTTGCTACCTCAACTAGTGAGGAGGTAGAAACATGTCTGAAACAGAACTTTAACCTCTTTGTTACCTAAACTAGTGAGGAGGGAGAAACATGGGTGAAACAGAACTTTAACCTCTTTGTTACCTCAACTAGTAAGGAGGGAGAAACATGGGTTAAATAGAACTTTAACCTCTTTGTTACCTCAACTAGTGAGGAGGGAGAAACATGGGTAAAACAGAACTTTAACCTCTTTGTTACCTCAACTAGCGAGGAGGGAGAAACATTGGTGAAACAGAACTTTAACCTCTTTGTTACCTCAACTAGTGAGGAGGGAGAAACATGGGTGAAACAGAACTTTAACCTCTTTGTTACCTCAACTAGTGAGGAGGGAGAAACATGGGTGAAACAGAACTTGAACCTATTTGTTACCTCAACTAGTGAGGAGGGAGAAACATGGCTGAAACAGAACTTTAACCTCTTTGTTACCTAAACTAGGGAGGAGGGAGAAACATGGGTGAAACAGATCTTTAACCTCTTTTTTACCTCAACTAGTGATGAGGGAGAAACATGGGTGAAACAGAACTTTAACCTCTTTGTTACCTCAACTAGTGAGGGGGGAGAAACATGGGTGAATCAGAACTTTAACCTCTTTGTTACCTCAACTAGTGAGGGGGGAGCAACATGGGTGAAACAGAACTTTAACCTCTTTGTTACCTCAACTAGTAAGGAGGGAGAAGCATGGAGTGAGAAACCTCTTTGTTACCTCAACTGGTGTGGAGGAAGAAAGATGGGTGAAACAGAACTTTAACCTCTTTGTTACCTAAACTAGTGAGGAGGGAGAAACATGGGTGAAACAGAACATTAACCTCTTTGTTACCCCAACTAGTAAGGAGAGAGAAACATGGGTGAAATAGAACTTTAACCTCTTTGTTACCTCAACTAGTGGGGAGGTAGAAACATGGGTGAAACAGAACTTTAACCTCTTTGTTACCTAAACTAGTGAGGAGGGAGAAACATGGGTGAAACAGAACATTAACCTCTTTGTTACCCCAACTAGTAAGGCGAGAGAAACATGGGTGAAATAGAACTTTAACCTCTTTGTTACCTCAACTAGTGAGGAGGGAGAAACATGGGTGAAATAGAACTTTAACCTCTTTGTTACCTCAACTAGTGAGGAGGGAGAAACATGGGTGAAACAGAACTTTAACCTCTTTGTTACCTCAACTAGTGAGGAAGGAGAAACATGGGTGAAACAGAACTTTAACCTCTTTGTTACCTCAACTAGTGAGGAGGGAGAAACATGGGTGAAACAGAACTTTAACCTCTTTGTTACCTCAACTAGTGATGAGGGAGAAACATGGGTGAAACAGAACTTTAACCTCTTTCTTACCTCAACTAGTGAGGGGGGAGAAACATGGGTGAAACAGAACTTTAACCTCTTTGTTACCTCAACTAGTAAGGAGGGAGAAGCATGGAGTGAGAAACCTCTTTGTTACCTCAACTAGTAAGGGGTGGAGAAACATGGGTGAAACAGAACTTTAACCTCTTTGTTACCTCAAATAGTGAGGAGGTAGAAACATGGGTGAAACAGAACTTTAACCTCTTTGTTACCTCAATTAGTGAGGAGGGAGAAACATGGGTGAAACAGAACTTTAACCTCTTTGTTACCTCAACTAGTGAGGAGGGAGTAACATGGGTGAAACAGAACTTTAACCTCTTTGTTACCTCAAATAGTAAGGGGTAGAAAGATGGGTGAAACAGAACTTTAACCTCTTTGATACCTCAACTAGTGAGGAGGTAGAAACATGGGTGAAACAGAAATTTAACCTCTTTGTTACCTCAACTAGCGAGGAGGGAGAAACATGGGTGAAACAGAACTTTAACCTCTTTGTTACCTCAACTAGTGAGGAGGGAGTAACATGGGTGAAACAGAACTTTAACCTCTTTGTTACCTCAAATAGTAAGGGGTAGAAAGATGGGTGAAACAGAACTTTAACCTCTTTGTTACCTCAACTAGTGAGGAGGGAGAAACATGGGTGAAACAGAACTTTAACCTCTTTGTTACCTCAACTAGCGAGGAGGGAGAAACATGGGTGAAACAGAACTTTAACCTCTTTGTTACCTCAAATAGTGAGGTGGTAGAAACATGGGTGAAACAGAACTTTAACCTCTTTGTTACCTCAACTAGTGAGGAGGGAGAAACATGGGTGAAACAGAACTTTAACCTCTTTGTTACCTCAACTAGTGAGGAGGGAGAAACATGGGTGAAACAGAACTTTAACCTCTTTGTTACCTCAACTAGTAAGGGGTAGAAACATGGGTGAAACAAAAATTTAACCTATTTGTTACCTCAACTAGTGAGGAAGTAGAAACATGGGTGAAACAGAAATTTAACCTCTTTGTTATCTCAGTTGTCAGGAGGTAGAAACATGGGTGAAACAGAACTTTAACCTCTTTGTTACCTCAAATAGTGAGGAGGTAGAAACATGGGTGAAACAGAACTTTAACCTCTTTGTTACCTCAACTACTGAGGAGGGAGAAACATGGGTGAAACAGAACTTAAACCTCATTGTTAGCTCAACTAGTGAGGAGGGAGTAACATGGGTGAAGCAGAACTTTAACCTCTTTGTTACCTCAACTAGTGAGGAGGTAGAAACATGGGTGAAACAGAACTTTAACCTCTTTGTTACCTCAGTTGTCAGGAGGTAGAAACATGGGTGAAACAGAACTTTAACCTCTTTGTTACCTCAAATAGTGAGGAGGTAGAAAGCTGTGTGAAACAGAACTTTAACCTCTTTGTTACCTCAACTAGTGAGGAGGGAGAAACATGGGTGAAACAGAACTTTAACCTCTTTGTTACCCCAACGAGTGAGGAGGGAGAAACATGGGTGAAACAGAATTTTAACCTCTTTGTTACCTCAACTAGTGAGGAGGTAGAAACATGGGTGAAACAGAATTTTAACCTCTTTGTTACCTCAACTAGTGAGGAGGGAGAAACATGGGTGAAACAGAACTTTAACCTCTTTGTTACCTCAACTAGTGAGGAGGGAGGAACATGGGTGAAACAGAACTTTAACCTCTTTGTTACCTCAATTAGTGAAGAGGGAGAAACATGGGTGAAACAGAACTTTAACTTCTTTGTAACTTCAAATAGTGAGAAGGTAGAAACATGGGTGAAACAGAACTTTAACCTCTTTGTTACCTCAACTAGTGAGGGGGGAGAAACATGGGTGAAACAGAACTTTAACGTCTTTGTTACCTCAACTATTGAGGAGGGAGAAACATGGGTGAAACAGAACTTTCACCTCTTTGTTACCTCAACTAGTAAGAAGGGAGAAACATGGGTGAAACAGAACTTTAACCTTTTGTTACCTCAAATAGTGAGGAGGTAGAAACATGGGTGAAACAGAACTTTAACCTCTTTGTTACCTCAACTAGTGAGGAGGCAGAAACATCGGTGAAACAGAACTTTAACCTCTTTGTTACCTCAACTAGTGATGAGAGAGAAACATGGGTGAAACAGAATTTTAACCTCTTTGTTACCTCAACTAGTGAGGAGGGAGAAACATGGGTGAAACAGAACTTAAACCTCTTTGTTACCTCAACTACTGAGGAGGGAGAAACATGGGTGAAACTGAACTTTAACCTCTTTCTAACCTCAATTAGTGAGAAAGTAGAAACATGGGTGAAACAGAACTTTAACCTCTTTGTTACCTCAACTAGTGAGGAGGTAGAAACAAGGGTGAAACAGAACTTTAACCTCTTTGTTACCTAAACTAGTAAGGGGTAGAAATATGGGTGAAACAAAAATTTAACCTATTTGTTACCTCAACTAGTGAGGAAGTAGAAACATGGGTGAAACAGAACTTTAACCTCTTTGTTACCTCAGTTGTCAGGAGGTAGAAACATGGGTGAAACAGAACTTTAAACTCTTTGTTACCTCAAATAGTGAGGAGGTAGAAACATGGGTGAAACAGAACTTTAACCTCTTTGTTACCTCAACTAGTGAGGAGGGAGAAACATGGGTGCATCAGAATTTTAACCTTTTGTTACCTCAAATAGTGAGGAGGTAGAAACATGGGTGAAACAGAACTTTAACCTCTTTGTTACCTCAACTAGTGAGGAGGCAGAAACATCGGTGAAACAGAACTTTAACCTCTTTGTTACCTCAACTAGTGATGAGGGAGAAACATGGGTGAAACAGAATTTTAACCTCCTTGTTACCTCAACTAGTGAGGAGGTAGAAACATGGGTGAAACAGAACTTTAACCTCTTTGTTACCTCAACTAGTGAGGAGGGAGAAACATGGGTGAAACAGAACTTAAACCTCTTTGTTACCTCAACTACTGAGGAGCGAGAAACATGGGTGAAACAGAACTTAAACCTCTTTGTTACCTCAACTAGTGAGGAGGGAGAAACATGGGTGAAACAGAACTTTAACCTCTTTGTTACCTCAACTAGTGAGGAGGGAAAAACATGGGTGAAACAGAACTTTAAGCTCTTCGTTACCTCAAATAGTGAGGAGGTAGAAACATGAGGGAAACAGAACTTTAACCTCTTTGTTACCTCAAACTGTGAGGAGGTAGAAACATGGGTGAAACAGAACGTTAACCTCTTTGTTGCCTCAGTTGTCAGGAGGTAGAAACATGGGTGAAACAGAACTTTAACCTCTTTGTTACCTCAACTAGTGAGGAGGGAGAAACATGGGTAAAACTGAACTTTAACCTCTTTCTAACCTCAAATAGTGAGAAAGTAGAAACATGGGTGAAACAGAACTTTAACCTCTTTGTTACCTCAACTACTGAGGAGGGAGAAATATGGGTGAAACAGAACTTAAACCTCTTTGTTACCTCAACTAGTGAGGATGGAGTAACATGGGTGAAACAGAACTTTAACCTCTTTGTTACCTCAACTAGTGAGGAGGTAGAAACATGGGTGAAACAGAACTTTAACCTCTTTGTTACCTCAGTTGTCAGGAGGTAGAAACATGGGTGAAACAGAACTTTAACCTCTTTGTTACCTCAAATAGTGAGGAGGTAGAAAGCTGTGTGAAACAGAACTTTAACCTCTTTGTTACCTCAACTAGTGAGGAGGGAGAAACATGGGTGAAACAGAACTTTAACCTCTTTATTACCCCAACGAGTGAGGAGGGAGAAACATGGGTGCAACAGAATTTTAACCTCTTTATTACCTCAACTAGTGAGGAGGTAGAAACATGGGTGAAACAGAATTTTAACCTCTTTGTTACCTCAACTAGTGAGGAGGGAGAAACATGGGTGAAACAGAACTTTAACCTCTTTGTTACCTCAACTAGTGAGGAGGGAGGAACATGGGTGAAACAGAACTTTAACCTCTTTGTTACCTCAATTAGTGAAGAGGGAGAAACATGGGTGAAACAGAACTTTAACCTCTTTGTAACTTCAAATAGTGAGAAGGTAGAAACATGGGTGAAACAGAACTTTAACCTCTTTGTTACCTCAACTAGTGAGGAAGTAGAAACATGGGTGAAACAGAACTTTAACGTCTTTGTTACCTCAACTAGTGAGGAGGGAGAAACATGGGTGAAACAGAACTTTCACCTCTTTGTTACCTCAACTAGTAAGGAGGGAGAAACATGGGTGAAACAGAACTTTAACCTCTTTGTTACCTCAACTAGTGAGGAGGGAAAAACATGGGTGAAACAGAACTTTAAGCTCTTCGTTACCTCAAATAGTGAGGAGGTAGAAACATGAGGGAAACAGAACTTTAACCTCTTTGTTACCTCAACCTGTGAGGAGGTAGAAACATGGGTGAAACAGAACTTTAACCTCTTTGTTGCCTCAGTTGTCAGGAGGTAGAAACATGGGTGAAACAGAACTTTAACCTCTTTGTTACCTCAACTAGTGAGGAGGGAGAAACATGGGTGAAACTGAACTTTAACCTCTTTCTAACCTCAAATAGTGAGAAAGTAGAAACATGGGTGAAACAGAACTTTAACCTCTTTGTTACCTCACCTAGTGAGGAGGTAGAAACATGGGTGAAACAGAACTTTAACCTCTTTGTTACCTCAACTAGTGAGGAGGTAGAAACAAGGGTGAAACAGAACTTTAACCTCTTTGTTACCTAAACTAGTGAAGAGGGAGAAACATGGGTGAAACAGAACATTAACCTCTTTGTTACCTCAACTAGTAAGGGGTAGAAACATGGGTGAAACAAAAATTTAACCTATTTGTTACCTCAACTAGTGCGGAAGTAGAAGCATGGGTGAAACAGAACTTTAACCTCTTTGTTACCTCAGTTGTCAGGAGGTAGAAACATGGGTGAAACAGAACTTTAACCTCTTTGTTACCTCAAATAGTGAGGAGGTAGAAACATGGGTGAAACAGAACTTTAACCTCTTTGTTACCTCAACTAGTGAGGAGGGAGAAACATGGGTGAAACAGAACTTTAACCTCTTTGTTACCTCAACTAGTGAGGAGGGAGAAACATGGGTGAATCAGAATTTTAACCTTTTGTTACCTCAAATAGTGAGGAGGTAGAAACATGGGTGAAACAGAACTTTAACCTCTTTGTTACCTCAACTAGTGAGGAGGCAGAAACATCGGTGAAACAGAACTTTAACCTCTTTGTTACCTCAACTAGTGATGAGGGAGAAACATGGGTGAAACAGAATTTTAACCTCCTTGTTACCTCAACTAGTGAGGAGGTAGAAACATGGGTGAAACAGAACTTTAACCTCTTTGTTACCTCAACTAGTGAGGAGGGAGAAACATGGGTGAAACAGAACTTAAACCTCTTTGTTACCTCAACTACTGAGGAGGGAGAAACATGGGTGAAACAGAACTTTAACCTCTTTGTTACCTCAACTAGTGAGGAGGCAGAAACATCGGTGAAACAGAACTTTAACCTCTTTGTTACCTCAACTAGTGATGAGAGAGAAACATGGGTGAAACAGAATTTTAACCTCTTTGTTACCTCAACTAGTGAGGAGGGAGAAACATGGGTGAAACAGAACTTAAACCTCTTTGTTACCTCAACTAGTGATGAGGGAGAAACATGGGTGAAACAGAATTTTAACCTCTTTGTAACTTCAAATAGTGAGAAGGTAGAAACATGGGTGAAACAGAACTTTAACCTCTTTGTTACCTCAACTAGTGAGGAGGGAGAAACATGGGTGAATCAGAATTTTAACCTTTTGTTACCTCAAATAGTGAGGAGGTAGAAACATGGGTGAAACAGAACTTTAACCTCTTTGTTACCTCAACTAGTGAGGAGGCAGAAACATCGGTGAAACAGAACTTTAACCTCTTTGTTACCTCAACTAGTGATGAGAGAGAAACATGGGTGAAACAGAATTTTAACCTCTTTGTTACCTCAACTAGTGAGGAGGGAGAAACATGGGTGAAACAGAACTTAAACCTCTTTGTTACCTCAACTACTGAGGAGGGAGAAACATGGGTGAAACAGAACTTAAACCTCTTTGTTACCTCAACTAGTGAGGAGGGAGAAACATGGGTGAAACAGAACTTTAACCTCTTTGTTACCTCAACTAGTGAGGAGGTAGAAACATGGGTGAAACAGAACTTTAACCTCTTTGTTACCTCAGTTGTCAGGAGGTAGAAACATGGGTGAAACAGAACTTTAACCTCTTTGTTACTTCAAATAGTGAGGAGGTAGAAAGCTGTGTGAAACAGAACTTTAACCTCTTTGTTACCTCAACTAGTGAGGAGGGAGAAACATGGGTGAAACAGAACTTTAACCTCTTTGTTACCCCAACGAGTGAGGAGGGAGAAACATGGGTGAAACAGAATTTTAACCTCTTTGTTACCTCAACTAGTGAGGAGGTAGAAACATGGGTGAAACAGAATTTTAACCTCTTTGTTACCTCTACTAGTGAGGAGGGAGAAACGTGGGTGAAACAGAACTTTAACCTCTTTGTTACCTCAACTAGTGAGGAGGGAGGAACATGGGTGAAACAGAACTTTAACCTCTTTGTTACCTCAATTAGTGAAGAGGGAGAAACATGGGTGAAACAGAACTTTAACCTCTTTGTAACTTCAAATAGTGAGAAGGTAGAAACATGGGTGAAACAGAACTTTAACCTCTTTGTTACCTCAACTAGTGAGGGGGGAGAAACATGGGTGAAACATAACTTTAACGTCTTTGTTACCTCAACTAGTGAGGAGGGAGAAACATGGGTGAAACAGAACTTTAACCTCTTTGTTACCTCAACTAGTGAGGAGGGAAAAACATGGGTGAAACAGAACTTTAAGCTCTTCGTTACATCAAATAGTGAGGAGGTAGAAACATGAGGGAAACAGAACTTTAACCTCTTTGTTACCTCAACCTGTGAGGAGGTAGAAACATGGGTGAAACAGAACTTTAACCTCTTTGTTGCCTCAGTTGTCAGGAGGTAGAAACATGGGTGAAACAGAACTTTAACCTCTTTGTTACCTCAACTAGTGAGGAGGGAGAAACATAGGTGAAACTAAACTTTAACCTCTTTCTAACCTCAAATAGTGAGAAAGTAGAAACATGGGTGAAACAGAACTTTCACCTCTTTGTTACCTCACCTAGTGAGGAGGTAGAAACATGGGTGAAACAGAACTTTAACCTCTTTGTTACCTCAACTAGTAAGGGGTAGAAACATGGGGGAAACAGAACTTTAACCTCTTTGTTACCTCAAATAATGAGGAGGGAGAAACATGGGTGAAACAGAACTTTAACCTTTTTGTTACCTCAAATAGTAAGGGGTAGAAAGATGGGTGAAACAGAACTTTAACCTCTTTGTTACCTCAACTAGTGAGGAGGTAGAAACATGGTTGAAACAGAACTTTAAGCTCTTTGTTACCACAACTAGTGAGGAGGTAGAAACATGGGTGAAACAGAACTTTAACCTCTTTGTTACCTCAACTAGTGAGGAGGTAGAAACATATGTGGAACAGAACTTTAACCTCTTTGTTACCTCAACTAGTGAGGAGGGAGAAACATGGGTGAAACAGAACTTTAACCTCTTTGTTACCTCAACTAGTGAGGAGGTAGAAACATGGGTGAAACAGAACTTTAACCTCTTTGTTACCTAAACTAGTGAGGAGGTAGAAACAAGGGTGAAACAGAACTTAACCTCTTTGTTACCTAAACTAGTGAGGAGGGAGAAACATGGGTGAAACAGAACTTTAACCACTTTGTTACCTCAACTAGTAAGGGGTAGAAACATGGGTGAAACAAAAATTTAACCTATTTGTTACCTCAACTAGTGAGGAAGTAGAAACATGGGTGAAACAGAACTTTAACCTGTTTGTTACCTCAGTTGTCAGGAGGTAGAAACATGGGTGAAACAGAACTTTAACCTCCTTGTTACCTCAACTAGTGAGGAGAGAGAAACATGGGTGAAACAGAACTTTAACCACTTTGTTACCTCAACTAGTAAGGGGTAGAAACATGGGTGAAACAAAAATTTAACCTATTTGTTACCTCAAATAGTGAGGAGGTAGAAAGCTGTGTGAAACAGAACTTTAACCTCTTTGTTACCTCAACTAGTGAGGAGGGAGAAACATGGGTGAAACAGAACTTTAACCTCCTTGTTACCTCAACTAGTGAGGAGAGAGAAACATGGGTGAATCAGAATTTTAACCTTTTGTTACCTCAAATAGTGAGGAGGTAGAAACATGGGTGAAACAGAACTTTAACCTCTTTGTTACCTCAACTAGTGAGGAGGGAGAAACATGGGTGAAACAGAACTTTAACCTCTTTGTTACCTCAACTACTGAGGAGGGAGAAACATGGGTGAAACAGAACTTTAACCTCTTTGTTACCTCAACCAGTAAGGAGGGAGAAACATGGGTGAAACAGAACTTTAACCTCTTTGTTACCTCAACCAGTAAGGAGGGAGAAACATGGGTGAAACAGAACTTTAACCTCTTTGTTACCTCAACTAGTGAGGAGGGAGAAACATGGGTGAAACAGAACTTTAACCTCTTTGTTACCTCAAATAGTGAGGAGGTAGAAACATGGGGGAAACAGAACTTTAATCTCTTTGTTACCTCAACTAGTGAGGAGGGAGAAACATGGGTGTAACAGAACTTTAACCTCTTTGTTACCTCAACTAGTGAGGAGGTAGAAACATGGGTGAAACAGAACTTTCACCTCTTTGTTACCTCAACTAGTAAGGAGGGAGAAACATGGGTGAAACAGAACTTTAACCTCTTTGTTACCTCAACTAGTGAGGAGGGAGAAACATGGGTGAAACAGAACTTAAACCTCTTTGTTACCTCAACTAGTGAGTGGGGAGAAACATGGGTGAAACAGAACTTTAAGCTCTTCGTTACATCAAATAGTGAGGAGGTAGAAACATGGGGGAAACATAACTTTAACCTCTTTGTTACCTCATCCTGTGAGGAGGTACAAACATGGGTGAAATAGAACTTTAACCTCTTTGTTGCCTCAGTTGTCAGGAGGTAGAAACATGGGTGAAACAGAACTTTAACCTCTTTGTTACCTCAACCAGTAAGGAGGGAGAAACATGGGTGAAACAGAACTTTAACCTCTTTGTTACCTCAACCAGTAAGGAGGGAGAAACATGGGTGAAACAGAACTTTAACCTCTTTGTTACCTCAACTAGTGAGGAGGGAGAAACATGGGTGAAACAGAACTTTAACCTCTTTGTTACCTCAAATAGTGAGGAGGTAGAAACATGGGTGAAACTGAACTTTAACCTCTTTCTAACTTCAATAGTGAGAAAGTAGAAACATGGGTGAAACAGAACTTTAACCTCTTTGTTACCTCACCTAGTGAGGAGGTAGAAACATGGGTGAAACAGAACTTTAACCTCTTTGTTACCTCAACTAGTGAGGTGGTAGAAACATGGGTGAAACAGAACATTAACCTCTTTGTTAACTCAAGTAGTCAGGAGGGAGAAACATGGGTGAAACAGAACTTAAACCTCTTTGTTACCTCAACTAGTGAGGAGGGAGAAACATGGTTGAAACAGAACTTTAACCTCTTTGTTACCTCAACTAGTGAGGAGGTAGAAACATGGGTGAAACAGAACTTTAACCTCTTTGTTACCTCAGTTGTCAGGAGGTAGAAACATGGGTGAAACAGAACTTTAACCTCTCTGTTACCTCAAATAGTGAGGAGGTAGAAAGCTGTGTGAAACAGAACTTTAACCTCTTTGTTACCTCAACTAGTGAGGAGGGAGAAACATGGGTGAAACAGAACTTTAACCACTTTGTTACCCCAACGAGTGAGGAGGGAGAAACATGGGTGAAACAGAATTTTAACCTCTTTGTTACCTCAACTAGAGAGGAGGTAGAAACATGGGTGAAACAGAATTTTAACCTCTTTGTTACCTCAACTAGTGAGGAGGGAGAAACATGGGTGAAACAGAACTTTAACCTCTTTGTTACCTCAGTTGTCAGGAGGTAGAAACATGGGTGAAACAGAACTTTAACCTCTTTGTTACTTCAAATAGTGAGGAGGTAGAAAGCTGTGTGAAACAGAACTTTAACCTCTTTGTTACCTCAACTAGTGAGGAGGGAGAAACATGGGTGAAACAGAACTTTAACCTCTTTGTTACCTCAACTAGTGAGGAGGGAGGAACATGGGTGAAACAGAACTTTAACCTGTTTGTTACCTCAATTAGTGAAGAGGGAGAAACATGGGTGAAACAGAACTTTAACCTCTTTGTTACCTAAACTAGTGAGGAGGTAGAAACAAGGGTGAAACAGAACTTAACCTCTTTGTTACCTCAACTAGTAAGGGGTAGAAACATGGGTGAAACAAAAATTTAACCTATTTGTTACCTCAACTAGTGAGGAAGTAGAAACATGGGTGAAACAGAACTTTAACCTGTTTGTTACCTCAGTTGTCAGGAGGTAGAAACATGGGTGAAACAGAACTTTAACCTCTTTGTTACCTCAAATAGTGAGGAGGTAGAAAGCTGTGTGAAACAGAACTTTAACCTCTTTGTTACCTCAACTAGTGAGGAGGGAGAAACATGGGTGAAACAGAACTTTAACCTCCTTGTTATCTCAACTAGTGAGGAGAGAGAAACATGGGTGAATCAGAATTTTAACCTTTTGTTACCTCAAATAGTGAGGAGGTAGAAACATGGGTGAAACAGAACTTTAACCTCTTTGTTACCTCAACTAGTGAGGAGGGAGAAACATGGGTGAAACAGAACTTTAACCTCTTTGTTACCTCAACTACTGAGGAGGGAGAAACATGGGTGAAACAGAACTTTAACCTCTTTGTTACCTCAAAAGTGAGGAGGGAGAAACATGGGTGAAACAGAACTTTAACCTCTTTGTTACCTCAACCAGTAAGGAGGGAGAAACATGGGTGAAACAGAACTTTAACCTCTTTGTTACCTCAAATAGTGAGGAGGTAGAAACATGGGGGAAACAGAACTTTAACCTCTTTGTTACCTCAACTAGTGAGGAGGGAGAAACATGGGTGAAACAGAACTTTAACCTCTTTGTTACCTCAACTAGTGAGGAGGTAGAAACATGGGTGAAACAGAACTTTCACCTCTTTGTTACCTCAACTAGTAAGGAGGGAGAAACATGGGTGAAACAGAACTTTAACCTCTTTGTTACCTCAACTAGTGAGGAGGTAGAAACATGGGTGAAACAGAACTTTCACCTCTTTGTTACGTCAACTAGTAAGGAGGGAGAAACATGGGTGAAACAGAACTTTAACCTCTTTGTTACCTCAACTAGTGAGGAGGGAGAAACATGGGTGAAACAGAACTTAAACCTCTTTGTTACCTCAACTAGTGAGTGGGGAGAAACATGGGTGAAACAGAACTTTAAGCTCTTCGTTACCTCAAATAGTGAGGAGGTAGAAACATGGGGGAAACAGAACTTTAACCTCTTTGTTACCTCATCCTGTGAGGAGGTACAAACATGGGTGAAATAGAACTTTAACCTCTTTGTTGCCTCAGTTGTCAGGAGGTAGAAACATGGGTGAAACAGAACTTTAACCTCTTTGTTACCTCAACTAGTGAGGAGGGAGAAACATGGGTGAAACTGAACTTTAACCTCTTTCTAACCTCAATAGTGAGAAAGTAGAAACATGGGTGAAACAGAACTTTAACCTCTTTGTTACCTCACCTAGTGAGGAGGTAGAAACATGGGTGAAACAGAACTTTAACCTCTTTGTTACCTCAACTAGTGAGGTGGTAGAAACATGGGTGAAACAGAACATTAACCTCTTTGTTAACTCAAGTAGTCAGGAGGGAGAAACATGGGTGAAACAGAACTTAAACCTCTTTGTTACCTCAACTAGTGAGGAGGGAGAAACATGGTTGAAACAGAACTTTAACCTCTTTGTTACCTCAACTAGTGAGGAGGTAGAAACATGGGTGAAACAGAACTTTAACCTCTTTGTTACCTCAGTTGTCAGGAGGTAGAAACATGGGTGAAACAGAACTTTAACCTCTCTGTTACCTCAAATAGTGAGGAGGTAGAAAGCTGTGTGAAACAGAACTTTAACCTCTTTGTTACCTCAACTAGTGAGGAGGGAGAAACATGGGTGAAACAGAACTTTAACCACTTTGTTACCCCAACGAGTGAGGAGGGAGAAACATGGGTGAAACAGAATTTTAACCTCTTTGTTACCTCAACTAGAGAGGAGGTAGAAACATGGGTGAAACCGAATTTTAACCTCTTTGTTACCTCAACTAGTGAGGAGGGAGAAACATGGGTGAAACAGAACTTTAACCTCTTTGTTACCTCAACTAGTGAGGAGGGAGGAACATGGGTGAAACAGAACTTTAACCTCTTTGTTACCTCAATTAGTGAAGAGGGAGAAACATGGGTGAAACAGAACTTTAACCTCTTTGTAACTTCAAATAGTGAGAAGGTAGAAACAAGGGTGAAACAGAACTTTAACCTCTTTGTTACCTCAACTAGTGAGGGGGGAGAAACATGGGTGAAACAGAACTTTAACGTCTTTGTTACCTCAACTAGTGAGGAGGGAGAAACATGGGTGAAACAGAACTTTAACCTCTTTGTTACCTCAACTAGTAAGAAAGGAGAAACATGGGTGAAACAGAACTTCAACCTCTTTGTTACCTCCACTAGAGAGGAGGGAGAAACATGGGTGAAACAGAACTTTAACCTCTTTGTTACCTCAACTAATGAGGGGGGAGAAACATGGGTGAAACAGAACTTTAACCTCTTTGTTACCTCAACTAGTGAGGGGGGAGAAACATGGGTGAAACAGAACTTTAACGTCTTTGTTACCTCAACTAGTGAGGAGGGAGAAACATGGGTGAAACAGAACTTTAACCTTTTTGTTACCTCAACTAGTGAGGAGGGTGAAACATGGATGAAACAGAACTTTAACCTCTTTGTTACCTCAACTAGTGAGGGGGGAGAAACATGGGTGAAACAGAACTTTAACCTCTTTGTTACCTCAACTAGCGAGGAGGGAGAAACATGGGTGAAACAGAACTTTAACCTCTTTGTTACCTCAAATAGTGAGGAGGTAGAAACATGGGTGAAACAGAACTTTAACGTCTTTGTTACCTCAACTAGTGAGGAGGGAGAAACATGGGTGAAACTGAACTTTAACCTCTTTGTTACCTCAAGTAGTGAGGGGGAGAAACATGGGTGAAACAGAACTTTAAGCTCTTCGTTACCTCAAATAGTGAGGAGGTAGAAACATGGGGGAAACAGAACTTTAACCTCTTTGTTACCTCAACCTGTGAGGAGGTAGAAACATGGGTGAAATAGAACTTTAACCTCTTTGTTCCCTCAGTTGTCAGGAGGTAGAAACATGGGTGAAACAGAACTTTAACCTCTTTGTTACCTCAACAAGTGAGGAGGGAGAAACATGGGTGAAACTGAACTTTAACCTCTTTCTAACCTCAAATAGTGAGAAAGTAGAAACATGGGTGAAACAGAACTTTAACCTCTTTGTTACCTCACCTAGTGAGGAGGTAGAAACATGGGTGAAACAGAACTTTAACCTCTTTGTTACCTCAACTAGTGAGGTGGTAGAAACATGGGTGAAACAGAACATTAACCTCTTTGTTAACTCAAGTAGTCAGGAGGGAGAAACATGGGTGAAACAGAACTTTAACCTCTTTGTTACCTCAACTAGTGAGGAGGTAGAAACATGGGTGAAACAGAACTTTCACCTCTTTGTTACCTCAACTAGTAAGGAGGGAGAAACATGGGTGAAACAGAACTTTAACCTCTTTGTTACCTCAACTAGTGAGGAGGGAGAAACATGGGTGAAACAGAACTTTAACCTCTTTGTTACCTCAACTAGTGAGTGGGGAGAAACATGGGTGAAACAGAACTTTAAGCTCTTCGTTACCTCAAATAGTGAGGAGGTAGAAACATGGGGGAAACAGAACTTTAACCTCTGTGTTACCTCATCCTGTGAGGAGGTACAAACATGGGTGAAATAGAACTTTAACCTCTTTGTTGCCTCAGTTGTCAGGAGGTAGAAACATGGGTGAAACAGAACTTTAACCTCTTTGTTACCTCAACTAGTAAGAAAGGAGAAACATGGGTGAAACAGAACTTCAACCTCTTTGTTACCTCAACTAGTGAGGAGGGAGAAACATGGGTGAAACTGAACTTTAACCTCTTTGTTACCTCAAGTAGTGAGGTGGAGAAACATGGGTGAAACAGAACTTTAAGCTCTTCGTTACCTCAAATAGTGAGGAGGTAGAAACATGGGTGAAACAGAACTTTAACCTCTTTGTTACCTCAACTAGTGAGGAGGGAGAAACATGGGTGAAACTGAACTTTAACCTCTTTCTAACCTCAAATAGTGAGAAAGTAGAAACATGGGTGAAACAGAAGTTTAACCTCTTTGTTACCTCACCTAGTGAGGAGGTAGAAACATGGGTGAAACAGAACTTTAACGTCTTTGTTACCTCAACTAGTGAGGAGGGAGAAACATGGGTGAAACAGAACTTTAACCTCTTTGTTACCTCAACTAGTAAGAAAGGAGAATCATGGGTGAAACAGAACTTCAACCTCTTTGTTACCTCCACTAGAGAGGAGGGAGAAACATGGGTGAAACAGAACTTTAACCTCTTTGTTACCTCAACTAATGAGGGGGGAGAAACATGGGTTAAACAGAACTTTAACCTCTTTGTTACCTCAACTAGTGAGGGGGGAGAAACATGGGTGAAACAGAACTTTAACGTCTTTGTTACCTCAACTAGTGAGGAGGGAGAAACATGGGTGAAACAGAACTTTAACCTCTTTGTTACCTCAACTAGTAAGGAGGGAGAAACATGGGTGAAACAGAACTTTAACCTCTTTGTTACCTCAACTAGTGAGGAGGGAGAAACATGGGTGAAACAGAACTTTAACCTCTTTGTTACCTCAACTAGTGAGGAGGTAGAAACATGGGTGAAACAGAACTTTCACCTCTTTGTTACCTCAATTAGTAAGGAGGGAGAAACATGGGTGAAACAGAACTTTAACCTCTTTATTACCTCAACTAGTGAGGAGGGAGAAACATGGGTGAAACAGAACTTTAACCTCTTTGTTACCTCAACTAGTGAGTGGGGAGAAACATGGGTGAAACAGAACTTTAAGCTCTTCGTTACCTCAAATAGTGAGGAGGTAGAAACATGGGGGAAACAGAACTTTAACCTCTTTGTTACCTCAACCTGTGAGGAGGTAGAAACATGGGTGAAATAGAACTTTAACCTGTTTGTTACCTCAACTAGTGAGGAGGGAGAAACATGGGTGAAACTGAACTTTAACCTCTTTCTAACCTCAAATAGTGAGAAAGTAGAAACATGGGTGAAACAGAACTTTAACCTCTTTGTTACCTCACCTAGTGAGGAGGTAGAAACATGGGTGAAACAGAACTCTAATCTCTTTGTTACCTCAACTAGTGAGGTGGTAGAAACATGGGTGAAACAGAACATTAACCTCTTTGTTAACTCAAGTAGTCAGGAGGGAGAAACATGGGTGAAACAGAACTTAAACCTCTTTGTTACCTGAACTTGTGAGGAGGGAGAAACATGGGTGAAACAGAACTTTAACCTCTTTTTTACCTCAACTAGTGAGGAGGTAGAAACATGGGTGAAACAGAACTTTCACCTCTTTGTTACCTCAACTAGTAAGGAGGGAGAAACATGGGTGAAACAGAACATTAACCTCTTTGTTAACTCAAGTAGTCAGGAGGGAGAAACATGGGTGAAACAGAACTTAAACCTCTTTTTTACCTCAACTAGTGAGGAGGGAGAAACATGGTTGAAACAGAACTTTAACCTCTTTGTTACCTCAACTAGTGAGGAGGTAGAAACATGGGTGAAACATAACTTTAACCTCTTTGTTACCTCAGTTGTCAGGAGGTAGAAACATGGGTGAAACAGAATTTAACCTCTTTGTTACCTCAAATAGTGAGGAGGTAGAAAGCTGTGTGAAACAGAACTTTAACCTCTTTGTTACCTCAACTAGTGAGGAGGGAGAAACATGGGTGAAACAGAACTTTAACCACTTTGTTACCCCAACGAGTGAGGAGGGAGAAACATGGGTGAAACAGAATTTTAACCTCTTTGTTACCTCAACTAGTGAGGAGGTAGAAACATGGGTGAAACAGAATTTTAACCTCTTTGTTACCTCAACTAGTGAGGAGGGAGAAACATGGGTGAAACAGAACTTTAACCTCTTTGTTACCTCAACTAGTGAGGAGGGAGGAACATGGGTGAAACAGAACTTTAACCTCTTTGTTACCTCAATTAGTGAAGATGGAGAAACATGGGTGAAACAGAACTTTAACCTCTTTGTAACTTCAAATAGTGAGAAGGTAGAAAAATGGGTGAAACAGAACTTTAACCTCTTTGTTACCTCTACTAGTGAGGGGGGAGAAACATGGGTGAAACAGAACTTTAACGTCTTTGTTACCTCAACTAGTGAGGAGGGAGAAACATGGGTGAAACAGAACTTTAACCTCTTTGTTACCTCAACTAGTAAGAAAGGAGAAACATGGGTGAAACAGAACTTCAACCTCTTTGTTACCTCCACTAGAGAGGAGGGAGAAACATGGGTGAAACAGAACTTTAACCTCTTTGTTACCTCAACTAATGAGGGGGGAGAAATATGGGTGAAACAGAACTTTAACCTCTTTGTTACCTCAACTAGTGAGGAGGGAGAAACATGGGTGAAACAGAACTTTAACCTTTTTGTCACCTCAACTAGTGAGGAGGGAGAAACATGGGTGAAACAGAACTTTAACCTCTTTGTTACCTCAACTAGTGAGGGGGGAGAAACATGGGTGAAACAGAACTTTAACCTCTTTGTTACCTCAACTAGCGAGGAGGGAGAAACATGGGTGAAACAGAACTTTAACCTCTTTGTTACCTCAAGTAGTGAGGGGGAGAAACATGGGTGAAACAGAACTTTAAGCTCTTCGTTACCTCAAATAGTGAGGAGGTAGAAACATGGGGGAAACAGAACTTTAACCTCTTTGTTACCTCAACCTGTGAGGAGGTAGAAACATGGGTGAAATAGAACTTTAACCTCTTTGTTGCCTCAGTTGTCAGGAGGTAGAAACATGGGTGAAACAGAACTTTAACCTGTTTGTTACCTCAACTAGTGAGGAGGGAGAAACATGGGTGAAACTGAACTTTAACCTCTTTCTAACCTCAAATAGTGAGAAAGTAGAAACATGGGTGAAACAGAACTTTAACCTCTTTGTTACCTCACCTAGTGAGGAGGTAGAAACATGGGTGAAACAGAACTTTAATCTCTTTGTTACCTCAACTAGTGAGGTGGTAGAAACATGGGTGAAACAGAACATTAACCTCTTTGTTAACTCAAGTAGTCAGGAGGGAGAAACATGGGTGAAACAGAACTTAAACCTCTTTGTTACCTGAACTTGTGAGGAGGGAGAAACATGGGTGAAACAGAACTTTAACCTCTTTTTTACCTCAACTAGTGAGGAGGTAGAAACATGGGTGAAACAGAACTTTCACCTCTTTGTTACCTCAACTAGTAAGGAGGGAGAAACATGGGTGAAACAGAACATTAACCTCTTTGTTAACTCAAGTAGTCAGGCGGGAGAAACATGGGTGAAACAGAACTTAAACCTCTTTTTTACCTCAACTAGTGAGGAGGGAGAAACATGGTTGAAACAGAACTTTAACCTCTTTGTTACCTCAACTAGTGAGGAGGTAGAAACATGGGTGAAACATAACTTTAACCTCTTTGTTACCTCAGTTGTCAGGAGGTAGAAACATGGGTGAAACAGAATTTAACCTCTTTGTTACCTCAAATAGTGAGGAGGTAGAAAGCTGTGTGAAACAGAACTTTAACCTCTTTTTTACCTCAACTAGTGAGGAGGGAGAAACATGGGTGAAACAGAACTTTAACCACTTTGTTACCCCAACGAGTGAGGAGGGAGAAACATGGGTGAAACAGAATTTTAACCTCTTTGTTACCTCAACTAGTGAAGAGGTAGAAACATGGGTGAAACAGAATTTTAACCTCTTTGTTACCTCAACTAGTGAGGAGGGGGAAACATGGGTGAAACAGAACTTTAACCTCTTTGTTACCTCAACTAGTGAGGAGGGAGGAACATGGGTGAAACAGAACTTTAACCTCTTTGTTACCTCAATTAGTGAAGATGGAGAAACATGGGTGAAACAGAACTTTAACCTCTTTGTAACTTCAAATAGTGAGAAGGTAGAAAAATGGGTGAAACAGAACTTTAACCTCTTTGTTACCTCTACTAGTGAGGGGGGAGAAACATGGGTGAAACAGAACTTTAACGTCTTTGTTACCTCAACTAGTGAGGAGGGAGAAACATGGGTGAAACAGAACTTTAACCTCTTTGTTACCTCAACTAGTAAGAAAGGAGAAACATGGGTGAAACAGAACTTCAACCTCTTTGTTACCTCCACTAGAGAGGAGGGAGAAACATGGGTGAAACAGAACTTTAACCTCTTTGTTACCTCAACTAATGAGGGGGGAGAAATATGGGTGAAACAGAACTTTAACCTCTTTGTTACCTCAACTAGTGAGGAGGGAGAAACATGGGTGAAACAGAACTTTAACCTTTTTGTCACCTCAACTAGTGAGGAGGGAGAAACATGGGTGAAACAGAACTTTAACCTCTTTGTTACCTCAACTAGTGAGGGGGGAGAAACATGGGTGAAACAGAACTTTAACCTCTTTGTTACCTCAACTAGCGAGGAGGGAGAAACATGGGTGAAACAGAACTTTAACCTCTTTGTTACCTCAAGTAGTGAGGGGGAGAAACATGGGTGAAACAGAACTTTAAGCTCTTCGTTACCTCAAATAGTGAGGAGGTAGAAACATGGGGGAAACAGAACTTTAGTCTCTTTGTTACCTCAACCTGTGAGGAGGTAGAAACATAGGTGAAATAGAACTTTAACCTCTTTGTTCCCTCAGTTGTCAGGAGGTAGAAACATGGGTGAAACAGAACTTTAACCTCTTTGTTACCTCAACTAGTGAGGAGGGAGAAACATGGGTGAAACTGAACTTTAACCTCTTTCTAACCTCAAATAGTGAGAAAGTAGAAACATGGGTGAAACAGAACTTTAACCTCTTTGTTACCTCACCTAGTGAGGAGGTAGAAACATGGGTGAAACAGAACTTTAACCTCTTTGTTACCTCAACTAGTGAGGTGGTAGAAACATGGGTGAAACAGAACATTAACCTCTTTGTTAACTCAAGTAGTCAGGAGGGAGAAACATGGGTGAAACAGAACTTAAACCTCTTTGTTACCTCAACTAGGGAGGAGGGAGAAACATGGGTGAAACAGAACTTTAACCTCTTTGTTACCTCAACTAGTGAGGAGGTAGAAACATGGGTGAAACAGAACTTTAACCTCTTTGTTACCTCAGTTGTCAGGAGGTAGAAACATGGGTGAAACAGAATTTAACCTCTTTGTTACCTCAAATAGTGAGGAGGTAGAAAGCTGTGTGAAACAGAACTTTAACCTCTTTGTTACCTCAACTAGTGAGGAGGGAGAAACATGGGTGAAACAGAACTTTAACCACTTTGTTACCCCAACGAGTGAGGAGGGAGAAACATGGGTGAAACAGAATTTTAACCTCTTTGTTACCTCAACTAGTGAGGAGGTAGAAACATGGGTGAAACAGAATTTTAACCTCTTTGTTACCTCAACTAGTGAGGAGGGAGAAACATGGGTGAAACAGAACTTTAACCTCTTTGTTATCTCAACTAGTGAGGAGGGAGGAACATGGGTAAAACAGAACTTTAACCTCTTTGTTAGCTCAATTAGTGAAGAGGGAGAAACATGGGTGAAACAGAACTTTAACCTCTTTGTAACTTCAAATAGTGAGAAGGTAGAAAAATGGGTGAAACAGAACTTTAACCTCTTTGTTACCTCAACTAGTGAGGGGGGAGAAACATGGGTGAAACAGAACTTTAACGTCTTTGTTACCTCAACTAGTGAGGAGGGAGAAACATGGGTGAAACAGAACTTTAACCTCTTTGTTACCTCAACTAGTAAGAAAGGAGAAACATGGGTGAAACAGAACTTCAACCTCTTTGTTACCTCCACTAGAGAGGAGGGAGAAACATGGGTGAAACAGAACTTTAACCTCTTTGTTACCTCAACTAATGAGGGGGGAGAAATATGGGTGAAACAGAACTTTAACCTCTTTGTTACCTCAACTAGTGAGGAGGGAGAAACATGGGTGAAACAGAACTTTAACCTTTTTGTCACCTCAACTAGTGAGGAGGGAGAAACATGGGTGAAACAGAACTTTAACCTCTTTGTTACCTCACCTAGTGAGGAGGTAGAAACATGGGTGAAACAGAACTTTAACCTCTTTGTTACCTCAACTAGTGAGGTGGTAGAAACATGGGTGAAACAGAACATTAACCTCTTTGTTAACTCAAGTAGTCAGGAGGGAGAAACATGGGTGAAACAGAACTTAAACCTCTTTGTTACCTCAACTAGGGAGGAGGGAGAAACATGGGTGAAACTGAACTTTAACCTCTTTCTAACCTCAAATAGTGAGAAAGTAGAAACATGGGTGAAACAGAACTTTAACCTCTTTGTTACCTCACCTAGTGAGGAGGTAGAAACATGGGTGAAACAGAACTTTAACCTCTTTGTTACCTCAACTAGTGAGGTGGTAGAAACATGGGTGAAACAGAACATTAACCTCTTTGTTAACTCAAGTAGTCAGGAGGGAGAAACATGGGTGAAACAGAACTTAAACCTCTTTGTTACCTCAACTAGGGAGGAGGGAGAAACATGGGTGAAACAGAAATTTAACCTCTTTGTTACCTCAACTAGTGAGGAGGTAGAAACATGGGTGAAACAGAACTTTAACCTCTTTGTTACCTCAGTTGTCAGGAGGTAGAAACATGGGTGAAACAGAACTTTAACCTCTTTGTTACCTCAAATAGTGAGGAGGTAGAAAGCTGTGTGAAACAGAACTTTAACCTCTTTTTTACCTCAACTAGTGAGGAGGGAGAACATGGGTGAAACAGAACTTTAACCTCTTTGTTACCCCAACGAGTGAGGAGGGAGAAACATGGATGAAACAGAATTTTAACCTCTTTGTTACCTCAACAAGTGAGGAGGTAGAAACATGGGTGAAACAGAATTTTAACCTCTTTGTTACTTCAACTAGTGAGGAGGGAGAAACATGGGTGAAACAGAACTTTAACCTCTTTGTTACCTCACTAGTGAGGAGGGAGGAACATGGGTGAAACAGAAATGTAACCTCTTTGTTACCTCAATTAGTGAAGATGGAGAAACGTGGGTGAAACAGAACTTTAACCTCTTTGTAACTTCAAATAGAGAGAAGGTAGAAACATGGGTGAAACAGAACTTTAACCTCTTTGTTACCTCAACTAGTGAGGGGGGAGAAACATGGGTGAAACAGAACTTTAACGTCTTTGTTACCTCAACTAGTGAGGAAGGTAGAAACGTGGGTTAAACAGAAGTTTAACCTCTTTGTTACCTCAACTAGTGAGGAGGTATAACATGGGTGAAACAGAACTTTAACCTCTTTGTTACCTCAACTAGTGAGGGGGGAGAAACATGGGTGAAACAGAACTTTAACGTCTTTGTTACCTCAACTAGTGAGGAGGGAGAAACATGGGTGAAACAGAACTTTAACCTCTTTGTTACCTCAAAAAGTAAGAAAGGAGAAACATGGGTGAAACAGAACTTCAACCTCTTTGTTACCTCCACTAGAGAGGAGGGAGAAACATGGGTGAAACAGAACTTTAACCTCTTTGTTACCTCAAATAGTGAGGAGGTAGAAACATGGGGGAAACAGAACTTTAACCTCTTTGTTACCTCAACCTGTGAGGAGGTAGAAACATGGGTGAAATAGAACTTTAACCTCTTTGTTGCCTCAGTTGTCAGGAGGTAGAAACATGGGTGAAACAGAACTTTAACCTCTTTGTTACCTCAACTAGTGAGGAGGGAGAAACATGGGTGAAACTGAACTTTAACCTCTTTCTAACCTCAAATAGTGAGAAAGTAGAAACATGGGTGAAACAGAACTTTAACCTCTTTGTTACCTCACCTAGTGAGGAGGTAGAAACATGGGTGAAACAGAACTTTAATCTCTTTGTTACCTCAACTAGTGAGGTGGTAGAAACATGGGTGAAACAGAACATTAACCTCTTTGTTAACTCAAGTAGTCAGGAGAGAGAAACATGGGTGAAACAGAACTTAAACCTCTTTGTTACCTCAACTAGTGAGGAGGGAGAAACATGGGTGAAACAGAACTTTAACCTCTTTGTTACCTCAACTAGTGAGGAGGTAGAAACATGGGTGAAACAGAACTTTAACCTCTTTGTTACCTCAGTTGTCAGGAGGTAGAAACATGGGTGAAACAGAACTTTAACCTCTTTGTTACCTCAAATAGTGAGGAGGTAGAAAGCTGTGTGAAACAGAACTTTAACCTCTTTGTTACCCCAACGAGTGAGGAGGGAGAAACATGGGTGAAACAGAATTTTAACCTCTTTGTTACCTCAACTAGTGAGGAGGTAGAAACATGGGTGAAACAGAATTTTAACCTCTTTGTTACCTCAACTAGTGAGGAGGGAGAAACATGGGTGAAACAGAACTTTAACCTCTTTGTTACCTCAACTAGTGAGGAGGGAGGAACATGGGTGAAACAGAACTTTAACCTCTTTGTTACCTCAATTAGTGAAGAGGGAGAAACATGGGTGAAACAGAACTTTAACCTCTTTGTAACTTCAAATAGTGAGAAGGTAAAAACATGGGTCAAACAGAACTTTAACCTCTTTGTTACCTCAACTAGTGAGGGGGGAGAAACATGGGTGAAACAGAACTTTAACGTCTTTGTTACCTCAACTAGTGAGGAGGGAGAAACATGGGTGAAACAGAACTTTAACCTCTTTGTTACCTCAACTAGTAAGAAAGGAGAAACATGGGTGAAACAGAACTTCAACCTCTTTGTTACCTCCACTAGAGAGGAGGGAGAAACATGCGTGAAACAGAACTTTAACCTCTTTGTTACCTCAACTAATGAGGGGGGAGAAACATGGGTGAAACAGAACTTTAACCTATTTGTTACCTCAACTAGTGAGGAGGGAGAAACATGGGTGAAACAGAACTTTAACCTTTTTGTTACCTCAACTAGTGAGGAGGGAGAAACATGGGTGAAACAGAACTTTAACCTCTTTGTTACCTCAACTAGTGAGGGGGGAGAAACATGGGTGAAACAGAACTTTAACCTCTTTGTTACCTCAACTAGTGAGGGGGGAAAAACATGGGTGAAACAGAACTTTAACCTCTTTGTTACCTCAAATAGTGAGGAGGTAGAAACATGGGTGAAACAGAACTTTAACGTCTTTGTTACCTCAACTAGTGAGGAGGGAGAAACATGGGTGAAACTGAACTTTAACCTCTTTGTTACCTCAAGTAGTGAGGGGGAGAAACATGGGTGAAACAGAACTTTAAGCTCTTCGTTACCTCAAATAGTGAGGAGGTAAAAACATGGGGGAAACAGAACTTTAACCTCTTTGTTACCTCAACCTGTGAGGAGGTAGAAACATGGGTGAAATAGAACTTTAACCTCTTTCTAACCTCAAATAGTGAGAAAGTAGAAACATGGGTGAAACAGAACTTTAACCTCTTTGTAACTTCAAATAGTGAGAAGGTAGAAACATGGGTGAAACAGAACTTTAACCTCTTTGTTACCTCAACTAGTGAGGAGGGAGAAACATGGGTGAAACAGAACTTTAACCTCTTTGTTACCTCAACTAGTAAGAAAGGAGAAACATGGGTGAAACAGAACTTCAACCTCTTTGTTACCTCCACTAGAGAGGAGGGAGAAACATGGGTGAAACAGAACTTTAACCTCTTTGTTACCTCAACTAATGAGGGGGGACAAACATGGGTTAAACAGAACTTTAACCTCTTTGTTACCTCAACTAGTGAGGGGGGAGAAACATGGGTGAAACAGAACTTTAACGTGTTTGTTACCTCAACTAGTGAGGAGGGAGAAACATGGGTGAAACAGAACTTTAACCTCTTTGTTACCTCAACTAGTAAGGAGGGAGAAACATGGGTGAAACAGAACTTTAACCTCTTTGTTACTTCAACTAGTGAGGAGGGAGAAACATGGGTGAAACAGAACTTCAACCTCTTTGTTACCTCAAATAGTGAGGAGGTAGAAACATGGGGGAAACAGAACTTTAACCTCTTTGTTACCTCAACTAGTGAGGAGGGAGAAACATGGGTGAAACAGAACTTTAACCTCTTTGTTACCTCAACTAGTGAGGAGGTAGAAACATGGGTGAAACAGAACTTTCACCTCTTTGTTACCTCAACTAGTAAGGAGGGAGAAACATGGGTGAAACAGAACTTTAACCTCTTTATTACCTCAACTAGTGAGGAGGGAGAAACATGGGTGAAACAGAACTTTAACCTCTTTGTTACCTCAACTAGTGAGTGGGAAGAAACATGGGTGAAACAGAACTTTAAGCTCTTCGTTACCTCAAATAGTGAGGAGGTAGAAACATGGGGGAAACAGAACTTTAACCTCTTTGTTACCTCAACCTGTGAGGATGTAGAAACATGGGTGAAATAGAACTTTAACCTCTTTGTTGCCTCAGTTGTCAGGAGGTAGAAACATGGGTGAAACAGAACTTTAACCTCTTTGTTACCTCAACTAGTGAGGAGGGAGAAACATGGGTGAAACTGAACTTTAACCTCTTTCTAACCTCAAATAGTGAGAAAGTAGAAACATGGGTGAAACAGAACTTTAACCTCTTTGTTACCTCACCTAGTGAGGAGGTAGAAACATGGGTGAAACAGAACTTTAACCTCTTTGTTACCTCAACTAGTGAGGTGGTAGAAACATGGGTGAAACAGAACATTAACCTCTTTGTTAACTCAAGTAGTCAGGAGAGAGAAACATGGGTGAAACAGAACTTAAACCTCTTTGTTACCTCAACTAGTGAGGAGGGAGAAACATGGGTGAAACAGAACTTTAACCTCTTTGTTACCTCAACTAGTGAGGAGGTAGAAACATGGGTGAAACAGAACTTTAACCTCTTTGTTACCTCAGTTGTCAGGAGGTAGAAACATGGGTGAAACAGAACTTTAACCTCTTTGTTACCTCAAATAGTGAGGAGGTAGAAAGCTGTGTGAAACAGAACTTTAACCTCTTTGTTACCTCAACTAGTGAGGAGGGAGAAACATGGGTGAAACAGAACTTTAACCTCTTTGTTACCCCAACGAGTGAGGAGGGAGAAACATGGATGAAACAGAATTTTAACCTCTTTGTTACCTCAACTAGTGAGGAGGTAGAAACATGGGTGAAACAGAATTTTAACCTCTTTGTTACCTCAACTAGTGAGGAGGGAGAAACATGGGTGAAACAGAACTTTAACCTCTTTGTTACCTCAACTAGTGAGGAGGGAGGAACATGGGTGAAACAGAACTTTAACCTCTTTGTTACCTCAATTAGTGAAGAGGGAGAAACATGGGTGAAACATGAACTTTAACCTCTTTGTAACTTCAAATAGTGAGAAGGTAGAAACATGGGTCAAACAGAACTTTAACCTCTTTGTTACCTTAACTAGTGAGGGGCGAGAAACATGGGTGAAATAGAACATTAACGTCTTTGTTACCTCAACTAGTGAGGAGGGAGAAACATGGGTGAAACAGAACTTTAACCTCTTTGTTACCTCAAATAGTAAGAAAGGAGAGACATGGGTGAATCAGAACTTCAACCTCTTTGTTACCTCCACTAGAGAGGAGGGAGAAACATGGGTGAAACAGAACTTTAACCTCTTTGTTACCTCAACTAATGAGGGGGGAGAAACATGGGTGAAACAGAACTTTAACCTATTTGTTACCTCAACTAGTGAGGAGGGAGAAACATGGGTGAAACAGAACTTTAACCTTTTTGTTACCTCAACTAGTGAGGAGGGAGAAACATGGGTGAAACAGAACTTTAACCTCTTTGTTACCTCAACTAGTGAGGGGGGAGAAACATGGGTGAAACAGAACTTTAACCTCTTTGTTACCTCAACTAGCGAGGAGGGAGAAACATGGGTGAAACAGAACTTTAACCTCTTTGTTACCTCAAATAGTGAGGAGGTAGAAACATGGGTGAAACAGAACTTTAACGTCTTTGTTACCTCAACTAGTGAGGAGGGAGAAACATGGGTGAAACTGAACTTTAACCTCTTTGTTACCTCAAGTAGTGAGGGGGAGAAACATGGGTGAAACAGAACTTTAAGCTCTTCGTTACCTCAAATAGTGAGGAGGTAGAAACATGGGGGAAACAGAATTTTAACCTCTTTGTTACCTCAACTAGTGAGGAGGGAGAAACATGGGTGAAACAGAACTTTAACCTCTTTGTTACCTCAACTAGTGAGGAGGGAGGAACATGGGTGAAACAGAACTTTAACCTCTTTGTTACCTCAATTAGTGAAGAGGGAGAAACATGGGTGAAACATGAACTTTAACCTCTTTGTAACTTCAAATAGTGAGAAGGTAGAAACATGGGTCAAACAGAACTTTAACCTCTTTGTTACCTTAACTAGTGAGGGGCGAGAAACATGGGTGAAATAGAACATTAACGTCTTTGTTACCTCAACTAGTGAGGAGGGAGAAACATGGGTGAAACAGAACTTTAACCTCTTTGTTACCTCAACTAGTAAGAAAGGAGAGACATGGGTGAATCAGAACTTCAACCTCTTTGTTACCTCCACTAGAGAGGAGGGAGAAACATGGGTGAAACAGAACTTTAACCTCTTTGTTACCTCAACTAATGAGGGGGGAGAAACATGGGTGAAACAGAACTTTAACCTATTTGTTACCTCAACTAGTGAGGAGGGAGAAACATGGGTGAAACAGAACTTTAACCTTTTTGTTACCTCAACTAGTGAGGAGGGAGAAACATGGGTGAAACAGAACTTTAACCTCTTTGTTACCTCAACTAGTGAGGGGGGAGAAACATGGGTGAAACAGAACTTTAACCTCTTTGTTACCTCAACTAGCGAGGAGGGAGAAACATGGGTGAAACAGAACTTTAACCTCTTTGTTACCTCAAATAGTGAGGAGGTAGAAACATGGGTGAAACAGAACTTTAACGTCTTTGTTACCTCAACTAGTGAGGAGGGAGAAACATGGGTGAAACTGAACTTTAACCTCTTTGTTACCTCAAGTAGTGAGGGGGAGAAATATGGGTGAAACAGAACTTTAAGCTCTTCGTTACCTCAAATAGTGAGGAGGTAGAAACATGGGGGAAACAGAACTTTAACCTCTTTGTTACCTCAACCTGTGAGGAGGTAGAAACATGGGTGAAATAGAACTTTAACCTCTTTCTAACCTCAAATAGTGAGAAAGTAGAAACATGGGTGAAACAGAACTTTAACCTCTTTGTTACCTCAACTAATGAGGGGGGGAGAAACATGGGTGAAACAGAACTTTAACCTTTTTGTTACCTCAACTAGTGAGGAGGGAGAAACATGGGTGAAACAGAACTTTAACCTCTTTGTTACCTCAAGTAGTGAGGGGGGAGAAACATGGGTGAAACAGAACTTTAACCTCTTTGTTACCTCAACTACTGAGGGGGAGAAAGATGGGTGAAACAGAACTTTAACCTCTTTGTTACCTCAACTAGCGAGGAGGGAGAAACATGGGTCAAACAGAACTTTAACCTCTTTGTTACCTCAACTAGTGAGGAGGTAGAAACATGGGTGAAACAGAACTTTAACCTCTTTGTTACCTCAAATAGTGAGGAGGTAGAAACATGGGTGAAACAGAACTCTAACCTCTTTGTTACCTCAACTAGTGAGGAGGGAGAAACATGGGTGAAACAGAACTTTAACTTCTTTGTTACCTCAAGTAGTGAGGAGGTAGAAACATGGGTGAAACAGAAATCTAACCTCTTTGTTACCTCAACTAGTGAGGAGGTAGAAACATGGGTGAAACAGAACTTTAACCTCATTGTTACCTCTAATAGTGAGGAGGGAGAAACATGGGTGTAACAGAACTTTAACCTCTTTGTTACCTCAACTAGTAAGAAAGGAGAAACATGGGTGAAACAGAACTTTAACGTCTTTGTTACCTCAACTAGTGAGGAGGGAGAAACATGGATGAAACAGAACTTTAACCTTTTTGTTACCTCAACTAGTGAGGAGGGAGAAACATGGGTGAAACAGAACTTTAACCTCTTTGTTACCTCAACTAGTGAGGAGGTAGAAACATGGGTGAAACAGAACTTTAACCTCTTTGTTACCTCAAATAGTGAGGAGGTAGAAACATTGGTGAAACAGAACTCTAACCTCTTTGTTACCTCAACTAGTGAGGAGGGAGAAACATGGGAGAAACATAACTTTAACTTCTTTGTTACCTCAAGTAGTGAGGAGGTAGAAACATGGGTGTAACAGAAATCTAACCTCTTTGTTACCTCAACTAGTGAGGAGGTAGAAACATGGGTGAAACAGAACTTTAACCTCTATGTTACCTCTAATAGTGAGGAGGGGGCAACATGGGTGTAACAGAACTTTAACCTCTTTGTTACCTCAAATAATGAGGAGGTAGAGTATGAGTGAAACAGAACTTTAACTTCTTTGTTACCTCAAATAGTGAGGAGGTAGAAACATGGGTGAAACAGAACTTTAACCTCTTTGTTACCTCAACTAGTGAGGAGGGAGAAACATGGGTGAAACAGAACTTTAACCTCTTTGTTACCTCAACTAGTGAGGAGGGAGAAACATGGGTGAAACAGAACTTTAACCTCTTTGTTACCTCAACTAGTGAGGAGGGAGAAACATGGGTGAAACAGAACTTTAACCTCTTTGTTACCTCAACGAGTGAGGGGGAGAAAGATGGGTGAAACTGAACTTTAACCTCTTTGTTACCTCAACTAGTGAGGGGGGAGAAACATGGGTGGAACAGAACTATAACCTCTTTGTTACCTCAACTAGTGAGGGGGGAGAAAGATGGGTGAAACAGAACTTTAACCTCTTTGTTACCTCAACTAGCGAGGAGGTAGAAACATGGGTGAAACAGAACTTTAACCTCTTTGTTACCTCAAATAGTGAGGAGGTAGAAACATGGGTGAAACAGAACTTTAACCTCTTTGTTACCTCAACTAGTGAGGAGGGAGAAACATGGGTGAAACAGAACTTTAACCTCTTTGTTACCTCAACTAGTGAGGAGGTAGAAATATGGGTGAAACAGAACTTTAACCTCTTTGTTACCTCAACTAGTGAGGAGGAAGAAACATGGGTGAAACAGAACTTTAACCTCTTTGTTACCTCAACTAGTGAGGAGGTAGAAACATGGGTGAAACAGAACTTTAACCTCTTTGTACCTCAACTATTGAGGAGATAGAAACCTGGGTGAAACAGAACTTTAACCTCTTTGTTACCTCAACTAGTGAGGAAGGTAGAAACGTGGGTTAAACAGAAGTTTAACCTCTTTGTTACCTCAACTAGTGAGGAGGTATAAACATGGGTGAAACAGAAATTTAACCTCTTTGTTACCTCAACTAGTGAGGATGGAGAAACATGGGTGAAACAGAACTTTAACTTCTTTGTTACCTCAAGTAGTGAGGAGGTAGAAACATGGGTGAAACAGAACTTTAACCTCTTTGTTACCTCTAATAGTGAGGAGGGAGAAACGTGGGTGTAACAGAACTTTAACCTCTTTGTTACCTCAAATAATGAGGAGGTAGATAATGGGTGAAACAGAACTTTAACTTCTTTGTTACCTCAAATAGTGAGGAGGTAGAAACATGGGTGAAACAGAACTTTAACCTCTTTGTTACCTCAACAAATGAGGAGGGAGAAACATGGGTGAAACAGAACTTAAACCTCTTTGTTACCTCAACTAGTAAGAAAGGAGAAACATGGGTGAAACAGAACTTCAACCTCTTTGTTACCTCCACTAGAGAGGAGGGAGAAACATGGGTGAAACAGAACTTTAACCTCTTTGTTACCTCAACTAATGAGGGGGGAGAAACATGGGTGAAACAGAACTTTAACCTCTTTGTTACCTCAAGTAGTGAGGGGGGAGAAACATGGGTGAAACAGAACTTTAACCTCTTTGTTACCTCAACTAGTGAGGGGGAGAAAGATGGGTGAAACAGACCTTTAACCTCTTTGTTACCTCAACTAGTGAGGGGGGAGAAACATGGGTGAAACAGAACTTTAACCTCTTTGTTACCTCAACTAGTGAAGGGGAGAAAGATGGGTGAAACAGAACTTTAACCTCTTTGTTACCTCAACTCGCGAGGAGGGAGAAACATGGGTGAAACAGAACTTTAACCTCTTTGTTACCTCAACTAATGAGGAGGTAGAAACATGGGTGAAACAGAAATCTAACCTCTTTGTTACCTCAACTAGTGAGGGGGGAGAAACATGGGTGAAACAGAACTTTAACCTCTTTGTTACCTCAACTAGTGAAGGGGAGAAAGATGGGTGAAACAGAACTTTAACCTCTTTGTTACCTCAACTCGCGAGGAGGGAGAAACATGGGTGAAACAGAACTTTAACCTCTTTGTTACCTCAGTTGTCAGGAGGTAGAAACATGGGTGAAACAGAACTTTAACATCTTTGTTACCTCAAATAGTGAGGAGGTAGAAACATGCGTGAAACAGAACTCTAACCTCTATGTTACCTCAACTAGTGAGGAGGTAGAAACATGGGTGAAACAGAAATCTAACCTCTTTGTTACCTCTAATAGTGAGGAGGGAGAAACATGGGTGTAACAGAACTTTAACCTCTTTGTTACCTCAACTAGTAAGAAAGGAGAAACATGGGTGAAACAGAACTTCAACCTCTTTGTTACCTCCACTAGAGAGGAGGGAGAAACATGGGTGAAACAGAACTTTAACCTCTTTGTTACCTCAAGTAGTGAGGGGGGAGAAACATGGGTGAAACAGAACTTTAACCTCTTTGTTACCTCAACGAGTGAGGGGGAGAAAGATGGGTGAAACAGAACTTTAACCTCTTTGTTACCTCAACTAGCGAGGAGGGAGAAACATGGGTGAAACAGAAATTTAACCTCTTTGTTACCTCAACTAGTGAGGAGGTAGAAACATGGGTGAAACAGAACTTTAACCTCTTTGTTACCTCAAATAGTGAGGAGGTAGAAACATGGGTGAAACAGAACTCTAACCTCTTTGTTACCTCAACTAGTGAGGAGCGAGAAACATGGGTGAAACAGAACTTTAACTTCTTTGTTACCTCAAGTAGTGAGGAGGTAGAAACATGGGTGAAACAGAAATCTAACCTCTTTGTTACCTCAACTAGTGAGGAGGTAGAAACATGGGTGAAACAGAACTTTAACCTCTTTGTTACCTCTAATAGTGAGGAGGGACAAACATGGGTGTAACAGAACTTTAACCTCTTTGTTACCTCAAATAATGAGGAGGTAG
The DNA here is from genome assembly GCA_964016885.1 of Eledone cirrhosa. Taxonomy (NCBI): domain Eukaryota; kingdom Metazoa; phylum Mollusca; class Cephalopoda; order Octopoda; family Eledonidae; genus Eledone; species Eledone cirrhosa. The sequence continues at coordinate 2,635,062 of OZ024759.1, read as the reverse complement.
AGTATGGGTGAAACAGAACTTTAACTTCTTTGTTACCTCAAATAGTGAGGAGGTAGAAACATGGGTGAAACAGAATTTTAACCTCTTTGCTACCTCAACTAATGAGGAGGGAGAAACATGGGTGAAACAGAACTTTAACCTCTTTGTTACCTCAACTAGTAAGGAGGTAGAAACATGGGTGAAACAGAACTTCAACCTCTTTGTTACCTAAACTAATGAGGAGGGAGAAACATGGGTGAAACAGAACTTTAACCTCTTTGTTACCTCAACTAGTGAGGAGGGAGAAACATGGGTGAAACAGAACTTTAACCTCATTGTTACCTCAACTAGTGAGGGGGGAGAAACATGGGTGAAACAGAACTTTAACCTCTTTGTTACCTCAACTAGCGAGGAGGGAGAAACATGGGTGAAACAGAACTTTAACCTCTTTGTTACCTCAAATAGTGAGGAGGTAGAAACATGGGTGAAACAGAACTTTAACCTCTTTGTTACCTCACTAGTGAGGAGGGAGAAACATGGGTGAAACTGAACTTTAACCTCTTTGTTACCTCAACTAGTGAGGGTGGAGAAACATGGGTGGAACAGAACTATAACCTCTTTGTTACCTCAACTAGTGAGGGGGGAGAAAGATGGGTGAAACAAAACTTTAACCTCTTTGTTACCTCAACTATGCGAGGAGGGAGAAACATGGGTGAAACAGAACTTTAACCTCTTTGTTACCTCAAATAGTGAGGAGGTAGAAACATGGGTGAAACAGAACTTTAACCTCTTTGTTACCTCAACTAGTGAGGAGGTAGAAATATGGGTGAAACAGAAATCTAACCTCTTTGTTACCTCTAATAGTGAGGAGGGAGAAACATGGGTGTAACAGAACTTTAACCTCTTTGTTACCTCAACTAGTAAGAAAGGAGAAACATGGGTGAAACAGAACTTCAACCTCTTTGTTACCTCCACTAGAGAGGAGGGAGAAACATGGGTGAAACAGAACTTTAACCTCTTTGTTACCTCAAGTAGTGAGGGGGGAGAAACATGGGTGAAACAGAACTTTAACCTCTTTGTTACCTCAACGAGTGAGGGGGAGAAAGATGGGTGAAACAGAACTTTAACCTCTTTGTTACCTCAACTAGCGAGGAGGGAGAAACATGGGTGAAACAGAACTTTAACCTCTTTGTTACCTCAACTAGTGAGGAGGTAGAAACATGGGTGAAACAGAACTTTAACCTCTTTGTTACCTCAAATAGTGAGGAGGTAGAAACATGGGTGAAACAGAACTCTAACCTCTTTGTTACCTCAACTAGTGAGGAGCGAGAAACATGGGTGAAACAGAACTTTAACTTCTTTGTTACCTCAAGTAGTGAGGAGGTAGAAACATGGGTGAAACAGAAATCTAACCTCTTTGTTACCTCAACTAGTGAGGAGGTAGAAACATGGGTGAAACAGAACTTTAACCTCTTTGTTACCTCTAATAGTGAGGAGGGAGAAACATGGGTGTAACAGAACTTTAACCTCTTTGTTACCTCAAATAATGAGGAGGTAGAGTATGGGTGAAACAGAACTTTAACTTCTTTGTTACCTCAAATAGTGAGGAGGTAGAAACATGGGTGAAACAGAATTTTAACCTCTTTGCTACCTCAACTAATGAGGAGGGAGAAACATGGGTGAAACAGAACTTTAACCTCTTTGTTACCTCAACTAGTAAGGAGGTAGAAACATGGGTGAAACAGAACTTCAACCTCTTTGTTACCTAAACTAATGAGGAGGGAGAAACATGGGTGAAACAGAACTTTAACCTCTTTGTTACCTCAACTAGTGAGGAGGGAGAAACATGGGTGAAACAGAACTTTAACCTCATTGTTACCTCAACTAGTGAGGGGGGAGAAACATGGGTGAAACAGAACTTTAACCTCTTTGTTACCTCAACTAGCGAGGAGGGAGAAACATGGGTGAAACAGAACTTTAACCTCTTTGTTACCTCAAATAGTGAGGAGGTAGAAACATGGGTGAAACAGAACTTTAACCTCTTTGTTACCTCACTAGTGAGGAGGGAGAAACATGGGTGAAACTGAACTTTAACCTCTTTGTTACCTCAACTAGTGAGGGTGGAGAAACATGGGTGGAACAGAACTATAACCTCTTTGTTACCTCAACTAGTGAGGGGGGAGAAAGATGGGTGAAACAAAACTTTAACCTCTTTGTTACCTCAACTATGCGAGGAGGGAGAAACATGGGTGAAACAGAACTTTAACCTCTTTGTTACCTCAAATAGTGAGGAGGTAGAAACATGGGTGAAACAGAACTTTAACCTCTTTGTTACCTCAACTAGTGAGGAGGGAGAAACATGGGTGAAACAGAACTTTAACATCTTTGTTACCTCAACTAGAGAGGAGGGAGGAACATGGGTGAAACAGAACTTTAACCTCTTTGTTACCTCAACTAGTGAGGAGGTAGAAATATGGGTGAAACAGAACTTTAACCTCTTTGTTACCTCAACTAGTGAGGAGGAAGAAACATGGGTGAAACAGAACTTTAACCTCTTTGTTACCTCAACTAGTGAGGAGGTAGAAACATGGGTGAAACAGAACTTTAACCTCTTTGTTACCTCAACTAGTGAGGAAGGTAGAAACGTGGGTTAAACAGAAGTTTAACCTCTTTGTTACCTCAACTAGTGAGGAGGTATAACATGGGTGAAACAGAACTTTAACCTCTTTGTTACCTCAACTAGTGAGGATGGAGAAACATGGGTGAAACAGAACTTTAACCTCTTTGTTACCTCAACTAGTGAGGAGGGAGAAACATGGGTGAAACTGAACTTTAACCTCTTTGTTACCTCAACTAGTGAGGGGGGAGAAACATGGGTGAAACAGAACTTTAACCTCTTTGTTACCTCAACTAGTGAGGGGGAGAAACATGGGTGAAACAGAACTTTAACCTCTTTGTTACCTCAACTAGCGAGGAGTGAGAAACATGGGTGAAACAGAACTTTAACCTCTTTCTAACCTCAAATAGTGAGGAGGTAGAAACATGGGTTAAACAGAACTTTAACCTCTTTGTTACCTCAACTAGTGAGGAGGGAGAAACATGGGTGAAACTGAACTTTAACCTCTTTGTTACCTCAACTAGTGAGGGGGGAGAAACATGGGTGGAACAGAACTATAACCTCTTTGTTACCTCAACTAGTGAGGGGGGAGAAAGATAGGTGAAACAAAACTTTAACCTCTTTGTTACCTCAACTAGCGAGGAGGGAGAAACATGGGTGAAACAGAACTTTAACCTCTTTGTTACCTCAAATAGTGAGGAGGTAGAAACATGGGTGAAACAGAACTTTAACCTCTTTGTTACCTCAACTAGTGAGGAGGGAGAAACATGGGTGAAACAGAACTTTAACATCTTTGTTACCTCAACTAGAGAGGAGGGAGGAACATGGGTGAAACAGAATTTTAACCTCTTTGTTACCTCAACTAGTGAGGAGGAAGAAACATGGGTGAAACAGAACTTTAACCTCTTTGTTACCTCAACTAGTGAGGAGGTAGAAACATGGGTGAAACAGAACTTTAACCTCTTTGTACCTCAACTATTGTGGAGGTAGAAACATGGGTGAAACAGAACATTAACCTCTTTGTTACCTCAACTAGTGAGGAAGGTAGAAACGTGGGTTAAACAGAAGTTTAACCTCTTTTTTACCTCAACTAGTGAGGAGGTATAAACATGGGTGAAACAGAAATTTAACCTCTTTGTTACCTCAACTAGTGAGGAGGGAGAAACATGGGTGAAACAGAACTTTAACTTCTTTGTTACCTCAAGTAGTGAGGAGGTAGAAACATGGGTGAAACAGAAATCTAACCTCTTTGTTACCTCAACTAGTGAGGAGGTAGAAACATGGGTGAAACAGAACTTTAACCTCTTTGTTACCTCTAATAGTGAGGAGGGAGAAACATGGGTGTAACAGGACTTTAACCTCTTTGTTACCTCAAATAATGAGGAGGTAGAGTATGGGTGAAAAAGAACTTTAACTTCTTTGTTACCTCAAATAGTGAGGAGGTAGAAACATGGGTGAAACAGAACTTTAACGTCTTTGTTACCTCAACTAATGAGGAGGGAGAAACATGGGTGAAACAGAACTTAAACCTCTTTGTTACCTCAACTAGTAAGAAAGGAGAAACATGGGTGAAACAGAACTTTAACATCTTTGTTACCTCAACTAGAGAGGAGGGAGAAACATGGGTGAAACAGAACTTTAACCTCTTTGTTACCTCAACTAGTGAGGAGGTAGAAATATGGGTGAAACAGAACTTTAACCTCTTTGTTACCTCAACTAGTGAGGAGGAAGAAACATGGGTGAAACAGAACTTTAACCTCTTTGTTACCTCAACTAGTGAGGAGGTAGAAACATGGGTGAAACAGAACTTTAACCTCTTTGTACCTCAACTATTGAGGAGGTAGAAACATGGGTGAAACAGAACTTTAACCTCTTTGTTACCTCAACTAGTGAGGAAGGTAGAAACGTGGGTTAAACAGAAGTTTAAGCTCTTTGTTACCTCAACTAGTGAGGAGGTATAACATGGGTGAAACAGAACTTTAACCTCTTTGTTACCTCTACTAGTGAGGATGGAGAAACATGGGTGAAACAGAACTTTAACCTCTTTGTTACCTCAACTAGTGAGGAGGGAGAAACATGGGTGAAATTGAACTTTAACCTCTTTGTTACCTCAACTAGTGAGGGGGGAGAAACATGGGTGAAACAGAACTTTAACCTCTTTGTTACCTCAACTAGTGAGGGGGAGAAACATGGGTGAAACAGAACTTTAACCTCTTTGTTACCTCAACTAGCGAGGAGTGAGAAACATGGGTGAAACAGAACTTTAACCTCTTTCTAACCTCAAATAGTGAGGAGGTAGAAACATGGGTGAAACAGAACTTTAACCTCTTTGTTACCTCAACTAGTGAGGAAGGAGAAACATGGGTGAAACTGAACTTTAACCTCTTTGTTACCTCAACTAGTGAGGGGGGAGAAACATGGGTGGAACAGAACTATAACCTCTTTGTTACCTCAACTAGTGAGGAGGTAGAAACATGGGTGAAACAGAACTTTAACCTCTTTGTTACCTCAACTAGTGAGGAGGTAGAAATATGGGTGAAACAGAACTTTAACCTCTTTGTTACCTCAACTAGTGAGGAGGAAGAAACATGGGTGAAACAGAACTTTAACCTCTTTGTTACCTCAACTAGTGAGGAGGTAGAAACATGGGTGAAACAGAACTTTAACCTCTTTGTACCTCAACTATTGAGGAGGTAGAAACATGGGTGAAACAGAACATTAACCTCTTTGTTACCTCAACTAGTGAGGAAGGTAGAAACGTGGGTTAAACAGAAGTTTAACCTCTTTGTTACCTCGACTAGTGAGGAGGTATAAACATGGGTGAAACAGAAATTTAACCTCTTTGTTACCTCAACTAGTGAGGAGGGAGAAACATGGGTGAAACAGAACTTTAACTTCTTTGTTACCTCAAGTAGTGAGGAGGTAGAAACATGGGTGAAACAGAAATCTAACCTCTTTGTTACCTCAACTAGTGAGGAGGTAGAAACATGGGTGAAACAGAACTTTAACCTCTTTGTTACCTCTAATAGTGAGGAGGGAGAAACATGGGTGTAACAGGACTTTAACCTCTTTGTTACCTCAACTAGTGAGGAGGGAGAAACATGGGTGAAACAGAACTTTAACATCTTTGTTACCTCAACTAGAGAGGAGGGAGGAACATGGGTGAAACAGTATTTTAACCTCTTTGTTACCTCAACTAGTGAGGAGGTAGAAATATGGGTGAAACAGAACTTTAACCTCTTTGTTACCTCAACTAGTGAGGAGGAAGAAACATGGGTGAAACAGAACTTTAACCTCTTTGTACCTCAACTATTGAGGAGGTAGAAACATGGGTGAAACAGAACATTAACCTCTTTGTTACCTCAACTAGTGAGGAAGGTAGAAACGTGGGTTAAACAGAAGTTTAACCTCTTTGTTACCTCAACTAGTGAGGAGGTATAAACATGGGTGAAACAGAAATTTAACCTCTTTGTTACCTCAACTAGTGAGGAGGGAGAAACATGGGTGAAACAGAACTTTAACTTCTTTGTTACCTCAAGTAGTGAGGAGGTAGAAACATGGGTAAAACAGAAATCTAACCTCTTTGTTACCTCAACTAGTGAGGAGGTAGAAACATGGGTGAAACAGAACTTTAACCTCTTTGTTACCTCTAATAGTGAGGAGGGAGAAACATGGGTGTAACAGGACTTTAACCTCTTTGTTACCTCAAATAATGAGGAGGTAGAGTATGGGTGAAACAGAACTTTAACTTCTTTGTTACCTCAACTAGTGAGGAGGGAGAAACATGGGTGAAACAGAACTTTAACCTCTTTGTTACCTCAACTAGTGAGGGGGGAGAAACATGGGTGAAACAGAACTTCAACCTCTTTGTTACCTCCACTAGAGAGGAGGGAGAAACATGGGTGAAACAGAACTTTAACCTCATTGTTACCTCAACTAATGAGGGGGGAGAAACATGGGTGAAACAGAAATTTAACCTCTTTGTTACCTCAACTAGTGAGGGGGGAGAAACATGGGTGAAACAGAACTTTAACCTCTTTGTTACCTCAACTAGTGAAGGGGAGAAAGATGGGTGAAACAGAACTTTAACCCCTTTGTTACTTCAACTCGCGAGGAGGGAGAAACATGGGTGAAACAGAACTTTAACCTCTTTGTTACCTCAACTAGTGAGGAGGTAGAAACATGGGTGAAACAGAACTTTAACCTCTTTGTTACCTCAAATAGTGAGGAGGTAGAAACATGGGTGAAACAGAACTCTAACCTCTATGTTACCTCAACTAGTGAGGAGGGAGAAACATGGGTGAAACAGAACTTTAACTTCTTTGTTACCTCAAGTAGTGAGGAGGTAGAAACATGGGTGAAACAGAACTTTAACCTCTTTGTTACCTCTAATAGTGAGGAGGGAAAAACATGGGTGTAACAGAACTTTAACCTCTTTGTTACCTCAACTAGTGGGGAGGTAGAAACATGGGTGAAACAGAACTTCAACCTCTTTGTTACCTCCACTAGAGAGGAGGGAGAAACATGGGTGAAACAGAACTTTAACCTCTTTGTTACCTCAACTAATGAGGGGGGAGAAACATGGGTTAAACAGAACTTTAACCTCTTTGTTACCTCAACTAGTGAGGGGGGAGAAACATGGGTGAAACAGAACTTTAACGTCTTTGTTACCTCAACTAGTGAGGAGGGAGAAACATGGGTGAAACAGAACTTTAACCTTTTTGTTACCTCAACTAGTGAGGAGGGAGAAACATGGGTGAAACAGAACTTTAACCTCTTTGTTACCTCAAGTAATGAGGGGGGAGAAACATGGGTGAAACAGAACTTTAACCTCTTTGTTACCTCAACTAGTGAGGGGGAGAAAGATGGGTGAAACAGAACTTTAACCTCTTTGTTACCTCAACTAGCGAGGAGGGAGAAACATGGGTGAAAAAGAACTTTAACCTCTTTGTTACCTCAACTAGTGAGGAGGTAGAAACATGGGTGAAACAGAACTTTAACCTCTTTGTTACCTCAAATAGTGAGGAGGTAGAAACATGGGTGAAACAGAACTCTAACCTCTTTGTTACCTCAACTAGTGAGGAGGGAGAAACATGGGTGAAACAGAACTTTAACTTCTTTGTTACCTCAAGTAGTGAGGAGGTAGAAACATGGGTGAAACAGAAATCTAACCTCTTTGTTACCTCAACTAGTGAGGAGGTAGAAACATGGGTGAAACAGAACTTTAACCTCTTTGTTACCTCTAATAGTGAGGAGGGAGAAACATGGGTGTAACAGAACTTTAACCTCTTTGTTACCTCAAATAATGAGGAGGTAGAGTATGGGTGAAACAGAACTTTAACTTCTTTGTTACCTCAAATAGTGAGGAGGTAGAAACATGGGTGAAACAGAACTTTAACCTCTTTGTTACCTCAACTAATGAGGAGGGAGAAACATGGGTGAAACAGAACTTTAACCTCTTTGTTACCTCAACTAGTAAGGAGGTAGAAACATGGGTGAAACAGAACTTTAACCTCTTTGTTACCTCAACAAGTTAGGAGGAAGAAACATGGGTGAAACAGAACTTTAACCTCTTTGTTACCTCAACTAGTGAGGAGGTAGAAACATGGGTGAAACAGAACTTCAACCTCTTTGTTACCTCAACTAGTGAGGAGGGAAAAACATGGGTGAAACAGAACTTCAACCTCTTTGTTACCTGAACTAATGAGGAGGGAGAAACATGGGTGAAACAGAACTTTAACCTCTTTGTTACCTCAACTAGTGAGGAGGGAGAAACATGGGTGAAACAGAACTTTAACCTCTTTGTTACCTCTAATAGTGAGGAGGGAGAAACATGGGTGTAACAGGACTTTAACCTCTTTGTTACCTCAAATAGTGAGGAGGTAGAAACATGGGTGAAACAGAACTCTAACCTCTTTGTTACCTCAACTAGTGAGGAGGGAGAAACATGGGTGAAACAGAACTTTAACTTCTTTGTTACCTCAAGTAGTGAGGAGGTAGAAACATGGGTGAAACAGAAATCTAACCTCTTTGTTACCTCAACTAGTGAGGAGGGAGAAACATGGGTGAAACAGAACTTTAACTTCTTTGTTACCTCAAGTAGTGAGGAGGTAGAAACATGGGTAAAACAGAAATCTAACCTCTTTGTTACCTCAACTAGTGAGGAGGTAGAAACATGGGTGAAACAGAACTTTAACCTCTTTGTTACCTCTAATAGTGAGGAGGGAGAAACATGGGTGTAACAGGACTTTAACCTCTTTGTTACCTCAAATAATGAGGAGGTAGAGTATGGGTGAAACAGAACTTTAACTTCTTTGTTACCTCAACTAGTGAGGAGGGAGAAACATGGGTGAAACAGAACTTTAACCTCTTTGTTACCTCAACTAGTGAGGGGGGAGAAACATGGGTGAAACAGAACTTCAACCTCTTTGTTACCTCCACTAGAGAGGAGGGAGAAACATGGGTGAAACAGAACTTTAACCTCATTGTTACCTCAACTAATGAGGGGGGAGAAACATGGGTGAAACAGAAATTTAACCTCTTTGTTACCTCAACTAGTGAGGGGGGAGAAACATGGGTGAAACAGAACTTTAACCTCTTTGTTACCTCAACTAGTGAAGGGGAGAAAGATGGGTGAAACAGAACTTTAACCTCTTTGTTACTTCAACTCGCGAGGAGGGAGAAACATGGGTGAAACAGAACTTTAACCTCTTTGTTACCTCAACTAGTGAGGAGGTAGAAACATGGGTGAAACAGAACTTTAACCTCTTTGTTACCTCAAATAGTGAGGAGGTAGAAACATGGGTGAAACAGAACTCTAACCTCTATGTTACCTCAACTAGTGAGGAGGGAGAAACATGGGTGAAACAGAACTTTAACTTCTTTGTTACCTCAAGTAGTGAGGAGGTAGAAACATGGGTGAAACAGAACTTTAACCTCTTTGTTACCTCTAATAGTGAGGAGGGAAAAACATGGGTGTAACAGAACTTTAACCTCTTTGTTACCTCAACTAGTGAGGAGGTAGAAACATGGGTGAAACAGAACTTCAACCTCTTTGTTACCTCCACTAGAGAGGAGGGAGAAACATGGGTGAAACAGAACTTTAACCTCTTTGTTACCTCAACTAATGAGGGGGGAGAAACATGGGTTAAACAGAACTTTAACCTCTTTGTTACCTCAACTAGTGAGGGGGGAGAAACATGGGTGAAACAGAACTTTAACGTCTTTGTTACCTCAACTAGTGAGGAGGGAGAAACATGGGTGAAACAGAACTTTAACCTTTTTGTTACCTCAACTAGTGAGGAGGGAGAAACATGGGTGAAACAGAACTTTAACCTCTTTGTTACCTCAAGTAATGAGGGGGGAGAAACATGGGTGAAACAGAACTTTAACCTCTTTGTTACCTCAACTAGTGAGGGGGAGAAAGATGGGTGAAACAGAACTTTAACCTCTTTGTTACCTCAACTAGCGAGGAGGGAGAAACATGGGTGAAAAAGAACTTTAACCTCTTTGTTACCTCAACTAGTGAGGAGGTAGAAACATGGGTGAAACAGAACTTTAACCTCTTTGTTACCTCAAATAGTGAGGAGGTAGAAACATGGGTGAAACAGAACTCTAACCTCTTTGTTACCTCAACTAGTGAGGAGGGAGAAACATGGGTGAAACAGAACTTTAACTTCTTTGTTACCTCAAGTAGTGAGGAGGTAGAAACATGGGTGAAACAGAAATCTAACCTCTTTGTTACCTCAACTAGTGAGGAGGTAGAAACATGGGTGAAACAGAACTTTAACCTCTTTGTTACCTCTAATAGTGAGGAGGGAGAAACATGGGTGTAACAGAACTTTAACCTCTTTGTTACCTCAAATAATGAGGAGGTAGAGTATGGGTGAAACAGAACTTTAACTTCTTTGTTACCTCAAATAGTGAGGAGGTAGAAACATGGGTGAAACAGAACTTTAACCTCTTTGTTACCTCAACTAATGAGGAGGGAGAAACATGGGTGAAACAGAACTTTAACCTCTTTGTTACCTCAACTAGTAAGGAGGTAGAAACATGGGTGAAACAGAACTTTAACCTCTTTGTTACCTCAACAAGTTAGGAGGAAGAAACATGGGTGAAACAGAACTTTAACCTCTTTGTTACCTCAACTAGTGAGGAGGTAGAAACATGGGTGAAACAGAACTTCAACCTCTTTGTTACCTCAACTAGTGAGGAGGGAAAAACATGGGTGAAACAGAACTTCAACCTCTTTGTTACCTGAACTAATGAGGAGGGAGAAACATGGGTGAAACAGAACTTTAACCTCTTTGTTACCTCAACTAGTGAGGAGGGAGAAACATGGGTGAAACAGAACTTTAACCTCTTTGTTACCTCAACTAGTGAGGGGGGAGAAACATTGGTGAAACAGAACTTTAACCTCTTTGTTACCTCAACTAGTGAGGGGGGAGAAACATGGGTGAAACAGAACTTTAACCTCTTTGTTACCTCAACTAGCGAGGAGGGAGAAACATGGGTGAAACAGAACTTTAACCTCTTTGTTACCTTAAATAGTGAGGAGGTAGAAACATGGGTGAAACAGAACTTTAACCTCTTTGTTACCTCAACTAGTGAGGAGGGAGAAACATGGGTGAAACTGAACTTTAACCTCTTTGTTACCTCAACTAGTGAGGGGGTAGAAACATGGGTGGAACAGAACTATAACCTCTTTGTTACCTCAACTAGTGAGGGGGGAGAAAGATGGGTGAAACAAAATTTTAACCTCTTTGTTACCTCAACTAGCGAGGAGGGAGAAACATGGGTGAAACAGAACTTTAACCTCTTTGTTACCTCAAATAGTGAGGAGGTAGAAACATGGGTGAAACAGAACTTTAACCTCTTTGTTACCTCAACTAGTGAGGAGGGAGAAACATGGGTGAAACAGAACTTTAACATCTTTGTTACCTCAACTAGAGAGGAGGGAGGAACATGGGTGAAACAGAACTTTAACCTCTTTGTTACCTCAACTATTGAGGAGGTAGAAACAACATGGGTGAAACAGAACTTTAACCTCTTTGTTACCTAAACTAGTGAGGAAGGTAAAAACGTGGGTTAAACAGAAGTTTAACCTCTTTGTTACCTCAACTAGTGAGGAGGTATAAACATGGGTGAAACAGAACTTTAACCTCTTTGTTACCTCAACTAGTGAGGATGGAGAAACATGGGTGAAACAGAACTTTAACTTCTTTGTTACCTCAAGTAGTGAGGAGGTAGAAACATGGGTGAAACAGAAATCTAACCTCTTTGTTAACTCAACTAGTGAGGAGGTAGAAACCTGGGTGAAACAGAACTTTAACCTCTTTGTTACCTCAACTAGTAAGGAGGTAGAAACATGGGTGAAACAGAACTTTAACCTCTTTGTTACCTCAACTAATGAGGAGGGAGAAACATGGGTGAAACAGAACTTTAACCTCTTTGTTACCTCAACTAGTAAGGAGGTAGAAACATGGGTGAAACAGAACTTTAACCTCTTTGTTACCTCAACTAGTTAGGAGGAAGAAACATGGGTGAAACAGAACTTTAACCTCTTTGTTACCTCAACTAGTGAGGAGGTAGAAACATGGGTGAAACAGAACTTCAACCTCTTTGTTACCTCAACTAGTGAGGAGGGAAAAACATGGGTGAAACAGAACTTTAACCTCTTTGTTACCTCTAATAGTGAGGAGGGAGAAACATGGGTGTAACAGGACTTTAACCTCTTTGTTACCTCAAATAATGAGGAGGTAGAGTATGGGTGAAACAGAACTTTAACTTCTTTGTTACCTCAAATAGTGAGGAGGTAGAAACATGGGTGAAACAGAACTTTAACCTCTTTGTTACCTCAACTAATGAGGAGGGAGAAACATGGGTGAAACAGAACTTTAACCTCTTTGTTACCTCAACTAATGAGGAGGGAGAAACATGGGTGAAACAGAACTTTAACCTCTTTGTTACCTCAACTAGTAAGGAGGTAGAAACATGGGTGAAACAGAACTTTAACCTCTTTGTTACCTCAACTAGTTAGGAGGAAGAAACATGGGTGAAACAGAACTTTAACCTCTTTGTTACCTCAACTAGTGAGAGGGGAGAAAGATGGGTGAAACAGAACTTTAACCTCTTTGTTACCTCAACTAGCGAGGAGGGAGAAACATGGGTGAAACAGAACTTTAACCTCTTTGTTACCTCAAATAGTGAGGAGGTAGAAACATGGGTGAAACAGAACTTTAACCTCTTTGTTACCTCAACTAGTGAAGAGGGAGAAACATGGGTGAAACAGAACTTTAACCTCTTTGTTACCTCAACTAGAGAGGAGGTATGAACATGGGTGAAACAGAACTTTAACCTCTTTGTTACCTCAACTAGTGAGGAGGTAGAAACGTGGATGAAACAGAACTTTAACCTCTTTGTAATCTCAACTAGTGAGGATGTAGAAACATGGGTGAAACAGAACTTTAACCTCTTTGTTACCTCAACTAGTGAGGAGGTAGTAACATGGGTGAAACAGAACTTTAACCTCTTTGTTACCTCAACTATTGAGGGGGTAGAAACATGGGTGAAACAGAACTTTAACCTCTTTGTTACCTCAACTAGTGAGGAAGCTAGAAACAGGGGTTAAACAGAACTTTAACCTCTTTGTTACCTCAACTAGTGAGGAGGTAGAAACATGGGTGAAACTGAACTTTAATTTCTTTGTTACCTCAAATAGTGAGGAGGTAGAAACAGGGCTGAAACAGAACTCTAACCTCTTTGTTACCTCAACTAGTGAGGAGGTAGAACCATGGGTGAAACAGAACTTTAACCTCTTTGTTACCTCTAATAGTGAGGAGGGAGAAACATGGGTGAAACAGAACTTTATCCTCTTTGTTACCTCAAATAATGAGGAGGTTGAAATATGGGTGAAACAGAACTTTAACTTCTTTGTTACCTCAAATAGTGAGGAGGTAGAAATATGGGTGAAACAGAACTCTAACCTCTTTGTTACCTCAACTAGTGAGGAAGGTAGAAACTTGGGTGAAACAGAACTTTAACCTCTTTGTTACCTCAACTAGTAAGGAAGGAGAAACATGGGTGAAACAGAACTTTAACCTCTTTGTTACCTCAAATAGTGAGGAGGAGAAACATGGGTGAAACAGAACTTTAACCTCTTTGTTACCTCAACTAGTGAGGAGGTAGAAACATGGGTGAAACAGAACTTTACCCTCTTTGTTACCTCAACTAATAAAGAGGGAGATACATGGGTGAAACAGAACTTTAACCTCTTTGTTACCTCAAATAGTAAGGAAGGAGAAACATGGGTGAAATAGAACTTTACCCTCATTGTTACCTCACTAGTGAGGATGGAGAAACATGGGTGAAACAGAACTTTAACCTCTTTGTTACCTCAACTAGTGAGGATGGAGAAACATGGGTGAAACAGAACTTTAACCTCTTTGTTACCTCAACTAGTGAGGAGGTAGAAACATGGGTGAAACATAACTTTAACCTCTTTGTTACCTCAACTAGTGAGGAGGTAGAAACATGGGTGAAACAGAACTTTAACCTCTTTGTTACCTCAACTAGTGAGGAGGTAGAAACATGGATGAAACAGAACTTTAACCTCTTTGTTATCTCAACTATTGAGGAGGTAGAAACATGGGTGAAACAGGACTTTAACCTCTTTGTTACCTCAACTAGTGAGGAGGTAGAAACATGGGTGAAACAGAACTTTAACCTCTTTGTTACCTCAACTAGTGAGGAGGTAGAAACATGGGTGAAACAGAACTTTAACCTCTTTGTTACCTCAACTAGTGAGGAGGTAGAAACATGGGTGAAACAGAACTTTAACCTCTTTGTTACCTCAACTTATAAGGATGTAGAAACATGGGTGAAACAGAACTCTAACCTCTTTGTTACCTCAACTAGTGAGGAGGGAGAAACATGGGTGAAACTGAACTTTAACTTCATTGTTACCTCAAATAGTGAGGAGGTAGAAACAGGGGTGAAAGAGAACTCAAACCTCTTTGTTACCTCAACTAGTGAGGAGGTAGAAACATGGGTGAAACAGAACTTTAACCTCTTTGTTACCTCTAATAGTGAGGAGGGAGAAACATGGGTGAAACTGAACTTTAACATCTTTGTTACCTCAACTAGTGAGGGGGGAGAAACATGGGTGGAACAGAACTATAACCTCTTTGTTACCTCAACTAGTGAGGGTGGAGAAAGATGGGTGAAACAGAACTTTAACCTCTTTGTTACCTCAACTAGCGAGGAGGGAGAAACATGGGTGAAACAGAACTTTAACCTCTTTGTTACCTCAAATAGTGAGGAGGTAGAAACATGGGTGAAACAGAACTTTAACCTCTTTGTTACCTCAACTAGTGAGGAGGGACAAACATGGGTGAAACAGAACTTTAACCTCTTTGTTACCTCAACTAGAGAGGAGGGAAGAACATGGGTGAAACAGAACTTTAACCTCTTTGTTACCTCAACTAGTGAGGAGGTAGAAACATGGGTGAAACAGAACTTTAACCTCTTTGTTACCTTAACTAGTGAGGAGGGAGAAACATGGGTGAAACTGAACTTTAATCTCTTTGTTACCTCAACTAGAGAGGAGGGAGGAACATGGGTGAAACAGAACTTTAACCTCTTTGTTACCTCAACTAGTGAGGATGGAGAAACATGGGTGAAACAGAACTTTAACCTCTTTGTTACCTCAACTAGTGAGGGGGGAGAAACATGGGTGAAACTGAACTTTAACCTCTTTGTTACCTCAACTAGTGAGGGGGGAGAAACATGGGTGGAACAGAACTATAACCTCTTTGTTACCTCAACTAGTGAGGGGGGAGAAAGATGGGTGAAACAGAACTTTAACCTCTTTGTTACCTCAACTAGCGAGGAGGGAGAAACATGGGTGAAACAGAACTTTAACCTCTTTGTTACCTCAAATAGTGAGGAGGTAGAAACATGGGTGAAACAGAACTTTAACCTCTTTGTTACCTCAACTAGAGAGGAGGGAGGAACATGGGTGAAACAGAACTTTAACCTCTTTTTTACCTCAACTAGTGAGGAGGTAGAAATATGAGTGAAACAGAACTTTAACCTCTTTGTTACCTCAACTAGTGAGGAGTAAGAAACATGGGTGAAACAGAACTTTAACCTCTTTGTTACCTCAACTAGTGAGGAAGGTAGAAACGTGGGTTAAACAGAACTTTATCCTCTTTGTAATCTCAACTAGTGAGGAGGTAGAAACATGGGTGAAACAGGACTTTAACCTCTTTGTTACCTCAACTAGTGAGGAGGTAGTAACATGGGTGAAACAGAACTTTAACCTCTTTGTTACCTCAACTATTGAGGGGGTAGAAACATGGGTGAAACAGAACTTTAACCTCTTTGTTACCTCAACTAGTGAGGAAGCTAGAAACATGGGTTAAACAGAACTTTAACCTCTTTGTTACCTCAACTAGTGAGGAGGTAGAAACATGGGTGAAACAGAACTTTAACCTCTTTGTTACCTCAACTTATAAGGATGTAGAAACATGGGTGAAACAGAACTCTAACATCTTTGTTACCTCAACTAGTGAGGAGGGAGAAACATGGGTGAAACTGAACTTTAATTTCTTTGTTACCTCAAATAGTGAGGAGGTAGAAACAGGGCTGAAACAGAACTCTAACCTCTTTGTTACCTCAACTAGTGAGGAGGTAGAACCATCGGTGAAACAGAACTTTAACCTCTTTGTTACCTCTAATAGTGAGGAGGGAGAAACATGGGTGAAACAGAACTTTATCCTCTTTGTTACCTCAAATAATGAGGAGGTTGAAACATGGGTGAAACAGAACTTTAACTTCTTTGTTACCTCAAATAGTGAGGAGGTAGAAATATGGGTGAAACAGAACTCTAACCTCTTTGTTACCTCAACTAGTGAGGAAGGTAGAAACTTGGGTGAAACAGAACTTTAACCTCTTTGTTACCTCAACTAGTAAGGAAGGAGAAACATGGGTGAAACAGAACTTTAACCTCTTTGTTACCTCAACTAGTGAGGAGGAGAAACATGGGTGAAACAGAACTTTAACCTCTTTGTTACCTCAACTAGTGAGGAGGTAGAAACATGGTTGAAACAGAACTTTAACCTATTTGTTACCTCAACTAGTGAGGAGGTAGAAACATGGCTGAAACAGAACTTTAACGTCTTTGTTACCTCAACTAGTGAGGAGGGAGAAACATGGGTGAAACAGAACTTTAACCTCTGTGTTACCTCAACTAATAAAGAGGGAGATACATGGGTGAAACAGAACTTTAACCTCTTTGTTACCTCAAATAGTAAGGAAGGAGAAACATGGGTGAAATAGAACTTTACCCTCTTTGTTACCTCAACTAGTGAGTATGGAGAAACATGGGTGAAACAGAACTTTAACCTCTTTGTTACCTCAACTAGTGAGGATGGAGAAACATGGGTGAAACAGAACTTTAACCTCTTTGTAATCTCAACTATTGAGGAGGTAGAAACATGGGTGAAACAGGACTTTAACCTCTTTGTTACCTCAACTAGTGAGGAGGTAGAAATATGGGTGAAACAGAACTTTAACCTCTTTGTTACCTCAACTATTGAGGAGGTAGAAACATGGGTGAAACAGAACTTTAACCTCTTTGTTACCTCAACTAGTGAGGAGGTAGAAACATGGGTGAAACAGAACTTTAACCTCTTTGTTACCTCAACTAGTGAGGAGGGAGAAACATGGGTGAAACTGAACTTTAACCTCTTTGTTACCTCTAATAGTGAGGAGGGAGAAACATGGGTGAACTGAACTTTAACCTCTTTGTTACCTCAACTAGTGAGGGGGGAGAAACATGGGTGGAACAGAACTATAACCTCTTTGTTACCTCAACTAGTGAGGGGGGAGAAAGATGGGTGAAACAGAACTTTAACCTCTTTGTTACCTCAACTAGCGAGGAAGGAGAAACATGGGTGAAACAGAACTTTAACCTCTTTGTTACCTCAAATAGTGAGGAGGTAGAAACATGGGTGAAACAGAACTTTAACCTCTTTGTTACCTCAACTAGTGAGGAGGGAGAAACATGGGTGAAACAGAACTTTAACCTCTTTGTTATCTCAACTATTGAGGAGGTAGAAACATGGGTGAAACAGGACTTTAACCTCTTTGTTACCTCAACTAGTGAGGAGGTAGAAACATGGGTGAAACAGAACTTTAACCTCTTTGTTACCTCAACTATTGAGGAGGTAGAAACATGGGTGAAACAGAACTTTAACCTCTTTGTTACCTCAACTAGCGAGGAAGGAGAAACATGGGTGAAACAGAACTTTAACCTCTTTGTTACCTCAAATAGTGAGGAGGTAGAAACATGGGTGAAACAGAACTTTAACCTCTTTGTTACCTAAACTAGTGAGGAGGGAGAAACATGGGTGAAACAGAACTTTAACCTCTTTGTTATCTCAACTATTGAGGAGGTAGAAACATGGGTGAAACAGGACTTTAACCTCTTTGTTACCTCAACTAGTGAGGAGGTAGAAACATGGGTGAAACAGAACTTTAACCTCTTTGTTACCTCAACTATTGAGGAGGTAGAAACATGGGTGAAACAGAACTTTAACCTCTTTGTTACCTCAACTAGTGAGGAGGTAGAAACATGGGTGAAACAGAACTTTAACCTCTTTGTTACCTCAACTTATAAGGATGTAGAAACATGGGTGAAACAGAACTCTAACCTCTTTGTTACCTCAACTAGTGAGGAGGGAGAAACATGGGTGAAACTGAACTTTAACTTCATTGTTACCTCAAATAGTGAGGAGGTAGAAACAGGGGTGAAAGAGAACTCAAACCTCTTTGTTACCTCAACTAGTGAGGAGGTAGAAACATGGGTGAAACAGAACTTTAACCTCTTTGTTACCTCTAATAGTGAGGAGGGAGAAACATGGGTGAAACTGAACTTTAACATCTTTGTTACCTCAACTAGTGAGGGGGGAGAAACATGGGTGGAACAGAACTATAACCTCTTTGTTACCTCAACTAGTGAGGGTGGAGAAAGATGGGTGAAACAGAACTTTAACCTCTTTGTTACCTCAACTAGCGAGGAGGGAGAAACATGGGTGAAACAGAACTTTAACCTCTTTGTTACCTCAAATAGTGAGGAGGTAGAAACATGGGTGAAACAGAACTTTAACCTCTTTGTTACCTCAACTAGTGAGGAGGGACAAACATGGGTGAAACAGAACTTTAACCTCTTTGTTACCTCAACTAGAGAGGAGGGAAGAACATGGGTGAAACAGAACTTTAACCTCTTTGTTACCTCAACTAGTGAGGAGGTAGAAACATGGGTGAAACAGAACTTTAACCTCTTTGTTACCTTAACTAGTGAGGAGGGAGAAACATGGGTGAAACTGAACTTTAATCTCTTTGTTACCTCAACTAGAGAGGAGGGAGGAACATGGGTGAAACAGAACTTTAACCTCTTTGTTACCTCAACTAGTGAGGATGGAGAAACATGGGTGAAACAGAACTTTAACCTCTTTGTTACCTCAACTAGTGAGGGGGGAGAAACATGGGTGAAACTGAACTTTAACCTCTTTGTTACCTCAACTAGTGAGGGGGGAGAAACATGGGTGGAACAGAACTATAACCTCTTTGTTACCTCAACTAGTGAGGGGGGAGAAAGATGGGTGAAACAGAACTTTAACCTCTTTGTTACCTCAACTAGCGAGGAGGGAGAAACATGGGTGAAACAGAACTTTAACCTCTTTGTTACCTCAAATAGTGAGGAGGTAGAAACATGGGTGAAACAGAACTTTAACCTCTTTGTTACCTCAACTAGAGAGGAGGGAGGAACATGGGTGAAACAGAACTTTAACCTCTTTTTTACCTCAACTAGTGAGGAGGTAGAAATATGAGTGAAACAGAACTTTAACCTCTTTGTTACCTCAACTAGTGAGGAGTAAGAAACATGGGTGAAACAGAACTTTAACCTCTTTGTTACCTCAACTAGTGAGGAAGGTAGAAACGTGGGTTAAACAGAACTTTATCCTCTTTGTAATCTCAACTAGTGAGGAGGTAGAAACATGGGTGAAACAGGACTTTAACCTCTTTGTTACCTCAACTAGTGAGGAGGTAGTAACATGGGTGAAACAGAACTTTAACCTCTTTGTTACCTCAACTATTGAGGGGGTAGAAACATGGGTGAAACAGAACTTTAACCTCTTTGTTACCTCAACTAGTGAGGAAGCTAGAAACATGGGTTAAACAGAACTTTAACCTCTTTGTTACCTCAACTAGTGAGGAGGTAGAAACATGGGTGAAACAGAACTTTAACCTCTTTGTTACCTCAACTTATAAGGATGTAGAAACATGGGTGAAACAGAACTCTAACATCTTTGTTACCTCAACTAGTGAGGAGGGAGAAACATGGGTGAAACTGAACTTTAATTTCTTTGTTACCTCAAATAGTGAGGAGGTAGAAACAGGGCTGAAACAGAACTCTAACCTCTTTGTTACCTCAACTAGTGAGGAGGTAGAACCATCGGTGAAACAGAACTTTAACCTCTTTGTTACCTCTAATAGTGAGGAGGGAGAAACATGGGTGAAACAGAACTTTATCCTCTTTGTTACCTCAAATAATGAGGAGGTTGAAACATGGGTGAAACAGAACTTTAACTTCTTTGTTACCTCAAATAGTGAGGAGGTAGAAATATGGGTGAAACAGAACTCTAACCTCTTTGTTACCTCAACTAGTGAGGAAGGTAGAAACTTGGGTGAAACAGAACTTTAACCTCTTTGTTACCTCAACTAGTAAGGAAGGAGAAACATGGGTGAAACAGAACTTTAACCTCTTTGTTACCTCAACTAGTGAGGAGGAGAAACATGGGTGAAACAGAACTTTAACCTCTTTGTTACCTCAACTAGTGAGGAGGTAGAAACATGGTTGAAACAGAACTTTAACCTATTTGTTACCTCAACTAGTGAGGAGGTAGAAACATGGCTGAAACAGAACTTTAACGTCTTTGTTACCTCAACTAGTGAGGAGGGAGAAACATGGGTGAAACAGAACTTTAACCTCTGTGTTACCTCAACTAATAAAGAGGGAGATACATGGGTGAAACAGAACTTTAACCTCTTTGTTACCTCAAATAGTAAGGAAGGAGAAACATGGGTGAAATAGAACTTTACCCTCTTTGTTACCTCAACTAGTGAGTATGGAGAAACATGGGTGAAACAGAACTTTAACCTCTTTGTTACCTCAACTAGTGAGGATGGAGAAACATGGGTGAAACAGAACTTTAACCTCTTTGTAATCTCAACTATTGAGGAGGTAGAAACATGGGTGAAACAGGACTTTAACCTCTTTGTTACCTCAACTAGTGAGGAGGTAGAAATATGGGTGAAACAGAACTTTAACCTCTTTGTTACCTCAACTATTGAGGAGGTAGAAACATGGGTGAAACAGAACTTTAACCTCTTTGTTACCTCAACTAGTGAGGAGGTAGAAACATGGGTGAAACAGAACTTTAACCTCTTTGTTACCTCAACTAGTGAGGAGGGAGAAACATGGGTGAAACTGAACTTTAACCTCTTTGTTACCTCTAATAGTGAGGAGGGAGAAACATGGGTGAACTGAACTTTAACCTCTTTGTTACCTCAACTAGTGAGGGGGGAGAAACATGGGTGGAACAGAACTATAACCTCTTTGTTACCTCAACTAGTGAGGGGGGAGAAAGATGGGTGAAACAGAACTTTAACCTCTTTGTTACCTCAACTAGCGAGGAAGGAGAAACATGGGTGAAACAGAACTTTAACCTCTTTGTTACCTCAAATAGTGAGGAGGTAGAAACATGGGTGAAACAGAACTTTAACCTCTTTGTTACCTCAACTAGTGAGGAGGGAGAAACATGGGTGAAACAGAACTTTAACCTCTTTGTTATCTCAACTATTGAGGAGGTAGAAACATGGGTGAAACAGGACTTTAACCTCTTTGTTACCTCAACTAGTGAGGAGGTAGAAACATGGGTGAAACAGAACTTTAACCTCTTTGTTACCTCAACTATTGAGGAGGTAGAAACATGGGTGAAACAGAACTTTAACCTCTTTGTTACCTCAACTAGCGAGGAAGGAGAAACATGGGTGAAACAGAACTTTAACCTCTTTGTTACCTCAAATAGTGAGGAGGTAGAAACATGGGTGAAACAGAACTTTAACCTCTTTGTTACCTAAACTAGTGAGGAGGGAGAAACATGGGTGAAACAGAACTTTAACCTCTTTGTTATCTCAACTATTGAGGAGGTAGAAACATGGGTGAAACAGGACTTTAACCTCTTTGTTACCTCAACTAGTGAGGAGGTAGAAACATGGGTGAAACAGAACTTTAACCTCTTTGTTACCTCAACTATTGAGGAGGTAGAAACATGGGTGAAACAGAACTTTAACCTCTTTGTTACCTCAACTAGTGAGGAGGTAGAAACATGGGTGAAACAGAACTTTAACCTCTTTGTTACCTCAACTTATAAGGATGTAGAAACATGGGTGAAACAGAACTCTAACCTCTTTGTTACCTCAACTAGTGAGGAGGGAGAAACATGGGTGAAACTGAACTTTAACTTCATTGTTACCTCAAATAGTGAGGAGGTAGAAACAGGGGTGAAAGAGAACTCAAACCTCTTTGTTACCTCAACTAGTGAGGAGGTAGAAACATGGGTGAAACAGAACTTTAACCTCTTTGTTACCTCTAATAGTGAGGAGGGAGAAACATGGGTGAAACTGAACTTTAACATCTTTGTTACCTCAACTAGTGAGGGGGGAGAAACATGGGTGGAACAGAACTATAACCTCTTTGTTACCTCAACTAGTGAGGGGGGAGAAAGATGGGTGAAACAGAACTTTAACCTCTTTGTTACCTCAACTAGCGAGGAGGGAGAAACATGGGTGAAACAGAACTTTAACCTCTTTGTTACCTCAAATAGTGAGGAGGTAGAAACATGGGTGAAACAGAACTTTAACCTCTTTGTTACCTCAACTAGTGAGGAGGGACAAACATGGGTGAAACAGAACTTTAACCTCTTTGTTACCTCAACTAGAGAGGAGGGAAGAACATGGGTGAAACAGAACTTTAACCTCTTTGTTACCTCAACTAGTGAGGAGGTAGAAATATGGGTGAAACAGAACTTTAACCTCTTTGATACCTCAACTAGTGAGGAGGTAGAAACATGGGTGAAACAGAACTTTAACCTCTTTGTTACCTTAACTAGTGAGGAGGGAGAAACATGGGTGAAACTGAACTTTAATCTCTTTGTTACCTCAACTAGAGAGGAGGGAGGAACATGGGTGAAACAGAACTTTAACCTCTTTGTTACCTCAACTAGTGAGGATGGAGAAACATGGGTGAAACAGAACTTTAACCTCTTTGTTACCTCAACTAGTGAGGGGGGAGAAACATGGGTGAAACTGAACTTTAACCTCTTTGTTACCTCAACTAGTGAGGGGGGAGAAACATGGGTGGAACAGAACTATAACCTCTTTGTTACCTCAACTAGTGAGGGGGGAGAAAGATGGGTGAAACAGAACTTTAACCTCTTTGTTACCTCAACTAGCGAGGAGGGAGAAACATGGGTGAAACAGAACTTTAACCTCTTTGTTACCTCAAATAGTGAGGAGGTAGAAACATGGGTGAAACAGAACTTTAACCTCTTTGTTACCTCAACTAGAGAGGAGGGAGGAACATGGGTGAAACAGAACTTTAACCTCTTTGTTACCTCAACTAGTGAGGAGGTAGAAATATGAGTGAAACAGAACTTTAACCTCTTTGTTACCTCAACTAGTGAGGAGTAAGAAACATGGGTGAAACAGAACTTTAACCTCTTTGTTACCTCAACTAGTGAGGAAGGTAGAAACGTGGGTTAAACAGAAGTTTAACCTCTTTGTTACCTCAACCAGTGAGGAGGTATAAACATGGGTGAAACAGAACTTTAACCTCTTTGTTACCTCAACTAGTAAGGAGGTAGAAACATGGATGAAACAGAACTTTATCCTCTTTGTAATCTCAACTAGTGAGGAGGTAGAAACATGGGTGAAACAGGACTTTAACCTCTTTGTTACCTCAACTAGTGAGGAGGTAGTAACATGGGTGAAACAGAACTTTAACCTCTTTGTTACCTCAACTATTGAGGGGGTAGAAACATGGGTGAAACAGAACTTTAACCTCTTTGTTACCTCAACTAGTGAGGAAGCTAGAAACATGGGTTAAACAGAACTTTAACCTCTTTGTTACCTCAACTAGTGAGGAGGTAGAAACATGGGTGAAACAGAACTTTAACCTCTTTGTTACCTCAACTTATAAGGATGTAGAAACATGGGTGAAACAGAACTCTAACATCTTTGTTACCTCAACTAGTGAGGAGGGAGAAACATGGGTGAAACTGAACTTTAATTTCTTTGTTACCTCAAATAGTGAGGAGGTAGAAACAGGGCTGAAACAGAACTCTAACCTCTTTGTTACCTCAACTAGTGAGGAGGTAGAACCATCGGTGAAACAGAACTTTAACCTCTTTGTTACCTCTAATAGTGAGGAGGGAGAAACATGGGTGAAACAGAACTTTATCCTCTTTGTTACCTCAAATAATGAGGAGGTTGAAACATGGGTGAAACAGAACTTTAACTTCTTTGTTACCTCAAATAGTGAGGAGGTAGAAATATGGGTGAAACAGAACTTTAACCTCTTTGTTACCTCAACTAGTGAGGAGGAGAAACATGGGTGAAACAGAACTTTAACCTCTTTGTTACCTCAACTAGTGAGGAGGTAGAAACATGGTTTAAACAGAACTTTAACCTCTTTGTTACCTCAACTAATGAGGAGGAAGAAACATGGGTGAAACAGAACTTTAACCTATTTGTTACCTCAACTAGTGAGGAGGTAGAAACATGGCTGAAACAGAACTTTAACGTCTTTGTTACCTCAACTAGTGAGGAGGGAGAAACATGGGTGAAACAGAACTTTAACCTCTGTGTTACCTCAACTAATAAAGAGGGAGATACATGGGTGAAACAGAACTTTAACCTCTTTGTTACCTCAAATAGTAAGGAAGGAGAAACATGGGTGAAATAGAACTTTACCCTCTTTGTTACCTCAACTAGTGAGTATGGAGAAACATGGGTGAAACAGAACTTTAACCTCTTTGTTACCTCAACTAGTGAGGATGGAGAAACATGGGTGAAACAGAACTTTAACCTCTTTGTAATCTCAACTATTGAGGAGGTAGAAACATGGGTGAAACATGACTTTAACCTCTTTGTTACCTCAACTAGTGAGGAGGTAGAAATATGGGTGAAACAGAACTTTAACCTCTTTGTTACCTCAACTATTGAGGAGGTAGAAACATGGGTGAAACAGAACTTTAACCTCTTTGTTACCTCAACTAGTGAGGAGGTAGAAACATGGGTGAAACAGAACTTTAACCTCTTTGTTACCTCAACTAGTGAGGAGGGAGAAACATGGGTGAAACTGAACTTTAACTTCTTTGTTACCTCAAATAGTGAGGAGGTGGAAACAGGGGTGAAAGAGAACTCTAACCTCTTTGTTACCTCAACTAGTGAGGAGGTAGAAACATGGGTGAAACAGAACTTTAACCTCTTTGTTACCTCTAATAGTGAGGAGGGAGAAACATGGGTGAACTGAACTTTAACCTCTTTGTTACCTCAACTAGTGAGGGGGGAGAAACATGGGTGGAACAGAACTATAACCTCTTTGTTACCTCAACTAGTGAGGGGGGAGAAAGATGGGTGAAACAGAACTTTAACCTCTTTGTTACCTCAACTAGCGAGGAGGGAGAAACATGGGTGAAACAGAACTTTAACCTCTTTGTTACCTCAAATAGTGAGGAGGTAGAAACATGGGTGAAACAGAACTTTAACCTCTTTGTTACCTCAACTAGTGAGGAGGGAGAAACATGGGTGAAACAGACCTTTAACCTCTTTGTTACCTCAACTAGAGAGGAGGGAGGAACATGGGTGAAACAGAACTTTAACCTCTTTGTTACCTCAACTAGTGAGGAGGTAGAAATATGGGTGAAACAGAACTTTAACCTCTTTGTTACCTCAACTAGTGAGGAGGTAGAAACATGGGTGAAACAGAACTTTAACCTCTTTGTTACCTCAACTATTGAGGAGGTAGAAACATGGCTGAAACAGAACTTTAACCTCTTTGTTACCTCAACTAGTGAGGAAGGTAGAAACGTGGGTTAAACAGAATTCTAACCTCTTTGTTACCTCAACTAGTGAGGAGGTAGAAACATGGGTGAAACAGAACTTTAACCTCTTTGTTACCTCAACTAGTGAGGAGGGAGAAACATGGGTGAAACAGAACTTTAACCTCTTTGTTACCTCAACTAGAGAGGAGGGAGGAACATGGGTGAAACAGAACTTTAACCTCTTTGTTACCTCAACTAGTGAGGAGATAGAAATATGGGTGAAACAGAACTTTAACCTCTTTGTTACCTCAACTAGTGAGGAGGTAGAAACATGGGTGAAACAGAACTTTAACCTCTTTGTTACCTCAACTATTGAGGAGGTAGAAACATGGCTGAAACAGAACTTTAACCTCTTTGTTACCTCAACTAGTGAGGAAGGTAGAAACGTGGGTTAAACAGAAGTTTAACCTCTTTGTTACTTCAACTAGTGAGGAGGTAGAAACATGGGTGAAACAGAACTTTAACCTCTTTGTTACCTCAACTAGTGAGGAGGTAGAAACATGGATGAAACAGAACTTTAACCTCTTTGTAATCTCAACTATTGAGGAGGTAGAAACATGGGTGAAACAGGACTTTAACCTCTTTGTTACCTCAACTAGTGAGGAGGTAGTAACATGGGTGAAACAGAACTTTAACCTCTTTGTTACCTCAACTATTGAGGAGGTAGAATCATGGGTGAAACAGAACTTTAACCTCTTTGTTACCTCAACTAGTGAGGAAGGTAGAAACATGGGTTAAACAGAACTTTAACCTCTTTGTTACCGCAACTAGTGAGGAGGTAGAAACATGGGTGAAACAGAACTTTAACCTCTTGTTACCTCAACTTATAAGGATGTAGAAACATGGGTGAAACAGAACTCTAACCTCTTTGGTACCTCAACTAGTGAGGAGGTAGAAACATGGGTGAAACAGAACTTTAACCTCTTTGTTACCTCAACTAATGAGGAGGGAGAAAGATGGGTGAAACAGAACTTTAACCTCTTTGTTACCTCAACTAGCGAGGAGGGAGGAACATGGGTGAAACAGAACTTTAACCTCTTTGTTACCTCAACTAGTGAGGAGGTAGAAATATGAGTGAAACAGAACTTTAACCTCTTTGTTACCTCAACTAGTGAGGAGTAAGAAACATGGGTGAAACAGAACTTTAACCTCTTTGTTACCTCAACTAGTGAGGAAGGTAGAAACGTGGGTTAAACAGAAGTTTAACCTCTTTGTTACCTCAACCAGTGAGGAGGTATAAACATGGGTGAAACAGAACTTTAACCTCTTTGTTACCTCAACTAGTAAGGAGGTAGAAACATGGATGAAACAGAACTTTAACCTCTTTGTAATCTCAACTAGTGAGGAGGTAGAAACATGGGTGAAACAGGACTTTAACCTCTTTGTTACCTCAACTAGTGAGGAGGTAGTAACATGGGTGAAACAGAACTTTAACCTCTTTGTTACCTCAACTATTGAGGGGGTAGAAACATGGGTGAAACAGAACTTTAACCTCTTTGTTACCTCAGCTAGTGAGGAAGCTAGAAACATGGGTTAAACAGAACTTTAACCTCTTTGTTACCTCTAATAGTGAGGAGGGAGAAACATGGGTGAAACAGAACTTTATCCTCTTTGTTACCTCAAATAATGAGGAGGTTGAAACATGGGTGAAACAGAACTTTAACTTCTTTGTTACCTCAAATAGTGAGGAGGTAGAAATATGGGTGAAACAGAACTCTAACCTCTTTGTTACCTCAACTAGTGAGGAAGGTAGAAACTTGGGTGAAACAGAACTTTAACCTCTTTGTTACCTCAACTAGTAAGGAAGGAGAAACATGGGTGAAACAGAACTTTAACCTCTTTGTTACCTCAACTAGTGAGGAGGAGAAACATGGGTGAAACAGAACTTTAACCTCTTTGTTACCTCAACTAGTGAGGAGGTAGAAACATGGTTGAAACAGAACTTTAACCTCTTTGTTACCTCAACTAATGAGGAGGAAGAAACATGGGTGAAACAGAACTTTAACCTATTTGTTACCTCAACTAGTGAGGAGGTAGAAACATGGCTGAAACAGAACTTTAACGTCTTTGTTACCTCAACTAGTGAGGAGGGAGAAACATGGGTGAAACAGAACTTTAACCTCTGTGTTACCTCAACTAATAAAGAGGGAGATACATGGGTGAAACAGAACTTTAACCTCTTTGTTACCTCAAATAGTAAGGAAGGAGAAACATGGGTGAAATAGAACTTTACCCTCTTTGTTACCTCAACTAGTGAGTATGGAGAAACATGGGTGAAACAGAACTTTAACCTCTTTGTTACCTCAACTAGTGAGGATGTAGAAACATGGGTGAAACAGAACTTTAACCTCTTTGTTACCTCAAATAGTGAGGAGGGAGAAACATGGGTGAAACTGAACTTTAACTTCTTTGTTACCTCAAATAGTGAGGAGGTGGAAACAGGGGTGAAAGAGAACTCTAACCTCTTTGTTACCTCAACTAGTGAGGAGGTAGAAACATGGGTGAAACAGAACTTTAACCTCTTTGTTACCTCTAATAGTGAGGAGGGAGAAACATGGGTGAACTGAACTTTAACCTCTTTGTTACCTCAACTAGTGAGGGGGGAGAAACATGGGTGGAACAGAACTATAACCTCTTTGTTACCTCAACTAGTGAGGGGGGAGAAAGATGGGTGAAACAGAACTTTAACCTCTTTGTTACCTCAACTAGCGAGGAGGGAGAAACATGGGTGAAACAGAACTTTAACCTCTTTGTTACCTCAAATAGTGAGGAGGTAGAAACATGGGTGAAACAGAACTATAACCTCTTTGTTATCTCAACTATTGAGGAGGTAGAAACATGGGTGAAACAGGACTTTAACCTCTTTGTTACCTCAACTAGTGAGGAGGTAGAAACATGGGTGAAACAGAACTTTAACCTCTTTGTTACCTCTACTATTGAGGAGGTAGAAACATGGGTGAAACAGAACTTTAACCTCTATGTTACCTCAACTAGTGAGGAGGTAGAAACATGGGTGAAACAGAACTTTAACCTCTTTGTTACCTCAACTTATAAGGATGTAGAAACATGGGTGAAACAGAACTCTAACCTCTTTGTTACCTCAACTAGTGAGGAGGGAGAAACATGGGTGAAACTGAACTTTAACTTCATTGTTACCTCAAATAGTGAGGAGGTAGAAACAGGGGTGAAAGAGAACTCAAACCTCTTTGTTACCTCAACTAGTGAGGAGGTAGAAACATGGGTGAAACAGAACTTTAACCTCTTTGTTACCTCTAATAGTGAGGAGGGAGAAACATGGGTGAAACTGAACTTTAACATCTTTGTTACCTCAACTAGTGAGGGGGGAGAAACATGGGTGGAACAGAACTATAACCTCTTTGTTACCTCACCTAGTGAGGGGGGAGAAAGATGGGTGAAACAGAACTTTAACCTCTTTGTTACCTCAACTAGCGAGGTGGGAGAAACATGGGTGAAACAGAACTTTAACCTCTTTGTTACCTCAAATAGTGAGGAGGTAGAAACATGGGTGAAACAGAACTTTAACCTCTTTGTTACCTCAACTAGTGAGGAGGGACAAACATGGGTGAAACAGAACTTTAACCTCTTTGTTACCTCAACTAGAGAGGAGGGAAGAACATGGGTGAAACAGAACTTTAACCTCTTTGTTACCTCAACTAGTGAGGAGGTAGAAATATGGGTGAAACAGAACTTTAACCTCTTTGTTACCTCAACTAGTGAGGAGGTAGAAACATGGGTGAAACAGAACTTTAACCTCTTTGTTACCTTAACTAGTGAGGAGGGAGAAACATGGGTGAAACTGAACTTTAATCTCTTTGTTACCTCAACTAGAGAGGAGGGAGGAACATGGGTGAAACAGAACTTTAACCTCTTTCTTACCTCAACTAGTGAGGATGGAGAAACATGGGTGAAACAGAACTTTAACCTCTTTGTTACCTCAACTAGTGAGGGGGGAGAAACATGGGTGAAACTGAACTTTAACCTCTTTGTTACCTCAACTAGTGAGGGGGGAGAAACATGGGTGGAACAGAACTATAACCTCTTTGTTACCTCAACTAGTGAGGGGGGAGAAAGATGGGTGAAACAGAACTTTAACCTCTTTGTTACCTCAACTAGCGAGGAGGGAGAAACATGGGTGAAACAGAACTTTAACCTCTTTGTTACCTCAAATAGTGAGGAGGTAGAAACATGGGTGAAACAGAACTTTAACCTCTTTGTTACCTCAACTAGAGAGGAGGGAGGAACATGGGTGAAACAGAACTTTAACCTCTTTGTTACCTCAACTAGTGAGGAGGTAGAAATATGAGTGAAACAGAACTTTAACCTCTTTGTTACCTCAACTAGTGAGGAGTAAGAAACATGGGTGAAACAGAACTTTAACCTCTTTGTTACCTCAACTAGTGAGGAAGGTAGAAACGTGGGTTAAACAGAAGTTTAACCTCTTTGTTACCTCAACCAGTGAGGAGGTATAAACATGGGTGAAACAGAACTTTAACCTCTTTGTTACCTCAACTAGTAAGGAGGTAGAAACATGGATGAAACAGAACTTTATCCTCTTTGTAATCTCAACTAGTGAGGAGGTAGAAACATGGGTGAAACAGGACTTTAACCTCTTTGTTACCTCAACTAGTGAGGAGGTAGTAACATGGGTGAAACAGAACTTTAACCTCTTTGTTACCTCAACTATTGAGGGGGTAGAAACATGGGTGAAACAGAACTTTAACCTCTTTGTTACCTCAACTAGTGAGGAAGCTAGAAACATGGGTTAAACAGAACTTTAACCTCTTTGTTACCTCAACTAGTGAGGAGGTAGAAACATGGGTGAAACAGAACTTTAACCTCTTTGTTACCTCAACTTATAAGGATGTAGAAACATGGGTGAAACAGAACTCTAACATCTTTGTTACCTCAACTAGTGAGGAGGGAGAAACATGGGTGAAACTGAACTTTAATTTCTTTGTTACCTCAAATAGTGAGGAGGTAGAAACAGGGCTGAAACAGAACTCTAACCTCTTTGTTACCTCAACTAGTGAGGAGGTAGAACCATCGGTGAAACAGAACTTTAACCTCTTTGTTACCTCTAATAGTGAGGAGGGAGAAACATGGGTGAAACAGAACTTTATCCTCTTTGTTACCTCAAATAATGAGGAGGTTGAAACATGGGTGAAACAGAACTTTAACTTCTTTGTTACCTCAAATAGTGAGGAGGTAGAAATATGGGTGAAACAGAACTCTAACCTCTTTGTTACCTCAACTAGTGAGGAAGGTAGAAACTTGGGTGAAACAGAACTTTAACCTCTTTGTTACCTCAACTAGTAAGGAAGGAGAAACATGGGTGAAACAGAACTTTAACCTCTTTGTTACCTCAACTAGTGAGGAGGAGAAACATGGGTGAAACAGAACTTTAACCTCTTTGTTACCTCAACTAGTGAGGAGGTAGAAACATGGTTGAAACAGAACTTTAACCTCTTTGTTACCTCAACTAATGAGGAGGAAGAAACATGGGTGAAACAGAACTTTAACCTATTTGTTACCTCAACTAGTGAGGAGGTAGAAACATGGCTGAAACAGAACTTTAACGTCTTTGTTACCTCAACTAGTGAGGAGGGAGAAACATGGGTGAAACAGAACTTTAACCTCTGTGTTACCTCAACTAATAAAGAGGGAGATACATGGGTGAAACAGAACTTTAACCTCTTTGTTACCTCAAATAGTAAGGAAGGAGAAACATGGGTGAAATAGAACTTTACCCTCTTTGTTACCTCAACTAGTGAGTATGGAGAAACATGGGTGAAACAGAACTTTAACCTCTTTGTTACCTCAACTATTGAGGGGGTAGAAACATGGGTGAAACAGAACTTTAACCTCTTTGTTACCTCAGCTAGTAAGGAGGTAGAAACATGGATGAAACAGAACTTTATCCTCTTTGTAATCTCAACTAGTGAGGAGGTAGAAACATGGGTGAAACAGGACTTTAACCTCTTTGTTACCTCAACTAGTGAGGAGGTAGAAATATGGGTGAAACAGAACTTTAACCTCTTTGTTACCTCAACTAGTGAGGAGGGAGAAACATGGGTGAAACAGACCTTTAACCTCTTTGTTACCTCAACTAGAGAGGAGGGAGGAACATGGGTGAAACAGAACTTTAACCTCTTTGTTACCTCAACTAGTGAGGAGGTAGAAATATGGGTGAAACAGAACTTTAACCTCTTTGTTACCTCAACTAGTGAGGAGGTAGAAACATGGGTGAAACAGAACTTTAACCTCTTTGTTACCTCAACTATTGAGGAGGTAGAAACATGGCTGAAACAGAACTTTAACCTTTGTTACCTCAACTAGTGAGGAAGGTAGAAACGTGGGTTAAACAGAAGTTTAACCTCTTTGTTACCTCAACTAGTGAGGAGGTAGAAACATGGGTGAAACAGAACTTTAACCTCTTTGTTACCTCAACTAGTGAGGAGGTAGAAACATGGATGAAACAGAACTTTAACCTCTTTGTAATCTCAACTATTGAGGAGGTAGAAACATGGGTGAAACAGGACTTTAACCTCTTTGTTACCTCAACTAGTGAGGAAGGTAGAAACGTGGGTTAAACAGAATTCTAACCTCTTTGTTACCTCAACTAGTGAGGAGGTAGAAACATGGGTGAAACAGAACTTTAACCTCTTTGTTACCTCAACTAGTGAGGAGGGAGAAACATGGGTGAAACAGAACTTTAACCTCTTTGTTACCTCAACTAGAGAGGAGGGAGGAACATGGGTGAAACAGAACTTTAACCTCTTTGTTACCTCAACTAGTGAGGAGATAGAAATATGGGTGAAACAGAACTTTAACCTCTTTGTTACCTCAACTAGTGAGGAGGTAGAAACATGGGTGAAACAGAACTTTAACCTCTTTGTTACCTCAACTATTGAGGAGGTAGAAACATGGCTGAAACAGAACTTTAACCTCTTTGTTACCTCAACTAGTGAGGAAGGTAGAAACGTGGGTTAAACAGAAGTTTAACCTCTTTGTTACCTCAACTAGTGAGGAGGTAGTAACATGGGTGAAACAGAACTTTAACCTCTTTGTTACCTCAACTATTGAGGAGGTAGAAACATGGGTGAAACAGAACTTTAACCTCTTTGTTACCTCAACTAGTGAGGAAGGTAGAAACATGGGTTAAACAGAACTTTAACCTCTTTGTTACCGCAACTAGTGAGGAGGTAGAAACATGGGTGAAACAGAACTTTAACCTCTTGTTACCTCAACTTATAAGGATGTAGAAACATGGGTGAAACAGAACTCTAACCTCTTTGTTACCTCAACTAGTGAGGAGGTAGAAACATGGGTGAAACAGAACTTTAACCTCTTTGTTACCTCAACTAATGAGGAGGGAGAAAGATGGGTGAAACAGAACTTTAACCTCTTTGTTACCTCAACTAGCGAGGAGGGAGAAACATGGGTGAAACAGAACTTTAACCTCTTTGTTACCTCAAATAGTGAGGAGGTAGAAACATGGGTGAAACAGAACTTTAACCTCTTTGTTACCTCAACTAGAGAGGAGGGAGGAACATGGGTGAAACAGAACTTTAACCTCTTTGTTACCTCAACTAGTGAGGAGGTAGAAATATGAGTGAAACAGAACTTTAACCTCTTTGTTACCTCAACTATTGAGGGGGTAGAAACATGGGTGAAACAGAACTTTAACCTCTTTGTTACCTCACCTAGTGAGGAAGCTAGAAACATGGGTTAAACAGAACTTTAACCTCTTTGTTACCTCAACTAGTGAGGAGGTAGAAACATGGGTGAAACAGAACTTTAACCTCTTTGTTACCTCAACTTATAAGGATGTAGAAACATGGGTGAAACAGAACTCTAACCTCTTTGTTACCTCAACTAGTGAGGAGGGAGAAACATGGGTGAAACTGAACTTTAATTTCTTTGTTACCTCAAATAGTGAGGAGGTAGAAACAGGGCTGAAACAGAACTCTAACCTCTTTGTTACCTCAACTAGTGAGGAGGTAGAACCATCGGTGAAACAGAACTTTAACCTCTTTGTTACCTCTAATAGTGAGGAGGGAGAAACATGGGTGAAACAGAACTTTATCCTCTTTGTTACCTCAAATAATGAGGAGGTTGAAACATGGGTGAAACAGAACTTTAACTTCTTTGTTACCTCAAATAGTGAGGAGGTAGAAATATGGGTGAAACAGAACTCTAACCTCTTTGTTACCTCAACTAGTGAGGAAGGTAGAAACTTGGGTGAAACAGAACTTTAACCTCTTTATTACCTCAACTAGTAAGGAAGGAGAAACATGGGTGAAACAGAACTTTAACCTCTTTGTTACCTCAACTAGTGAGGAGGAGAAACATGGGTGAAACAGAACTTTAACCTCTTTGTTACCTCAACTAGTGAGGTGGTAGAAACATGGTTGAAACAGAACTTTAACCTCTTTGTTACCTCAACTAATGAGGAGGAAGAAACATGGGTGAAACAGAACTTTAACCTATTTGTTACCTCAACTAGTGAGGAGGTAGAAACATGGGTGAAACAGAACTTTAACGTCTTTGTTACCTCAACTAGTGAGGAGGGAGAAACATGGGTGAAACAGAACTTTAACCTCTGTGTTACCTCAACTAATAAAGAGGGAGATACATGGGTGAAACAGAACTTTAACCTCTTTGTTACCTCAAATAGTAAGGAAGGAGAAACATGGGTGAAATAGAACTTTACCCTCTTTGTTACCTCAACTAGTGAGTATGGAGAAACATGGGTGAAACAGAACTTTAACCTCTTTGTTACCTCAACTAGTGAGGATGGAGAAACATGGGTGAAACAGAACTTTAACCTCTTTGTAATCTCAACTATTGAGGAGGTAGAAACATGGGTGAAACAGGACTTTAACCTCTTTGTTACCTCAACTAGTGAGGAGGTAGAAATATGGGTGAAACAGAACTTTAACCTCTTTGTTACCTCAACTAGTGAGGAGGTAGTAACATGGGTGAAACAGAACTTTAACCTCTTTGTTACCTCTAATAGTGAGGAGGGAGAAACATGGGTGAACTGAACTTTAACCTCTTTGTTACCTCAACTAGTGAGGGGGGAGAAACATGGGTGGAACAGAACTATAACCTCTTTGTTACCTCAACTAGTGAGGGGGGAGAAAGATGGGTGAAACAGAACTTTAACCTCTTTGTTACCTCAACTAGCGAGGAGGGAGAAACATGGGTGAAACAGAACTTTAACCTCTTTGTTACCTCAAATAGTGAGGAGGTAGAAACATGGGTGAAACAGAACTTTAACCTCTTTGTTACCTCAACTAGTGAGGAGGTAGAAACATGGGTGAAACAGAACTTTAACCTCTTTGTTACCTCAACTATTGAGGAGGTAGAAACATGGCTGAAACAGAACTTTAACCTCTTTGTTACCTCAACTAGTGAGGAAGGTAGAAACGTGGGTTAAACAGAATTCTAACCTCTTTGTTACCTCAACTAGTGAGGAGGTAGAAACATGGGTGAAACAGAACTTTAACCTCTTTGTTACCTCAACTAGTGAGGAGGGAGAAACATGGGTGAAACAGAACTTTAACCTCTTTGTTACCTCAACTAGAGAGGAGATAGAAATATGGGTGAAACAGAACTTTAACCTCTTTGTTACCTCAACTAGTGAGGAGGTAGAAACATGGGTGAAACAGAACTTTAACCTCTTTGTTACCTCAACTATTGAGGAGGTAGAAACATGGCTGAAACAGAACTTTAACCTCTTTGTTACCTCAACTAGTGAGGAAGGTAGAAACGTGGGTTAAACAGAAGTTTAACCTCTTTGTTACCTCAACTAGTGAGGAGGTAGAAACATGGGTGAAACAGAACTTTAACCTCTTTGTTACCTCAACTAGTGAGGAGGTAGAAACATGGATGAAACAGAACTTTAACCTCTTTGTAATCTCAACTAGTGAGGAGGTAGAAACATGGGTGAAACAGGACTTTAACCTGTTTGTTACCTCAACTAGTGAGGAGGTAGTAACATGGGTGAAACAGAACTTTAACCTCTTTGTTACCTCAACTATTGAGGAGGTAGAAACATGGGTGAAACAGAACTTTAACCTCTTTGTTACCTCAACTAGTGAGGAAGGTAGAAACATGGGTTAAACAGAACTTTAACCTCTTTGTTACCGCAACTAGTGAGGAGGTAGAAACATGGGTGAAACAGAACTTTAACCTCTTGTTACCTCAACTTATAAGGATGTAGAAACATGGGTGAAACAGAACTCTAACCTCTTTGTTACCTCAACTAGTGAGGAGGTAGAAACATGGGTGAAACAGAACTTTAACCTCTTTGTTACCTCAACTAATGAGGAGGGAGAAGCATGGGTGAAACAGAACTTTAACCTCTTTGTTACCTCAACTAGTGAGGAGGTAGAAACATGGATGAAACAGAACTTTAACCTCTTTGTAATCTCAACTAGTGAGGAGGTAGAAACATGGGTGAAACAGGGCTTTAACCTCTTTGTTACCTCAACTAGTGAGGAGGTAGAAACATGGGTGAAACAGAACTTTAACCTCTTTGTTACCTCAACTTATAAGGATGTAGAAACATGGGTGAAACAGAACTCTAACCTCTTTGTTACCTCAACTAGTGAGGAGGGAGAAACAATGGTGAAACTGAACTTTAACTTCTTTGTTACCTCAAATAGTGAGGAGGTAGAAACAGGGGTGAAACAGAACTCTAACCTCTTTGTTACCTCAACTAGTGAGGAGGTAGAAACATGGGTGAAACAGAACTTTAACCTCTTTGTTACCTCTAATAGTGAGGAGGGAGAAACATGGGTGAAACAGAACTTTAACCTCTTTGTTACCTCAAATAATGAGGAGGTTGAAACATGGGTGAAACAGAACTTTAACCTCTTTGTTACCTCAACTAGTGAGGAGGTAGAAACATGGGTGAAACAGAACTTTAACCTCTTTGTTACCTCAACTAGTGAGGGGGGAGAAACATGCGTGAAACAGATCTTTAACCTCTTTGTTACCTCAACTAGTGAGGGGGAGAAACATGGGTGAAACAGAACTTTAACCTCTTTGTTACCTCAACTAGTGAGGAGGGAGAAACATGGGCGAAACTGAACTTTAACCTCTTTGTTACCTCAACTAGTGAGGGGGAGAAACATGGGTGAAACAGAACTTTAACCTCTTTGTTACCTCAACTAGTGAGGGGGGAGAAACATGGGTGAAACAGAACTTTAACCTCTTTTTTACCTCAACTAGCGAGGAGGGAGAAACATGGGTGAAACAGAACTTTAACCTCTTTGTTAACTCAACTAGTGAGGAGGTAGAAACATGGGTGAAACAGAACTTTAACCTCTTTGTTACCTCAAATATTGAGGAGGTAGAAACATGGGTGAAACAGAACTTTAACCTCTTTGTTACCTCAACTAGTGAGGAAGGTAGAAACGTGGGTTAAACAGAAGTTTAACCTCTTTGTTACCTCAACTAGTGAGGAGGTAGAAACATGGATGAAACAGAACTTTAACCTCTTTGTAATCTCAACTAGTGAGGAGGTAGAAACATGGGTGAAACAGAACTTTAACCTCTTTTTTACCTCAACTAGCGAGGAGGGAGAAACATGGGTGAAACAGAACTTTAACCTCTTTGTTAACTCAACTAGTGAGGAGGCAGAAACATGGGTGAAACAGAACTTTAACCTCTTTGTTACTTCAACTATTGAGGAGGTAGAAACATGGGTGAAACAGAACTTTAACCTCTTTGTTACCTCAATTAGTGAGGAAGGTAGAAACATGGGTTAAACAGAACTTTAACCTCTTTGTTACCTCAACTAGTGAGGAGGTAGAAACATGGGTGAAACAGAACTTTAGCCTCTTTGTTACCTCACCTTATAAAGAGGTAGAAACATGGGTGAAACAGAACTCTAACCTCTTTGTTACCTCAACTAGTGAGGAGGGAGAAACATGGGTGAAACAGAACTTTAACTTCTTTGTTACCTCAAATAGTGAGGAGGTAGAAACATGGGTTAAACAGAACTCTAACCTCTTTGTTACCTCAACTAGTGAGGAGGTAGAAACATGGGTGAAACAGAACTGTAACCTCTTTGTTACCTCTAATAATGAGGAGGGAGAAACATGGGTGAAACAGAACTTTAACCTCTTTGTTACCTCAAATAATGAGGAGGTAGAAACATGGGTTAAACAGAACTTTAACTTCTTTGTTACCTCAAATAGTGAGGAGGTAGAAACATGGGTGAAACAGAATTCTAACCTCTTTGTTACCTCAACTAGTGAGGAATGTAGAAACTTGGGTGAAACAGAACTTTAACCTCTTTGTTACCTCAACTAGTAAGGAAGGAGAAACATGGGTGAAACAGAACTTTAACCTCGTTGTTACCTCAACTAGTGAGGAGGAGAAACATGGGTGAAACAGAACTTTAACCTCTTTGTTACCTCAACTAGTGAGGAGATAGAAACATGGGTGAAACAGAACTTTAACCTCTTTGTTACCTCAACTAGTGAGGAGGGAGAAACATGGGTGAAACAGAACTTTAAGCTCTTTGTTACCTCAACTAGTAAAGAGGGAGATACATGGGTGAAAAAGAGCTTTAACCTCTTTGTTACCTCAAGTAGTAAGGAAGGAGAAACATGGGTGAAATAGAAGTTTAACCTCTTGGTTACCTCAAGTAGTGAGGATGGAGAAACATGGGTGAAACAGAACTTTAACCTCTTTGTTACCTCAACTAGTGAGGAGGGAGAACATGGGTGAAACAGAACTTTAACCTCTTTGTTACCTCACCTAGTGAGCAGGTAGAAACATGGGTGAAACTGAACTTTAACCTTTTTGTTACCTCAACTAGTGAGGAGGGAGAAACATGGGGGAAACAGAACTTTAACCTCTTTGTTACCTCAACTAATGAGGAGGGAGAAACATGGGTGAAACAGAACTTTAACCTCTTTGTTACCTCAACTAGTGAGGAGGAAGAGTCATGGGTGAAACAGAACTTTAACCTCTTTGTTACCTCAACTATTGAAGGAGGTAGAAACATGGGTGAAACAGAACTTTAACCTCTTTGTTACCTCAAATAATGAGGAGGTAGAAACATGGGTGAAACAGAACTTTAACCTCTTTGTTACCTCAACTAGTAAAGAGGGAGATACATGTGTGAAACAGAACTTTAACCTCTTTGTTACCTCAAGTAGTAAGGAAGGAGAAACATGGGTGAAATAGAACTTTAACATCTTGGTTACCTCAAGTAGTGAGGATGGAGAAACATGGGTGAAACAGAACTTTAACCTCTTGTTACCTCAACTAGTGAGGAGGGAGAAACATGGGTGAAACAGAACTTTAACCTCTTTGTTACCTCACCTAGTGAGCAGGTAGAAACATGGGTGAAACTGAACTTTAAACTCTTTGTTACCTCAACTAGTTAGGAGGTAGGAACATGGGTGAAACAGAACTTTAACCTCTTTGTTACCTCAACTAGTGAGGAGGGAGAAACATGGGTGAAACAGAACTTTAACCTCTTTGTTACCTCACCTAGTGAGCAGGTAGAAACATGGGTGAAACTGAACTTTAAACTCTTTGTTACCTCAACTAGTTAGGAGGTAGGAACATGGGTGAAACAGAACTTTAACCTCTTTGTTACCTCAACTAGTGAGGAGGAAGAGTCATGGGTGAAACAGAACTTTAACCTCTTTGTTACCTCAACTATTGAGGAGGGAGAAACATGGGTGAAACAGAACTTTAACCTCTTTGTTACCTCAACTAGTGAGGAAGGTAGAAACATGGGTTAAACAGAACTTTAACCTCTTTGTTACCTCAACTATTGAGGAGGGAGAAACATGGGTGAAACAGAACTTTAACCTCTTTGTTACCTCAACTAGTGAGGAAGGTAGAAACATGGGTTAAACAGAACTTTAACCTCTTTGTTACCTCAACTAGTGAGGAGGTAGAAACATGGGTGAAACAGAACTCTAACCTCTTTGTTACCTCAACTAGTGAGGAGGGAGAAACATGGGTGAAACAGAACTTTAACCTCTTTGTTACCTCAACTAGAGAGGAGGTAGAAACAAGGGTGAAACAGAACTTTAACCTCTTTGTTACCTCAACTAGTGAGGGGGGAGAAACATGAGTGAAACAGAACTTTAACCTATTTGTTACCTCAACTAGAGAGGAGGTAGAAACAAGGGTGAAACAGAACTTTAACCTCTTTGTTACCTCAACTAGTGAGGAGGGAGAAACATGGGTGAAACAGAACTTTAACCTATTTGTTACCTCAACTAGTTAGGAGGGGGAACATGGGTGAAACAGAACTTTAACCCCTTTGTTACCTCAACTAGTGAGGGGGGAGAAACATGGGTGAAACTGAACTTTAACCCCTTTGTTACCTCAAATAGTGAGGAGGTAGAAACATGGGCGAAACAGAACTTTAACCTCTTTGTTACCTCAACTAGTGAGGAGGGAGAAACATGGGTGAAACTGAACTTTAACCTCTTTGTTACCTCAACTAGTGACGGGGGAGAAACATGGGTGGAACAGAACTTTAACCTCTTTGTTACCTCAACTAGTGTGGGGGGAGAAACATGGGTGAAACAGAACTTTAACCTCTTTGTTACCTCAACTAGTGAGGAGGTAGAAACATGGGTGAAACAGAACTTTAGCCTCTTTGTTACCTCAACTTATAAGGAGGTAGAAACATGGGTGAAACAGAACTCTAACCTCTTTGTTACCTCAACTAGTGAGGAGGGAGAACATGGGTGAAACAGAACTTTAACTTCTTTGTTACCTCAAATAGTGAGGAGGTAGAAACATGGGTGAAACAGAACTCTAACCTCTTTGTTACCTCAACTAGTGAGGAGGTAGAAACATGGGTGAAACAGAACTATAACCTCTTTGTTACCTCTAATAGTGAGGAGGGAGAAACATGGGTGAAACAGAACTTTAACCTCTTTGTTACCTCAAATAATGAGGAGGTAGAAACATGGGTAAAACAGAATTCTAACCTCTTTGTTACCTCAACTAGTAAGGAAGGAGAAACATGGGTGAAAGAGAACTTTAACCTCTTTGTTACCTCAACTAGTGAGGAGGAGAAACATGGGTGAAACAGAACTTTAACCTCTTTGTTACCTCAACTAGTGAGGAGATAGAAACATGGGTGAAACAGAACTTTAACTTCTTTGTTACCTCAACTAATGAGGAGGGAGAAACATGGGTGAAACAGAACTTTAACCTCTTTGTTACCTCAACTAGTAAAGAGGGAGATACATGGATGAAACAGAACTTTAACCTCTTTGTTACCTCAAGTAGTAAGGAAGGAGAAACATGGGTGAAATAGAACTTTAACCTCTTGGTTACCTCAAGTAGTGAGGATGGAGAAACATGGGTGAAACAGAACTTTAACCTCTTTGTTACCTCAAGTAGTGAGGAGGTAGAAACATGGGTGAAACAGAACTTTAACCTCTTTGTTACCTCAACTAGTGAGGAGGGAGAAACATGGGTGAAACAGAACTCTAACCTCTTTGTTACCTCAACTAGTTAGGAGGTAGGAACATGGGTGAAACAGAACTTTAACCTCTTTGTTACCTCAACTAATGAGGAGGGAGAACATGGGTGA
The DNA here is from genome assembly GCA_964016885.1 of Eledone cirrhosa. NCBI lineage: Eukaryota > Metazoa > Mollusca > Cephalopoda > Octopoda > Eledonidae > Eledone > Eledone cirrhosa. The sequence goes on along the minus strand of OZ024759.1, from coordinate 2,593,616 downwards.
AACAGAACTTTAACCTCTTTGTTACCTCAACTATTGAGGAGGTAGAAACATGGGTGAAACAGAACTTAACCTCTTTGTTACCTCAACTAGTGAGGAAGGTAGAAACATGGGTGAAACAGAACTTTAACCTCTTTGTTACCTCAACTAGTGAGGAGGTAGTAACATGGGTGAAACAGAACTCTAACCTCTTTGTTACCTCAACTAGTGAGGAGGGAGAAACATGGGTGAAACAGAACTTTAACCTCTTTGTTACCTCAACTAGTGAGGAGCGAGAAACATGGGGGAAACAGAACTTTAACCTCTTTGTTACCTCAACTAGTGAGGAGGGGGAAACTGGGTGAAACAGAACTTTAACCCCTTTGTTACCTCAACTAGTGAGGGGGGAGAAACATGGGTGAAACAGAACTTTAACCTATTTGTTACCTCAACTAGTTAGGAGGGGGAACATGGGTGAAACAGAACTCTAACCTCTTTGTTACCTCAACTAGTGAGGGGGTAGAAACATGGGTGAAACTGAACTTTAACCCCTTTGTTACCTCAAATAGTGAGGAGGTAGAAACATGGGCGAAACAGAACTTTAACCTCTTTGTTACCTCAAGTAGTGAGGAGGTAGAAACATGGGTGAAACTGAACTTTAACCTCTTTGTTACCTCAACTAGTGAGGGGAGAGAAACATGGGTGGAACAGAACTTTAACCTCTTTGTTACCTCAACTAGTGTGGGGCGAGAAACATGGGTGAAACAGAACTTTAACCCCTTTGTTACCTCAAATAGTGAGGAGGTAGAAACATGGGTGAAACAGAACTTTAACCTCTTTGTTACCTCAAATAGTGAGGAGGTAGAAACATGGGTGAAACAGAACTCTAAGCTCTTTGTTACCTCAACTAGTGAGGAGGTAGAAACATGGGTGAAACAGAACTTTAACCTCTTTGTTACCTCAACTAGTCAGGAGCTAGGTCCATGGGTGAAACACAACTTTAACCTCTTTGTTACCTCAACTAGTGAGGAGGGAGAAACATGGGTGAAACAGAACTTTAACCTCTTTGTTACCTCAACTAGTGAGGAGGGAGAAACATGGGTGAAACAGAACTTTAACCTCTTTGTTACCTCAAATAGTGAGGAAGGTAGAAACTTGGGTGAAACAGAACTTCAACCTCTTTGTTACCTCAAATAGTCAGGAGGTAGAAACATGGGTGAAACAGAACTTTAACCTTTTTGTTACCTCAAATAGTGAGGAGGTAGCAACATGGGTGAAACAGAACTCTAACCTCTTTGTTACCTCAACTAGTGAGGAGGGAGAACATGGGTGAAACAAAACTCTAACCTCTTTGTTACCTCAAATGGTAAGGAAGGAGAAACATGTGTGAAACAGAACTTTGACCTCTTTGTTACCTCAACTAGTGAGGAGGGAGAAACATGGGTGAAACAGAACTTTAACCTCTTTGTTACCTCAACTAGTCAGGAGCTAGGTCCATGGGTGAAACAGAACTTTAACCTCTTTGTTACCTCAAGTAGTGAGGAGGTAGAAACATGGGTGAAACAGAACTCTAAGCTCTTTGTTACCTCAACTAGTGAGGAGGGAGAAACATGGGTTAAACAGAACTTTAACTTCTTTGTTACCTCAAATAGTGAGGAGGTAGAAACATGGGTGAATCAGAACATTAACCTCTTTGTTACCTCAACCAGTGAGGAGGTAGAAACATGGGTGAAACAGAACTTTAACCTCTTTGTTACCTCAACTAGTGAGGAGGTAGAAACATGGGTGAAACAGAACTTTAACCTCTTTGATACCTCTAATAGTGAGGAGGGAGAAACATGGGTGAAACAGAAGTTTAACCTCTTTGTTACCTCAAATAGTGAGGAGAGAGAAACATGGGTGAAACAGAACTTTAACCTTTTTGTTACCTCAAATAGTGAGGAGATAGCAACATGGGTGAAACAGAACTCTAACCTTTTGTTACCTCAACTAGTGAGGAGGGAAAACATGGGTGAAACAGAATTTTAACCTCTTTGTTACCTCAAATGGTAAGGAAGGAGAAACATGGGTGAAACAGAACTTTGACCTCTTTGTTACCTCAACTAGTGAGGAGGGAGAAACATGGGTGAAACAGAACTTTAACCTCTTTGTTACCTCAACTAGTGAGGAGGGAGAAACATGGGTGAAACAGAACTTTAACCTCTTTGTTAACTCAACTAGTGAGGAGGGAGAAACATGGGTGAAACAGAACTTTAACCTCTTTGTTACCTCAACTAGTGAGGAGGTAGAAACATGGGTGAAACAGAACTTTAACCTCTTTGTTACCTCAAATAGTGAGGAAGGTAGAAACATGGGTGAAACAGAACTTCAACCTCTTTGTTACCTCAACTAGTGAGGAGGGAGAAACGTGGGTGAAACAGAACTTTAACCTCTTTGTTACCTAAACTAGTGAGGGGGGAGAAACATGGCTGAAACAGAACTTTAACCTATTTGTTACCTCAAATAGTGAGGAGGGAGAAACATGGGGGAAACAGAACTTTAACCTCTTTGTTACCTCAACTAGGGAGGAGGTAGAAACAGGGGTGAAACAGAACTTTAATCTCATTGTTACCTCAACTTGTAAGGGGTAGAAACATGGGTGAAACAGAACTTTAACCTCATTGTTACCTCAACTAGTAAGGAGGGAGAAACATGTGTGAAACAGAACTTTAACCTCTTTGTTACCTCAATAGTGAGGAGGGAGAAACATGGGTGAAACAGAACTTTAACCTCTTTGTTACCTCAACTAATGAGGAGGGAGAAACATGGGTGAAACAGAACTTTAACCTCTTTGTTACCTCAACTAGTGAGGAGGTAGAAACATGGGTGAAACAGAACTTTAACCTCTTTGTTACCTCAACTAGTGAGGGGTGAGAAACATGGGTGAAACAGAACTTTAACCTCTTTGTTACCTCAACTAGTGAGGAGGGAGAAACTTGGGTGAAACAGAACTCTAACCTCTTTGTTACCTCAACTAGTGAGGAGGTAGAAACATGGGTGAAACAGAACTTTAACCTCTTTGTTACCTCAAATAGTGAGGAAGGTAGAAACATGGGTGAAACAGAACTTCAACCTCTGTGTTACCTCAACTAGTGAGGAGGGAGAAACATGGGTGAAACAGAACTTTAACCTCTTTGTTACCTCAACTAGTGAGGAGATAGAAACATGGGTGAAACAGAACTTTAACCTCTTTGTTACCTCGACTAGTGAGGAGGGAGAAACATGGGTGAAACAGAACTTTAACCTCTTTGTTACCTCAACTAGTAAAGAGGGAGATACATGGATGAAACAGAACTTTAACCTCTTTGTTACCTCAAGTAGTAAGGAAGGAGAAACATGGGTAAAATAGAACTTTAACCTCTTGGTTACCTCAAGTAGTGAGGATGGAGAAACATGGGTGAAACAGAACTTTAACCTCTTTGTTACCTCAACTAGTGAGGAGGTAGAAACATGGGTAAAACAGAACTTTAACCTCTTTGTTACCTCAACTAGTGAGGAGGGAGAACCATGGGTGAAACAGAACTTTAATCTCATTGTTACCTCAACTTGTAAGGGGTAGAAACATGGGTGAAACAGAACTTTAACCTCATTGTTACCTCAACTAGTAAGGAGGGAGAAACATGTGTGAAACAGAACTTTAACCTCTTTGTTACCTCAATAGTGAGGAGGGAGAAACATGGGTGAAACAGAACTTTAACCTCTTTGTTACCTCAACTAATGAGGAGGGAGAAACATGGGTGAAACAGAACTTTAACCTCTTTGTTACCTCAACTAGTGAGGAGGTAGAAACATGGGTGAAACAGAACTTTAACCTCTTTGTTACCTCAACTAGTGAGGGGTGAGAAACATGGGTGAAACAGAACTTTAACCTCTTTGTTACCTCAACTAGTGAGGAGGGAGAAACTTGGGTGAAACAGAACTCTAACCTCTTTGTTACCTCAACTAGTGAGGAGGTAGAAACATGGGTGAAACAGAACTTTAACCTCTTTGTTACCTCAAATAGTGAGGAAGGTAGAAACATGGGTGAAACAGAACTTCAACCTCTGTGTTACCTCAACTAGTGAGGAGGGAGAAACATGGGTGAAACAGAACTTTAACCTCTTTGTTACCTCAACTAGTGAGGAGATAGAAACATGGGTGAAACAGAACTTTAACTTCTTTGTTACCTCAACTAATGAGGAGGGAGAAACATGGGTGAAACAGAACTTTAACCTCTTTGTTACCTCAACTAGTGAGGAGGTAGAAACATGGGTGAAACAGAACTTTAACCTCTTTGTTACCTCGACTAGTGAGGAGGGAGAAACATGGGTGAAACAGAACTTTAACCTCTTTGTTACCTCAACTAGTAAAGAGGGAGATACATGGATGAAACAGAATTTTAACCTCTTTGTTACCTCAAGTAGTAAGGAAGGAGAAACATGGGTAAAATAGAACTTTAACCTCTTGGTTACCTCAAGTAGTGAGGATGGAGAAACATGGGTGAAACAGAACTTTAACCTCTTTGTTACCTCAACTAGTGAGGAGGTAGAAACATGGGTGAAACAGAACTTTAACCTCTTTGTTACCTCAACTAGTGAGGAGGGAGAACCATGGGTGAAACAGAACTTTAACCTCTTTGTTACCTCACCTAGTGAGCAGGTAGAAACATGGGTGAAACTGAACTTTAAACTCTTTGTTACCTCAACTAGTTAGGAGGTAGGAACATGGGTGAAACAGAACTCTAACCTCTTTGTTACCTCAACTAGTGAGGAGGTAGAAACATGGGTGAAACAGAACTCTAACCTCTTTGTTACCTCAACTAGTGAGGAGGGAGAAACATGGGTGAAACAGAACTTTAACCTATTTGTTACCTCAACTAGTGAGGAGGTAGAAACATGGGTGAAACAGAACTTTAGCCTCTTTGTTACCTCAACTAGTGAGGAGGTAGAAACATGGGTGAAACAGAACTTTAACCTATTTGTTACCTCAACTAGTGAGGAGGGGGAACATGGGTGAAACAGAACTTTAACCCCTTTGTTACCTCAACTAGTGAGGGGGTAGAAACATGGGTGAAACTGAACTTTAACCCCTTTGTTACCTCAAATAGTGAGGAGGTAGAAACATGGGCGAAACAGAACTTTAACCTCTTTGTTACCTCAAGTAGTGAGGAGGGAGAAACATGGGTGAAACTGAACTTTAACCTCTTTGTTACCTCAACTAGTGAGGGGGGAGAAACATGGGTGGAACAGAACTTTAACCTCTTTGTTACCTCAACTAGTGTGGGGCGAGAAACATGGGTGAAACAGAACTTTAACCTCTTTGTTACCTCATTAGCGAGGAGGGAGAAACATGGGTGAAACAGAACTTTTAACCTCTTTGTTACCTCAAATAGTGAGGAGGTAGAAACATGGGTGAAACACAACTTTAACCTCTTTGTTACCTCAACTATTGAGGAGGTAGAAAAATGGGTGAAACAGAACATTAACCTCTTTGTTACCTCAACTAGTCAGGAGCTAGGTCCATGGGTGAAACAGAACTTTAACCTCTTTGTTACCTCAAATAGTGAGGAGGTAGAAACATGGGTGAAACAGAACTCTAAGCTCTTTGTTACCTCAACTAGTGAGGAGGGAGAAACATGGGTGAAACAGAACTTTAACCTCTTTGTTACCTCAACTAGTGAGGAGGGAGAAACATGGGTGAAACAGAACTTTAACCTCTTTGTTACCTCAACTAGTGAGGAGGTAGAAACATGGGTGAAACAGAACTTTAACCTCTTTGTTACCTCAAATAGTGAGGAAGGTAGAAACATGGGTGAAACAGAACTTCAACCTCTTTGTTACCTCAAATAGTGAGGAGGTAGAAACATGGGTGAAACAGAACTTTAACCTCTTTGTTACCTCAACTATTGAGGAGGTAGAAACATGGGTGAAACAGAACTTTAACCTCTTTGTTACCTAAATTAGTCAGGAGCTAGGTCCATGGGTGAAACAGAACTTTAACCTCTTTGTTACCTCAAATAGTGAGGAGAGAGAAACATGGGTGAAACAGAACTTTAACCTTTTTGTTACCTCAAATAGTGAGGAGGTAGCAACATGGGTGAAACAGAACTCTAACCTCTTTGTTACCTCAACTAGTGAGGAGGGAGAACATGGGTGAAACAGAACTTTAACCTCTTTGTTACCTCAAATGGTAAGGAAGGAGAAACATGGGTGAAACAGAACTTTGACCTCTTTGTTACCTCAAATAGTGAGGAGGGAGAAACATGGGGGAAACAGAACTTTAGCCTCTTTGTTACCTCAACTAGGGAGGAGGTAGAAACAGGGGTGAAACAGAACTTTAATCTCTTTGTTACCTCAACTAGTGAGGAGGGAGAACATGGGTGAAACAGAACTTTAACCTCTTTGTTACCTCAAATGGTAAGGAAGGAGAAACATGGGTGAAACAGAACTTTAACCTCATTGTTACCTCAACTAGTAAGGAGGGAGAAACATGTGTGAAACAGAACTTTAACCTCTTTGTTACCTCAATAGTGAGGAGGGAGAAACATGGGTGAAACAGAACTTTAACCTCTTTGTTACCTCAACTAATGAGGAGGGAGAAACATGGGTGAAACAGAACTTTAACCTCTTTGTTACCTCAACTAGTGAGGAGGTAGAAACATGGGTGAAACAGAACTTTAACCTCTTTGTTACCTCAACTAGTGAGGGGTGAGAAACATGGGTGAAACAGAACTTTAACCTCTTTGTTACCTCAACTAGTGAGGAGGGAGAAACTTGGGTGAAACAGAACTTTAACCTCTTTTTTACCTCAACTAGTGAGGAGGTAGAAACATGGGTGAAACAGAACTTTAACCTCTTTGTTACCTCAAGTAGTGAGGATGGAGAAACATGGGTGAAACAGAACTTTAACCTCTTTGTTACCTCAACTAGTGAGGAGGTAGAAACATGGGTGAAACAGAACTTTAACCTCTTTGTTACCTCAACTAGTGAGGAGGGAGAACCATGGGTGAAACAGAACTTTAACCTCTTTGTTACCTCACCTAGTGAGCAGGTAGAAACATGGGTGAAACTGAACTTTAAACTCTTTGTTACATCAACTAGTTAGGAGGTAGGAACATGGGTGAAACAGAACTTTAACCTCTTTGTTACCTGAACTAATGAGGAGGGAGAAACATGGGTGAAACAGAACTTTAACCTCTTTGTTACCTCAACTAGTGAGGAGGAAGAGTCATGGGTGAAACAGAATTTTAACCTCTTTGTTACCTCAACTATTGAGGAGGTAGAAACATGGGTGAAACAGAACTTTAACCTCTTTGTTACCTCAACTAGTGAGGAAGGTAGTAACATGGGTGAAACAGAACTCTAACCTCTTTGTTACGTCAACTAGTGAGGAGGGAGAAACATGGGTGAAACAGAACTTTAACCTCTTTGTTACCTCAAATAGTGAGGAGCGAGAAACATGGGGGAAACAGAACTTTAACCTCAACTAGTGAGGAGGGGGAACATGGGTGAAACAGAACTTTAACCCCTTTGTTACCTCAACTAGTGAGGGGGTAGAAACATGGGTGAAACTGAACTTTAACCCCTTTGTTACCTCAAATAGTGAGGAGGTAGAAACATGGGCGAAACAGAACTTGAAACTCTTTGTTACCTCAAGTAGTGAGGGGGGAGAAACATGGGTGGAACAGAACTTTAACCTCTTTGTTACCTCAACTAGTGAGGGGGGAGAAACATGGGTGGAACAGAACTTTAACCTCTTTGTTACCTCAACTAGTGTGGGGCGAGAAACATGGGTGAAACAGAACTTTTAACCTCTTTGTTACCTCAAATAGTGAGGAGGTAGAAACATGGGTGAAACACAACTTTAACCTCTTTGTTACCTCAACTAGTGAGGAGGGAGAAACATGGGTGAAACAGAACTTTAACCTCTTTGTTACCTCAACTAGTGAGGAGGGAGAAACATGGGTGAAACAGAACTTTAACCTCTTTGTTACCTCAACTAGTGAGGAGGGAGAAACATGGGTGAAACAGAACTTTAACCTCTTTGTTACCTCAACTAGTCAGGAGCTAGGTCCATGGGTGAAACAGAACTTTAACCTCTTTGTTACCTCAACTAATGAGGAGGGAGAAACATGGGTGAAACAGAACTTTAACCTCTTTGTTACCTCAACTAGTGAGGAGGTAGAAACATGGGTGAAACAGAACTTTAACCTCTTTGTTACCTCAACTAGTGAGGGGTGAGAAACATGGGTGAAACAGAACTTTAACCTCTTTGTTACCTCAACTAGTGAGGAGGGAGAAACTTGGGTGAAACAGAACTCTAACCTCTTTGTTACCTCAACTAGTGAGGAGGTAGAAACATGGGTGAAACAGAACTTTAACCTCTTTGTTACCTCAAATAGTGAGGAAGGTAGAAACATGGGTGAAACAGAACTTCAACCTCTGTGTTACCTCAACTAGTGAGGAGGGAGAAACATGGGTGAAACAGAACTTTAACCTCTTTGTTACCTCAACTAGTGAGGAGATAGAAACATGGGTGAAACAGAACTTTAACTTCTTTGTTACCTCAACTAATGAGGAGGGAGAAACATGGGTGAAACAGAACTTTAACCTCTTTGTTACCTCAACTAGTGAGGAGGTAGAAACATGGGTGAAACAGAACTTTAACCTCTTTGTTACCTCGACTAGTGAGGAGGGAGAAACATGGGTGAAACAGAACTTTAACCTCTTTGTTACCTCAACTAGTAAAGAGGGAGATACATGGATGAAACAGAATTTTAACCTCTTTGTTACCTCAAGTAGTAAGGAAGGAGAAACATGGGTAAAATAGAACTTTAACCTCTTGGTTACCTCAAGTAGTGAGGATGGAGAAACATGGGTGAAACAGAACTTTAACCTCTTTGTTACCTCAACTAGTGAGGAGGTAGAAACATGGGTGAAACAGAACTTTAACCTCTTTGTTACCTCAACTAGTGAGGAGGGAGAACCATGGGTGAAACAGAACTTTAACCTCTTTGTTACCTCACCTAGTGAGCAGGTAGAAACATGGGTGAAACTGAACTTTAAACTCTTTGTTACCTCAACTAGTTAGGAGGTAGAAACATGGGTGAAACAGAACTTTAACCTCTTTGTTACCTCAACTAGTGAGGAGGTAGAAACATGGGTGAAACAGAACTTTAGCCTCTTTGTTACCTCAACTAGTGAGGAGGTAGAAACATGGGTGAAACAGAACTTTAACCTATTTGTTACCTCAACTAGTTAGGAGGGGGAACATGGGTGAAACAGAACTTTAACCCCTTTGTTACTTCAACTAGTGAGGAGGGAGAAACATGGGTGAAACTGAACTTTAACCTCTTTGTTACCTCAACTAGTGAGGGGGGAGAAACATGGGTGGAACAGAACTTTAACCTCTTTGTTACCTCATTAGCGAGGAGGGAGAAACATGGGTGAAACAGAACTTTTAACCTCTTTGTTACCTCAAATAGTGAGGAGGTAGAAACATGGGTGAAACACAACTTTAACCTCTTTGTTACCTCAACTATTGAGGAGGTAGAAAAATGGGTGAAACAGAACATTAACCTCTTTGTTACCTCAACTAGTCAGGAGCTAGGTCCATGGGTGAAACAGAACTTTAACCTCTTTGTTACCTCAAATAGTGAGGAGGTAGAAACATGGGTGAAACAGAACTCTAAGCTCTTTGTTACCTCAACTAGTGAGGAGGGAGAAACATGGGTGAAACAGAACTTTAACCTCTTTGTTACCTCAACTAGTGAGGAGGGAGAAACATGGGTGAAACAGAACTTTAACCTCTTTGTTACCTCAACTAGTGAGGAGGTAGAAACATGGGTGAAACAGAACTTTAACCTCTTTGTTACCTCAAATAGTGAGGAAGGTAGAAACATGGGTGAAACTGAACTTCAACCTCTTTGTTACCTCAAATAGTGAGGAGGTAGAAACATGGGTGAAACAGAACTTTAACCTCTTTGTTACCTCAACTATTGAGGAGGTAGAAACATGGGTGAAACAGAACTTTAACCTCTTTGTTACCTAAATTAGTCAGGAGCTAGGTCCATGGGTGAAACAGAACTTTAACCTCTTTGTTACCTCAAATAGTGAGGAGAGAGAAACATGGGTGAAACAGAACTTTAACCTTTTTGTTACCTCAAATAGTGAGGAGGTAGCAACATGGGTGAAACAGAACTCTAACCTCTTTGTTACCTCAACTAGTGAGGAGGGAGAACATGGGTGAAACAGAACTTTAACCTCTTTGTTACCTCAAATGGTAAGGAAGGAGAAACATGGGTGAAACAGAACTTTGACCTCTTTGTTACCTCAAATAGTGAGGAGGGAGAAACATGGGGGAAACAGAACTTTAGCCTCTTTGTTACCTCAACTAGGGAGGAGGTAGAAACAGGGGTGAAACAGAACTTTAATCTCTTTGTTACCTCAACTAGTGAGGAGGGAGAACATGGGTGAAACAGAACTTTAACCTCTTTGTTACCTCAAATGGTAAGGAAGGAGAAACATGGGTGAAACAGAACTTTAACCTCATTGTTACCTCAACTAGTAAGGAGGGAGAAACATGTGTGAAACAGAACTTTAACCTCTTTGTTACCTCAATAGTGAGGAGGGAGAAACATGGGTGAAACAGAACTTTAACCTCTTTGTTACCTCAACTAATGAGGAGGGAGAAACATGGGTGAAACAGAACTTTAACCTCTTTGTTACCTCAACTAGTGAGGAGGTAGAAACATGGGTGAAACAGAACTTTAACCTCTTTGTTACCTCAACTAGTGAGGGGTGAGAAACATGGGTGAAACAGAACTTTAACCTCTTTGTTACCTCAACTAGTGAGGAGGGAGAAACTTGGGTGAAACAGAACTTTAACCTCTTTGTTACCTCAACTAGTGAGGAGGTAGAAACATGGGTGAAACAGAACTTTAACCTCTTTGTTACCTCAAGTAGTGAGGATGGAGAAACATGGGTGAAACAGAACTTTAACCTCTTTGTTACCTCAACTAGTGAGGAGGTAGAAACATGGGTGAAACAGAACTTTAACCTCTTTGTTACCTCAACTAGTGAGGAGGGAGAACCATGGGTGAAACAGAACTTTAACCTCTTTGTTACCTCACCTAGTGAGCAGGTAGAAACATGGGTGAAACTGAACTTTAAACTCTTTGTTACATCAACTAGTTAGGAGGTAGGAACATGGGTGAAACAGAACTTTAACCTCTTTGTTACCTGAACTAATGAGGAGGGAGAAACATGGGTGAAACAGAACTTTAACCTCTTTGTTACCTCAACTAGTGAGGAGGAAGAGTCATGGGTGAAACAGAATTTTAACCTCTTTGTTACCTCAACTATTGAGGAGGTAGAAACATGGGTGAAACAGAACTTTAACCTCTTTGTTACCTCAACTAGTGAGGAAGGTAGAAACATGGGTGAAACAGAACTTTAACCTCTTTGTTACCTCAACTAGTGAGGAGGTAGTAACATGGGTGAAACAGAACTCTAACCTCTTTGTTACGTCAACTAGTGAGGAGGGAGAAACATGGGTGAAACAGAACTTTAACCTCTTTGTTACCTCAAATAGTGAGGAGCGAGAAACATGGGGGAAACAGAACTTTAACCTCAACTAGTGAGGAGGGGGAACATGGGTGAAACAGAACTTTAACCCCTTTGTTACCTCAACTAGTGAGGGGGTAGAAACATGGGTGAAACTGAACTTTAACCCCTTTGTTACCTCAAATAGTGAGGAGGTAGAAACATGGGCGAAACAGAACTTGAAACTCTTTGTTACCTCAAGTAGTGAGGAGGGAGAAACATGGGTGAAACTGAACTTTAACCTCTTTGTTACCTCAACTAGTGAGGGGGGAGAAACATGGGTGGAACAGAACTTTAACCTCTTTGTTACCTCAACTAGTGTGGGGCGAGAAACATGGGTGAAACAGAACTTTTAACCTCTTTGTTACCTCAAATAGTGAGGAGGTAGAAACATGGGTGAAACACAACTTTAACCTCTTTGTTACCTCAACTAGTGAGGAGGGAGAAACATGGGTGAAACAGAACTTTAACCTCTTTGTTACCTCAACTAGTGAGGAGGGAGAAACATGGGTGAAACAGAACTTTAACCTCTTTGTTACCTCAACTAGTGAGGAGGCAGAAACATGGGTGAAACAGAACTTTAACCTCTTTGTTACCTCAACTAGTCAGGAGCTAGGTCCATGGGTGAAACAGAACTTTAACCTCTTTGTTACCTCAAGTAGTGAGGAGGTAGAAACATGGGTGAAACAGAACTCTAAGCTCTTTGTTACCTCAACTAGTGAGGAGGGAGAAACATGGGTTAAACAGAACTTTAACTTCTTTGTTACCTCAAATAGTGAGGAGGTAGAAACATGGGTGAATCAGAACATTAACCTCTTTGTTACCTCAACCAGTGAGGAGGTAGAAACATGGGTGAAACAGAACTTTAACCTCTTTGTTACCTCAACTAGTGAGGAGGTAGAAACATGGGTGAAACAGAACTTTAACCTCTTTGTTACCTCTAATAGTGAGGAGGGAGAAACATGGGTGAAACAGAAGTTTAACCTCTTTGTTACCTCAAATAGTGAGGAGAGAGAAACATGGGTGAAACAGAACTTTAACCTTTTTGTTACCTCAAATAGTGAGGAGATAGCAACATGGGTGAAACAGAACTCTAACCTCTTTGTTACCTCAACTAGTGAGGAGGGAAAACATGGGTGAAACAGAATTTTAACCTCTTTGTTACCTCAAATGGTAAGGAAGGAGAAACATGGGTGAAACAGAACTTTGACCTCTTTGTTACCTCAACTAGTGAGGAGGGAGAAACATGGGTGAAACAGAACTTTAACCTCTTTGTTACCTCAACTAGTGAGGAGGGAGAAACATGGGTGAAACAGAACTTTAACCTCTTTGTTACCTCAACTAGTGAGGAGGGAGAAACATGGGTGAAACAGAACTTTAACCTCTTTGTTACCTCAACTAGTGAGGAGGTAGAAACATGGGTGAAACAGAACTTTAACCTCTTTGTTACCTCAAATAGTGAGGAAGGTAGAAACATGGGTGAAACAGAACTTCAACCTCTTTGTTACCTCAACTAGTGAGGAGGGAGAAACGTGGGTGAAACAGAACTTTAACCTCTTTGTTACCTAAACTAGTGAGGGGGGAGAAACATGGCTGAAACAGAACTTTAACCTATTTGTTACCTCAAATAGTGAGGAGGGAGAAACATGGGGGAAACAGAACTTTAACCTCTTTGTTACCTCAACTAGGGAGGAGGTAGAAACAGGGGTGAAACAGAACTTTAATCTCATTGTTACCTCAACTTGTAAGGGGTAGAAACATGGGTGAAACAGAACTTTAACCTCATTGTTACCTCAACTAGTAAGGAGGGAGAAACATGTGTGAAACAGAACTTTAACCTCTTTGTTACCTCAATAGTGAGGAGGGAGAAACATGGGTGAAACAGAACTTTAACCTCTTTGTTACCTCAACTAATGAGGAGGGAGAAACATGGGTGAAACAGAACTTTAACCTCTTTGTTACCTCAACTAGTGAGGAGGTAGAAACATGGGTGAAACAGAACTTTAACCTCTTTGTTACCTCAACTAGTGAGGGGTGAGAAACATGGGTGAAACAGAACTTTAACCTCTTTGTTACCTCAACTAGTGAGGAGGGAGAAACTTGGGTGAAACAGAACTCTAACCTCTTTGTTACCTCAACTAGTGAGGAGGTAGAAACATGGGTGAAACAGAACTTTAACCTCTTTGTTACCTCAAATAGTGAGGAAGGTAGAAACATGGGTGAAACAGAACTTCAACCTCTGTGTTACCTCAACTAGTGAGGAGGGAGAAACATGGGTGAAACAGAACTTTAACCTCTTTGTTACCTCAACTAGTGAGGAGATAGAAACATGGGTGAAACAGAACTTTAACCTCTTTGTTACCTCGACTAGTGAGGAGGGAGAAACATGGGTGAAACAGAACTTTAACCTCTTTGTTACCTCAACTAGTAAAGAGGGAGATACATGGATGAAACAGAACTTTAACCTCTTTGTTACCTCAAGTAGTAAGGAAGGAGAAACATGGGTAAAATAGAACTTTAACCTCTTGGTTACCTCAAGTAGTGAGGATGGAGAAACATGGGTGAAACAGAACTTTAACCTCTTTGTTACCTCAACTAGTGAGGAGGTAGAAACATGGGTGAAACAGAACTTTAACCTCTTTGTTACCTCAACTAGTGAGGAGGGAGAACCATGGGTGAAACAGAACTTTAATCTCATTGTTACCTCAACTTGTAAGGGGTAGAAACATGGGTGAAACAGAACTTTAACCTCATTGTTACCTCAACTAGTAAGGAGGGAGAAACATGTGTGAAACAGAACTTTAACCTCTTTGTTACCTCAATAGTGAGGAGGGAGAAACATGGGTGAAACAGAACTTTAACCTCTTTGTTACCTCAACTAATGAGGAGGGAGAAACATGGGTGAAACAGAACTTTAACCTCTTTGTTACCTCAACTAGTGAGGAGGTAGAAACATGGGTGAAACAGAACTTTAACCTCTTTGTTACCTCAACTAGTGAGGGGTGAGAAACATGGGTGAAACAGAACTTTAACCTCTTTGTTACCTCAACTAGTGAGGAGGGAGAAACTTGGGTGAAACAGAACTCTAACCTCTTTGTTACCTCAACTAGTGAGGAGGTAGAAACATGGGTGAAACAGAACTTTAACCTCTTTGTTACCTCAAATAGTGAGGAAGGTAGAAACATGGGTGAAACAGAACTTCAACCTCTGTGTTACCTCAACTAGTGAGGAGGGAGAAACATGGGTGAAACAGAACTTTAACCTCTTTGTTACCTCAACTAGTGAGGAGATAGAAACAGGGGTGAAACAGAACTTTAACTTCTTTGTTACCTCAACTAATGAGGAGGGAGAAACATGGGTGAAACAGAACTTTAACCTCTTTGTTACCTCAACTAGTGAGGAGGTAGAAACATGGGTGAAACAGAACTTTAACCTCTTTGTTACCTCGACTAGTGAGGAGGGAGAAACATGGGTGAAACAGAACTTTAACCTCTTTGTTACCTCAACTAGTAAAGAGGGAGATACATGGATGAAACAGAACTTTAACCTCTTTGTTACCTCAAGTAGTAAGGAAGGAGAAACATGGGTAAAATAGAACTTTAACCTCTTGGTTACCTCAAGTAGTGAGGATGGAGAAACATGGGTGAAACAGAACTTTAACCTCTTTGTTACCTCAACTAGTGAGGAGGTAGAAACATGGGTGAAACAGAACTTTAACCTCTTTGTTACCTCAACTAGTGAGGAGGGAGAACCATGGGTGAAACAGAACTTTAACCTCTTTGTTACCTCACCTAGTGAGCAGGTAGAAACATGGGTGAAACTGAACTTTAAACTCTTTGTTACCTCAACTAGTTAGGAGGTAGGAACATGGGTGAAACAGAACTCTAACCTCTTTGTTACCTCAACTAGTGAGGAGGTAGAAACATGGGTGAAACAGAACTCTAACCTCTTTGTTACCTCAACTAGTGAGGAGGGAGAAACATGGGTGAAACAGAACTTTAACCTATTTGTTACCTCAACTAGTTAGGAGGGGGAACATGGGTGAAACAGAACTTTAACCCCTTTGTTACCTCAACTAGTGAGGGGGTAGAAACATGGGTGAAACTGAACTTTAACCCCTTTGTTACCTCAAATAGTGAGGAGGTAGAAACATGGGCGAAACAGAACTTTAACCTCTTTGTTACCTCAAGTAGTGAGGAGGGAGAAACATGGGTGAAACTGAACTTTAACCTCTTTGTTACCTCAACTAGTGAGGGGGGAGAAACATGGGTGGAACAGAACTTTAACCTCTTTGTTACCTCAACTAGTGTGGGGCGAGAAACATGGGTGAAACAGAACTTTAACCTCTTTGTTACCTCATTAGCGAGGAGGGAGAAACATGGGTGAAACAGAACTTTTAACCTCTTTGTTACCTCAAATAGTGAGGAGGTAGAAACATGGGTGAAACACAACTTTAACCTCTTTGTTACCTCAACTATTGAGGAGGTAGAAAAATGGGTGAAACAGAACATTAACCTCTTTGTTACCACAACTAGTCAGGAGCTAGGTCCATGGGTGAAACAGAACTTTAACCTCTTTGTTACCTCAAATAGTGAGGAGGTAGAAACATGGGTGAAACAGAACTCTAAGCTCTTTGTTACCTCAACTAGTGAGGAGGGAGAAACATGGGTGAAACAGAACTTTAACCTCTTTGTTACCTCAACTAGTGAGGAGGGAGAAACATGGGTGAAACAGAACTTTAACCTCTTTGTTACCTCAACTAGTGAGGAGGTAGAAACATGGGTGAAACAGAACTTTAACCTCTTTGTTACCTCAAATAGTGAGGAAGGTAGAAACATGGGTGAAACAGAACTTCAACCTCTTTGTTACCTCAAATAGTGAGGAGGTAGAAACATGGGTGAAACAGAACTTTAACCTCTTTGTTACCTCAACTATTGAGGAGGTAGAAACATGGGTGAAACAGAACTTTAACCTCTTTGTTACCTAAATTAGTCAGGAGCTAGGTCCATGGGTGAAACAGAACTTTAACCTCTTTGTTACCTCAAATAGTGAGGAGAGAGAAACATGGGTGAAACAGAACTTTAACCTTTTTGTTACCTCAAATAGTGAGGAGGTAGCAACATGGGTGAAACAGAACTCTAACCTCTTTGTTACCTCAACTAGTGAGGAGGGAGAACATGGGTGAAACAGAACTTTAACCTCTTTGTTACCTCAAATGGTAAGGAAGGAGAAACATGGGTGAAACAGAACTTTGACCTCTTTGTTACCTCAAATAGTGAGGAGGGAGAAACATGGGGGAAACAGAACTTTAGCCTCTTTGTTACCTCAACTAGGGAGGAGGTAGAAACAGGGGTGAAACAGAACTTTAATCTCTTTGTTACCTCAACTAGTGAGGAGGGAGAACATGGGTGAAACAGAACTTTAACCTCTTTGTTACCTCAAATGGTAAGGAAGGAGAAACATGGGTGAAACAGAACTTTAACCTCATTGTTACCTCAACTAGTAAGGAGGGAGAAACATGTGTGAAACAGAACTTTAACCTCTTTGTTACCTCAATAGTGAGGAGGGAGAAACATGGGTGAAACAGAACTTTAACCTCTTTGTTACCTCAACTAATGAGGAGGGAGAAACATGGGTGAAACAGAACTTTAACCTCTTTGTTACCTCAACTAGTGAGGAGGTAGAAACATGGGTGAAACAGAACTTTAACCTCTTTGTTACCTCAACTAGTGAGGGGTGAGAAACATGGGTGAAACAGAACTTTAACCTCTTTGTTACCTCAACTAGTGAGGAGGGAGAAACTTGGGTGAAACAGAACTTTAACCTCTTTGTTACCTCAACTAGTGAGGAGGTAGAAACATGGGTGAAACAGAACTTTAACCTCTTTGTTACCTCAAGTAGTGAGGATGGAGAAACATGGGTGAAACAGAACTTTAACCTCTTTGTTACCTCAACTAGTGAGGAGGTAGAAACATGGGTGAAACAGAACTTTAACCTCTTTGTTACCTCAACTAGTGAGGAGGGAGAACCATGGGTGAAACAGAACTTTAACCTCTTTGTTACCTCACCTAGTGAGCAGGTAGAAACATGGGTGAAACTGAACTTTAAAGTCTTTGTTACATCAACTAGTTAGGAGGTAGGAACATGGGTGAAACAGAACTTTAACCTCTTTGTTACCTGAACTAATGAGGAGGGAGAAACATGGGTGAAACAGAACTTTAACCTCTTTGTTACCTCAACTAGTGAGGAGGAAGAGTCATGGGTGAAACAGAATTTTAACCTCTTTGTTACCTCAACTATTGAGGAGGTAGAAACATGGGTGAAACAGAACTTTAACCTCTTTGTTACCTCAACTAGTGAGGAAGGTAGAAACATGGGTGAAACAGAACTTTAACCTCTTTGTTACCTCAACTAGTGAGGAGGTAGTAACATGGGTGAAACAGAACTCTAACCTCTTTGTTACGTCAACTAGTGAGGAGGGAGAAACATGGGTGAAACAGAACTTTAACCTCTTTGTTACCTCAAATAGTGAGGAGCGAGAAACATGGGGGAAACAGAACTTTAACCTCAACTAGTGAGGAGGGGGAACATGGGTGAAACAGAACTTTAACCCCTTTGTTACCTCAACTAGTGAGGGGGTAGAAACATGGGTGAAACTGAACTTTAACCCCTTTGTTACCTCAAATAGTGAGGAGGTAGAAACATGGGCGAAACAGAACTTGAACCTCTTTGTTACCTCAAGTAGTGAGGAGGGAGAAACATGGGTGAAACTGAACTTTAACCTCTTTGTTACCTCAACTAGTGAGGGGGGAGAAACATGGGTGGAACAGAACTTTAACCTCTTTGTTACCTCAACTAGTGTGGGGCGAGAAACATGGGTGAAACAGAACTTTTAACCTCTTTGTTACCTCAAATAGTGAGGAGGTAGAAACATGGGTGAAACACAACTTTAACCTCTTTGTTACCTCAACTATTGAGGAGGTAGAAACATGGGTGAAACAGAACATTAACCTCTTTGTTACCTCAACTAGTCAGGAGCTAGGTCCATGGGTGAAACAGAACTTTAACCTCTTTGTTACCTCAACTAGTGAGGAGGTACAAACATGGGTGAAATAGAACTTCAACCTCTTTGTTACCTCAACTAGTGAGGAGGGAGAAACATGGGTGAAACAGAACTTTAACCTCTTTGTTACCTCAACTAGTGAGGAGGGAGAAACATGGGTGAAACAGAACTTTAACCTCTTTGTTACCTCAACTAGTGAGGAGGTAGAAACATGGGTGAAACAGAACTTTAACCTCTTTGTTACCTCAAATAGTGAGGAAGGTAGAAACATGGGTGAAACAGAACTTCAACCTCTTTGTTACCTCAAATAGTGAGGAGGTAGAAACATGGGTAAAACAGAACTTTAACCTCTTTGTTACCTCAACTATTGAGGAGGTAGAAACATGGGTGAAACAGAACTTTAACCTCTTTGTTACCTCAACTAGTCAGGAGCTAGGTCCATGGGTGAAACAGAACTTTAACCTCTTTGTTACCTCAACTAGTGAGGAGGAGAAACATGGGTGAAACAGAACTTTAACCTCTTTGTTACCTCAACTAGTGAGGAGATAGAAACATGGGTGAAACAGAACTTTAACTTCTTTGTTACCTCAACTAATGAGGAGGGAGAAACATGGGTGAAACAGAAATTTAACCTCTTTGTTACCTCAACTAGTAAAGAGGGAGATACATGGATGAAACAGAACTTTAACCTCTTTGTTACCTCAAGTAGTAAGGAAGGAGAAACATGGGTGAAATAGAACTTTAACCTCTTGGTTACCTCAAGTAGTGAGGATGGAGAAACATGGGTGAAACAGAACTTTAACCTCTTTGTTACCTCAACTAGTGAGGAGGTAGAAACATGGGTGAAACAGAACTTTAACCTCTTTGTTACCTCAACTAGTGAGGAGGGAGAACCATGGGTGAAACAGAACTTTAACCTCTTTGTTACCTCACCTAGTGAGCAGGTAGAAACATGGGTGAAACTGAACTTTAAACTCTTTGTTACATCAACTAGTTAGGAGGTAGGAACATGGGTGAAACAGAACTTTAACCTCTTTGTTACCTGAACTAATGAGGAGGGAGAAACATGGGTGAAACAGAACTTTAACCTCTTTGTTACCTCAACTAGTGAGGAGGAAGAGTCATGGGTGAAACAGAATTTTAACCTCTTTGTTACCTCAACTATTGAGGAGGTAGAAACATGGGTGAAACAGAACTTTAACCTCTTTGTTACCTCAACTAGTGAGGAAGGTAGAAACATGGGTGAAACAGAACTTTAACCTCTTTGTTACCTCAACTAGTGAGGAGGTAGTAACATGGGTGAAACAGAACTCTAACCTCTTTGTTACGTCAACTAGTGAGGAGGGAGAAACATGGGTGAAACAGAACTTTAACCTCTTTGTTACCTCAAATAGTGAGGAGCGAGAAACATGGGGGAAACAGAACTTTAACCTCAACTAGTGAGGAGGGGGAACATGGGTGAAACAGAACTTTAACCCCTTTGTTACCTCAACTAGTGAGGGGGTAGAAACATGGGTGAAACTGAACTTTAACCCCTTTGTTACCTCAAATAGTGAGGAGGTAGAAACATGGGCGAAACAGAACTTGAAACTCTTTGTTACCTCAAGTAGTGAGGAGGGAGAAACATGGGTGAAACTGAACTTTAACCTCTTTGTTACCTCAACTAGTGAGGGGGGAGAAACATGGGTGGAACAGAACTTTAACCTCTTTGTTACCTCAACTAGTGTGGGGCGAGAAACATGGGTGAAACAGAACTTTTAACCTCTTTGTTACCTCAAATAGTGAGGAGGTAGAAACATGGGTGAAACACAACTTTAACCTCTTTGTTACCTCAACTAGTGAGGAGGGAGAAACATGGGTGAAACAGAACTTTAACCTCTTTGTTACCTCAACTAGTGAGGAGGGAGAAACATGGGTGAAACAGAACTTTAACCTCTTTGTTACCTCAACTAGTGAGGAGGGAGAAACATGGGTGAAACAGAACTTTAACCTCTTTGTTACCTCAACTAGTCAGGAGCTAGGTCCATGGGTGAAACAGAACTTTAACCTCTTTTTTACCTCAACTAATGAGGAGGGAGAAACATGGGTGAAACAGAACTTTAACCTCTTTGTTACCTCAACTAGTGAGGAGGTAGAAACATGGGTGAAACAGAACTTTAACCTCTTTGTTACCTCAACTAGTGAGGGGTGAGAAACATGGGTGAAACAGAACTTTAACCTCTTTGTTACCTCAACTAGTGAGGAGGGAGAAACTTGGGTGAAACAGAACTCTAACCTCTTTGTTACCTCAACTAGTGAGGAGGTAGAAACATGGGTGAAACAGAACTTTAACCTCTTTGTTACCTCAAATAGTGAGGAAGGTAGAAACATGGGTGAAACAGAACTTCAACCTCTGTGTTACCTCAACTAGTGAGGAGGGAGAAACATGGGTGAAACAGAACTTTAACCTCTTTGTTACCTCAACTAGTGAGGAGATAGAAACATGGGTGAAACAGAACTTTAACTTCTTTGTTACCTCAACTAATGAGGAGGGAGAAACATGGGTGAAACAGAACTTTAACCTCTTTGTTACCTCAACTAGTGAGGAGGTAGAAACATGGGTGAAACAGAACTTTAACCTCTTTGTTACCTCGACTAGTGAGGAGGGAGAAACATGGGTGAAACAGAACTTTAACCTCTTTGTTACCTCAACTAGTAAAGAGGGAGATACATGGATGAAACAGAATTTTAACCTCTTTGTTACCTCAAGTAGTAAGGAAGGAGAAACATGGGTAAAATAGAACTTTAACCTCTTGGTTACCTCAAGTAGTGAGGATGGAGAAACATGGGTGAAACAGAACTTTAACCTCTTTGTTACCTCAACTAGTGAGGAGGTAGAAACATGGGTGAAACAGAACTTTAACCTCTTTGTTACCTCAACTAGTGAGGAGGGAGAACCATGGGTGAAACAGAACTTTAACCTCTTTGTTACCTCACCTAGTGAGGAGGTAGGAACATGGGTGAAACAGAACTCTAACCTCTTTGTTACCTCAACTAGTGAGGAGGGAGAAACATGGGTGAAACAGAACTTTAACCTATTTGTTACCTCAACTAGTGAGGAGGTAGAAACATGGGTGAAACAGAACTTTAGCCTCTTTGTTACCTCAACTAGTGAGGAGGTAGAAACATGGGTGAAACAGAACTTTAGCCTCTTTGTTACCTCAACTAGTTAGGAGGGGGAACATGGGTGAAACAGAACTTTAACCCCTTTGTTACTTCAACTAGTGAGGGGGTAGAAACATGGGTGAAACTGAACTTTAACCCCTTTGTTACCTCAAATAGTGAGGAGGTAGAAACATGGGCGAAACAGAACTTTAACCTCTTTGTTACCTCAAGTAGTGAGGAGGGAGAAACATGGGTGAAACTGAACTTTAACCTCTTTGTTACCTCAACTAGTGAGGGGGGAGAAACATGGGTGGAACAGAACTTTAACCTCTTTGTTACCTCAACTAGTGTGGGGCGAGAAACATGGGTGAAACAGAACTTTAACCTCTTTGTTACCTCATTAGCGAGGAGGGAGAAACATGGGTGAAACAGAACTTTTAACCTCTTTGTTACCTCAAATAGTGAGGAGGTAGAAACATGGGTGAAACACAACTTTAACCTCTTTGTTACCTCAACTATTGAGGAGGTAGAAAAATGGGTGAAACAGAACATTAACCTCTTTGTTACCTCAACTAGTCAGGAGCTAGGTCCATGGGTGAAACAGAACTTTAACCTCTTTGTTACCTCAAATAGTGAGGAGGTAGAAACATGGGTGAAACAGAACTCTAAGCTCTTTGTTACCTCAACTAGTGAGGAGGGAGAAACATGGGTGAAACAGAACTTTAACCTCTTTGTTACCTCAACTAGTGAGGAGGGAGAAACATGGGTGAAACAGAACTTTAACCTCTTTGTTACCTCAACTAGTGAGGAGGTAGAAACATGGGTGAAACAGAACTTTAACCTCTTTGTTACCTCAAATAGTGAGGAAGGTAGAAACATGGGTGAAACAGAACTTCAACCTCTTTGTTACCTCAAATAGTGAGGAGGTAGAAACATGGGTGAAACAGAACTTTAACCTCTTTGTTACCTCAACTATTGAGGAGGTAGAAACATGGGTGAAACAGAACTTTAACCTCTTTGTTACCTAAATTAGTCAGGAGCTAGGTCCATGGGTGAAACAGAACTTTAACCTCTTTGTTACCTCAAATAGTGAGGAGAGAGAAACATGGGTGAAACAGAACTTTAACCTTTTTGTTACCTCAAATAGTGAGGAGGTAGCAACATGGGTGAAACAGAACTCTAACCTCTTTGTTACCTCAACTAGTGAGGAGGGAGAACATGGGTGAAACAGAACTTTAACCTCTTTGTTACCTCAAATGGTAAGGAAGGAGAAACATGGGTGAAACAGAACTTTGACCTCTTTGTTACCTCAAATAGTGAGGAGGGAGAAACATGGGGGAAACAGAACTTTAGCCTCTTTGTTACCTCAACTAGGGAGGAGGTAGAAACAGGGGTGAAACAGAACTTTAATCTCTTTGTTACCTCAACTAGTGAGGAGGGAGAACATGGGTGAAACAGAACTTTAACCTCTTTGTTACCTCAAATGGTAAGGAAGGAGAAACATGGGTGAAACAGAACTTTAACCTCATTGTTACCTCAACTAGTAAGGAGGGAGAAACATGTGTGAAACAGAACTTTAACCTCTTTGTTACCTCAATAGTGAGGAGGGAGAAACATGGGTGAAACAGAACTTTAACCTCTTTGTTACCTCAACTAATGAGGAGGGAGAAACATGGGTGAAACAGAACTTTAACCTCTTTGTTACCTCAACTAGTGAGGAGGTAGAAACATGGGTGAAACAGAACTTTAACCTCTTTGTTACCTCAACTAGTGAGGGGTGAGAAACATGGGTGAAACAGAACTTTAACCTCTTTGTTACCTCAACTAGTGAGGAGGGAGAAACTTGGGTGAAACAGAACTTTAACCTCTTTGTTACCTCAACTAGTGAGGAGGTAGAAACATGGGTGAAACAGAACTTTAACCTCTTTGTTACCTCAAGTAGTGAGGATGGAGAAACATGGGTGAAACAGAACTTTAACCTCTTTGTTACCTCAACTAGTGAGGAGGTAGAAACATGGGTGAAACAGAACTTTAACCTCTTTGTTACCTCAACTAGTGAGGAGGGAGAACCATGGGTGAAACAGAACTTTAACCTCTTTGTTACCTCACCTAGTGAGCAGGTAGAAACATGGGTGAAACTGAACTTTAAACTCTTTGTTACATCAACTAGTTAGGAGGTAGGAACATGGGTGAAACAGAACTTTAACCTCTTTGTTACCTGAACTAATGAGGAGGGAGAAACATGGGTGAAACAGAACTTTAACCTCTTTGTTACCTCAACTAGTGAGGAGGAAGAGTCATGGGTGAAACAGAATTTTAACCTCTTTGTTACCTCAACTATTGAGGAGGTAGAAACATGGGTGAAACAGAACTTTAACCTCTTTGTTACCTCAACTAGTGAGGAAGGTAGAAACATGGGTGAAACAGAACTTTAACCTCTTTGTTACCTCAACTAGTGAGGAGGTAGTAACATGGGTGAAACAGAACTCTAACCTCTTTGTTACGTCAACTAGTGAGGAGGGAGAAACATGGGTGAAACAGAACTTTAACCTCTTTGTTACCTCAAATAGTGAGGAGCGAGAAACATGGGGGAAACAGAACTTTAACCTCTTTGTTACCTCAACTAGTGAGGAGGGAGAACCATGGGTGAAACAGAACTTTAACCTCTTTGTTACCTCACCTAGTGAGCAGGTAGAAACATGGGTGAAACTGAACTTTAAACTCTTTGTTACATCAACTAGTTAGGAGGTAGGAACATGGGTGAAACAGAACTTTAACCTCTTTGTTACCTGAACTAATGAGGAGGGAGAAACATGGGTGAAACAGAACTTTAACCTCTTTGTTACCTCAACTAGTGAGGAGGAAGAGTCATGGGTGAAACAGAATTTTAACCTCTTTGTTACCTCAACTATTGAGGAGGTAGAAACATGGGTGAAACAGAACTTTAACCTCTTTGTTACCTCAACTAGTGAGGAAGGTAGAAACATGGGTGAAACAGAACTTTAACCTCTTTGTTACCTCAACTAGTGAGGAGGTAGTAACATGGGTGAAACAGAACTCTAACCTCTTTGTTACGTCAACTAGTGAGGAGGGAGAAACATGGGTGAAACAGAACTTTAACCTCTTTGTTACCTCAAATAGTGAGGAGCGAGAAACATGGGGGAAACAGAACTTTAACCTCAACTAGTGAGGAGGGGGAACATGGGTGAAACAGAACTTTAACCCCTTTGTTACCTCAACTAGTGAGGGGGTAGAAACATGGGTGAAACTGAACTTTAACCCCTTTGTTACCTCAAATAGTGAGGAGGTAGAAACATGGGCGAAACAGAACTTGAAACTCTTTGTTACCTCAAGTAGTGAGGAGGGAGAAACATGGGTGAAACTGAACTTTAACCTCTTTGTTACCTCAACTAGTGAGGGGGGAGAAACATGGGTGGAACAGAACTTTAACCTCTTTGTTACCTCAACTAGTGTGGGGCGAGAAACATGGGTGAAACAGAACTTTTAACCTCTTTGTTACCTCAAATAGTGAGGAGGTAGAAACATGGGTGAAACACAACTTTAACCTCTTTGTTACCTCAACTAGTGAGGAGGGAGAAACATGGGTGAAACAGAACTTTAACCTCTTTGTTACCTCAACTAGTGAGGAGGGAGAAACATGGGTGAAACAGAACTTTAACCTCTTTGTTACCTCAACTAGTGAGGAGGGAGAAACATGGGTGAAACAGAACTTTAACCTCTTTGTTACCTCAACTAGTCAGGAGCTAGGTCCATGGGTGAAACAGAACTTTAACCTCTTTGTTACCTCAACTAATGAGGAGGGAGAAACATGGGTGAAACAGAACTTTAACCTCTTTGTTACCTCAACTAGTGAGGAGGTAGAAACATGGGTGAAACAGAACTTTAACCTCTTTGTTACCTCAACTAGTGAGGGGTGAGAAACATGGGTGAAACAGAACTTTAACCTCTTTGTTACCTCAACTAGTGAGGAGGGAGAAACTTGGGTGAAACAGAACTCTAACCTCTTTGTTACCTCAACTAGTGAGGAGGTAGAAACATGGGTGAAACAGAACTTTAACCTCTTTGTTACCTCAAATAGTGAGGAAGGTAGAAACATGGGTGAAACAGAACTTCAACCTCTGTGTTACCTCAACTAGTGAGGAGGGAGAAACATGGGTGAAACAGAACTTTAACCTCTTTGTTACCTCAACTAGTGAGGAGATAGAAACATGGGTGAAACAGAACTTTAACTTCTTTGTTACCTCAACTAATGAGGAGGGAGAAACATGGGTGAAACAGAACTTTAACCTCTTTGTTACCTCAACTAGTGAGGAGGTAGAAACATGGGTGAAACAGAACTTTAACCTCTTTGTTACCTCGACTAGTGAGGAGGGAGAAACATGGGTGAAACAGAACTTTAACCTCTTTGTTACCTCAACTAGTAAAGAGGGAGATACATGGATGAAACAGAATTTTAACCTCTTTGTTACCTCAAGTAGTAAGGAAGGAGAAACATGGGTAAAATAGAACTTTAACCTCTTGGTTACCTCAAGTAGTGAGGATGGAGAAACATGGGTGAAACAGAACTTTAACCTCTTTGTTACCTCAACTAGTGAGGAGGTAGAAACATGGGTGAAACAGAACTTTAACCTCTTTGTTACCTCAACTAGTGAGGAGGGAGAACCATGGGTGAAACAGAACTTTAACCTCTTTGTTACCTCACCTAGTGAGGAGGTAGGAACATGGGTGAAACAGAACTCTAACCTCTTTGTTACCTCAACTAGTGAGGAGGGAGAAACATGGGTGAAACAGAACTTTAACCTATTTGTTACCTCAACTAGTGAGGAGGTAGAAACATGGGTGAAACAGAACTTTAGCCTCTTTGTTACCTCAACTAGTGAGGAGGTAGAAACATGGGTGAAACAGAACTTTAGCCTCTTTGTTACCTCAACTAGTTAGGAGGGGGAACATGGGTGAAACAGAACTTTAACCCCTTTGTTACTTCAACTAGTGAGGGGGTAGAAACATGGGTGAAACTGAACTTTAACCCCTTTGTTACCTCAAATAGTGAGGAGGTAGAAACATGGGCGAAACAGAACTTTAACCTCTTTGTTACCTCAAGTAGTGAGGAGGGAGAAACATGGGTGAAACTGAACTTTAACCTCTTTGTTACCTCAACTAGTGAGGGGGGAGAAACATGGGTGGAACAGAACTTTAACCTCTTTGTTACCTCAACTAGTGTGGGGCGAGAAACATGGGTGAAACAGAACTTTAACCTCTTTGTTACCTCATTAGCGAGGAGGGAGAAACATGGGTGAAACAGAACTTTTAACCTCTTTGTTACCTCAAATAGTGAGGAGGTAGAAACATGGGTGAAACACAACTTTAACCTCTTTGTTACCTCAACTATTGAGGAGGTAGAAAAATGGGTGAAACAGAACATTAACCTCTTTGTTACCTCAACTAGTCAGGAGCTAGGTCCATGGGTGAAACAGAACTTTAACCTCTTTGTTACCTCAAATAGTGAGGAGGTAGAAACATGGGTGAAACAGAACTCTAAGCTCTTTGTTACCTCAACTAGTGAGGAGGGAGAAACATGGGTGAAACAGAACTTTAACCTCTTTGTTACCTCAACTAGTGAGGAGGGAGAAACATGGGTGAAACAGAACTTTAACCTCTTTGTTACCTCAACTAGTGAGGAGGTAGAAACATGGGTGAAACAGAACTTTAACCTCTTTGTTACCTCAAATAGTGAGGAAGGTAGAAACATGGGTGAAACAGAACTTCAACCTCTTTGTTACCTCAAATAGTGAGGAGGTAGAAACATGGGTGAAACAGAACTTTAACCTCTTTGTTACCTCAACTATTGAGGAGGTAGAAACATGGGTGAAACAGAACTTTAACCTCTTTGTTACCTAAATTAGTCAGGAGCTAGGTCCATGGGTGAAACAGAACTTTAACCTCTTTGTTACCTCAAATAGTGAGGAGAGAGAAACATGGGTGAAACAGAACTTTAACCTTTTTGTTACCTCAAATAGTGAGGAGGTAGCAACATGGGTGAAACAGAACTCTAACCTCTTTGTTACCTCAACTAGTGAGGAGGGAGAACATGGGTGAAACAGAACTTTAACCTCTTTGTTACCTCAAATGGTAAGGAAGGAGAAACATGGGTGAAACAGAACTTTGACCTCTTTGTTACCTCAAATAGTGAGGAGGGAGAAACATGGGGGAAACAGAACTTTAGCCTCTTTGTTACCTCAACTAGGGAGGAGGTAGAAACAGGGGTGAAACAGAACTTTAATCTCTTTGTTACCTCAACTAGTGAGGAGGGAGAACATGGGTGAAACAGAACTTTAACCTCTTTGTTACCTCAAATGGTAAGGAAGGAGAAACATGGGTGAAACAGAACTTTAACCTCATTGTTACCTCAACTAGTAAGGAGGGAGAAACATGTGTGAAACAGAACTTTAACCTCTTTGTTACCTCAATAGTGAGGAGGGAGAAACATGGGTGAAACAGAACTTTAACCTCTTTGTTACCTCAACTAATGAGGAGGGAGAAACATGGGTGAAACAGAACTTTAACCTCTTTGTTACCTCAACTAGTGAGGAGGTAGAAACATGGGTGAAACAGAACTTTAACCTCTTTGTTACCTCAACTAGTGAGGGGTGAGAAACATGGGTGAAACAGAACTTTAACCTCTTTGTTACCTCAACTAGTGAGGAGGGAGAAACTTGGGTGAAACAGAACTTTAACCTCTTTGTTACCTCAACTAGTGAGGAGGTAGAAACATGGGTGAAACAGAACTTTAACCTCTTTGTTACCTCAAGTAGTGAGGATGGAGAAACATGGGTGAAACAGAACTTTAACCTCTTTGTTACCTCAACTAGTGAGGAGGTAGAAACATGGGTGAAACAGAACTTTAACCTCTTTGTTACCTCAACTAGTGAGGAGGGAGAACCATGGGTGAAACAGAACTTTAACCTCTTTGTTACCTCACCTAGTGAGCAGGTAGAAACATGGGTGAAACTGAACTTTAAACTCTTTGTTACATCAACTAGTTAGGAGGTAGGAACATGGGTGAAACAGAACTTTAACCTCTTTGTTACCTGAACTAATGAGGAGGGAGAAACATGGGTGAAACAGAACTTTAACCTCTTTGTTACCTCAACTAGTGAGGAGGAAGAGTCATGGGTGAAACAGAATTTTAACCTCTTTGTTACCTCAACTATTGAGGAGGTAGAAACATGGGTGAAACAGAACTTTAACCTCTTTGTTACCTCAACTAGTGAGGAAGGTAGAAACATGGGTGAAACAGAACTTTAACCTCTTTGTTACCTCAACTAGTGAGGAGGTAGTAACATGGGTGAAACAGAACTCTAACCTCTTTGTTACGTCAACTAGTGAGGAGGGAGAAACATGGGTGAAACAGAACTTTAACCTCTTTGTTACCTCAAATAGTGAGGAGCGAGAAACATGGGGGAAACAGAACTTTAACCTCAACTAGTGAGGAGGGGGAACATGGGTGAAACAGAACTTTAACCCCTTTGTTACCTCAACTAGTGAGGGGGTAGAAACATGGGTGAAACTGAACTTTAACCCCTTTGTTACCTCAAATAGTGAGGAGGTAGAAACATGGGCGAAACAGAACTTGAAACTCTTTGTTACCTCAAGTAGTGAGGAGGGAGAAACATGGGTGAAACTGAACTTTAACCTCTTTGTTACCTCAACTAGTGAGGGGGGAGAAACATGGGTGGAACAGAACTTTAACCTCTTTGTTACCTCAACTAGTGTGGGGCGAGAAACATGGGTGAAACAGAACTTTTAACCTCTTTGTTACCTCAAATAGTGAGGAGGTAGAAACATGGGTGAAACACAACTTTAACCTCTTTGTTACCTCAACTAGTGAGGAGGGAGAAACATGGGTGAAACAGAACTTTAACCTCTTTGTTACCTCAACTAGTGAGGAGGGAGAAACATGGGTGAAACAGAACTTTAACCTCTTTGTTACCTCAACTAGTGAGGAGGCAGAAACATGGGTGAAACAGAACTTTAACCTCTTTGTTACCTCAACTAGTCAGGAGCTAGGTCCATGGGTGAAACAGAACTTTAACCTCTTTGTTACCTCAAGTAGTGAGGAGGTAGAAACATGGGTGAAACAGAACTCTAAGCTCTTTGTTACCTCAACTAGTGAGGAGGGAGAAACATGGGTTAAACAGAACTTTAACTTCTTTGTTACCTCAAATAGTGAGGAGGTAGAAACATGGGTGAATCAGAACATTAACCTCTTTGTTACCTCAACCAGTGAGGAGGTAGAAACATGGGTGAAACAGAACTTTAACCTCTTTGTTACCTCAACGAGTGAGGAGGTAGAAACATGGGTGAAACAGAACTTTAACCTCTTTGTTACCTCTAATAGTGAGGAGGGAGAAACATGGGTGAAACAGAAGTTTAACCTCTTTGTTACCTCAAATAGTGAGGAGAGAGAAACATGGGTGAAACAGAACTTTAACCTTTTTGTTACCTCAAATAGTGAGGAGATAGCAACATGGGTGAAACAGAACTCTAACCTCTTTGTTACCTCAACTAGTGAGGAGGGAAAACATGGGTGAAACAGAATTTTAACCTCTTTGTTACCTCAAATGGTAAGGAAGGAGAAACATGGGTGAAACAGAACTTTGACCTCTTTGTTACCTCAACTAGTGAGGAGGGAGAAACATGGGTGAAACAGAACTTTAACCTCTTTGTTACCTCAACTAGTGAGGAGGGAGAAACATGGGTGAAACAGAACTTTAACCTCTTTGTTACCTCAACTAGTGAGGAGGGAGAAACATGGGTGAAACAGAACTTTAACCTCTTTGTTACCTCAACTAGTGAGGAGGTAGAAACATGGGTGAAACAGAACTTTAACCTCTTTGTTACCTCAAATAGTGAGGAAGGTAGAAACATGGGTGAAACAGAACTTCAACCTCTTTGTTACCTCAACTAGTGAGGAGGGAGAAACGTGGGTGAAACAGAACTTTAACCTCTTTGTTACCTAAACTAGTGAGGGGGGAGAAACATGGCTGAAACAGAACTTTAACCTATTTGTTACCTCAAATAGTGAGGAGGGAGAAACATGGGGGAAACAGAACTTTAACCTCTTTGTTACCTCAACTAGGGAGGAGGTAGAAACAGGGGTGAAACAGAACTTTAATCTCATTGTTACCTCAACTTGTAAGGGGTAGAAACATGGGTGAAACAGAACTTTAACCTCATTGTTACCTCAACTAGTAAGGAGGGAGAAACATGTGTGAAACAGAACTTTAACCTCTTTGTTACCTCAACTAGTGAGGGGGGAGAAACATGGGTGGAACAGAACTTTAACCTCTTTGTTACCTCAACTAGTGTGGGGCGAGAAACATGGGTGAAACAGAACTTTTAACCTCTTTGTTACCTCAAATAGTGAGGAGGTAGAAACATGGGTGAAACACAACTTTAACCTCTTTGTTACCTCAACTAGTGAGGAGGGAGAAACATGGGTGAAACAGAACTTTAACCTCTTTGTTACCTCAACTAGTGAGGAGGGAGAAACATGGGTGAAACAGAACTTTAACCTCTTTGTTACCTCAACTAGTGAGGAGGCAGAAACATGGGTGAAACAGAACTTTAACCTCTTTGTTACCTCAACTAGTCAGGAGCTAGGTCCATGGGTGAAACAGAACTTTAACCTCTTTGTTACCTCAAGTAGTGAGGAGGTAGAAACATGGGTGAAACAGAACTCTAAGCTCTTTGTTACCTCAACTAGTGAGGAGGGAGAAACATGGGTTAAACAGAACTTTAACTTCTTTGTTACCTCAAATAGTGAGGAGGTAGAAACATGGGTGAATCAGAACATTAACCTCTTTGTTACCTCAACCAGTGAGGAGGTAGAAACATGGGTGAAACAGAACTTTAACCTCTTTGTTACCTCAACTAGTGAGGAGGTAGAAACATGGGTGAAACAGAACTTTAACCTCTTTGTTACCTCTAATAGTGAGGAGGGAGAAACATGGGTGAAACAGAAGTTTAACCTCTTTGTTACCTCAAATAGTGAGGAGAGAGAAACATGGGTGAAACAGAACTTTAACCTTTTTGTTACCTCAAATAGTGAGGAGATAGCAACATGGGTGAAACAGAACTCTAACCTCTTTGTTACCTCAACTAGTGAGGAGGGAAAACATGGGTGAAACAGAATTTTAACCTCTTTGTTACCTCAAATGGTAAGGAAGGAGAAACATGGGTGAAACAGAACTTTGACCTCTTTGTTACCTCAACTAGTGAGGAGGGAGAAACATGGGTGAAACAGAACTTTAACCTCTTTGTTACCTCAACTAGTGAGGAGGGAGAAACATGGGTGAAACAGAACTTTAACCTCTTTGTTACCTCAACTAGTGAGGAGGGAGAAACATGGGTGAAACAGAACTTTAACCTCTTTGTTACCTCAACTAGTGAGGAGGTAGAAACATGGGTGAAACAGAAATTTAACCTCTTTGTTACCTCAAATAGTGAGGAAGGTAGAAACATGGGTGAAACAGAACTTCAACCTCTTTGTTACCTCAACTAGTGAGGAGGGAGAAACGTGGGTGAAACAGAACTTTAACCTCTTTGTTACCTAAACTAGTGAGGGGGGAGAAACATGGCTGAAACAGAACTTTAACCTATTTGTTACCTCAAATAGTGAGGAGGGAGAAACATGGGGGAAACAGAACTTTAACCTCTTTGTTACCTCAACTAGGGAGGAGGTAGAAACAGGGGTGAAACAGAACTTTAATCTCATTGTTACCTCAACTTGTAAGGGGTAGAAACATGGGTGAAACAGAACTTTAACCTCATTGTTACCTCAACTAGTAAGGAGGGAGAAACATGTGTGAAACAGAACTTTAACCTCTTTGTTACCTCAATAGTGAGGAGGGAGAAACATGGGTGAAACAGAACTTTAACCTCTTTGTTACCTCAACTAATGAGGAGGGAGAAACATGGGTGAAACAGAACTTTAACCTCTTTGTTACCTCAACTAGTGAGGAGGTAGAAACATGGGTGAAACAGAACTTTAACCTCTTTGTTACCTCAACTAGTGAGGGGTGAGAAACATGGGTGAAACAGAACTTTAACCTCTTTGTTACCTCAACTAGTGAGGAGGGAGAAACTTGGGTGAAACAGAACTCTAACCTCTTTGTTACCTCAACTAGTGAGGAGGTAGAAACATGGGTGAAACAGAACTTTAACCTCTTTGTTACCTCAAATAGTGAGGAAGGTAGAAACATGGGTGAAACAGAACTTCAACCTCTGTGTTACCTCAACTAGTGAGGAGGGAGAAACATGGGTGAAACAGAACTTTAACCTCTTTGTTACCTCAACTAGTGAGGAGATAGAAACATGGGTGAAACAGAACTTTAACCTCTTTGTTACCTCGACTAGTGAGGAGGGAGAAACATGGGTGAAACAGAACTTTAACCTCTTTGTTACCTCAACTAGTAAAGAGGGAGATACATGGATGAAACAGAACTTTAACCTCTTTGTTACCTCAACTAGTGAGGAGGTAGAAACATGGGTGAAACAGAACTTTAACCTCTTTGTTACCTCAACTAGTGAGGAGGGAGAACCATGGGTGAAACAGAACTTTAATCTCATTGTTACCTCAACTTGTAAGGGGTAGAAACATGGGTGAAACAGAACTTTAACCTCATTGTTACCTCAACTAGTAAGGAGGGAGAAACATGTGTGAAACAGAACTTTAACCTCTTTGTTACCTCAATAGTGAGGAGGGAGAAACATGGGTGAAACAGAACTTTAACCTCTTTGTTACCTCAACTAATGAGGAGGGAGAAACATGGGTGAAACAGAACTTTAACCTCTTTGTTACCTCAACTAGTGAGGAGGTAGAAACATGGGTGAAACAGAACTTTAACCTCTTTGTTACCTCAACTAGTGAGGGGTGAGAAACATGGGTGAAACAGAACTTTAACCTCTTTGTTACCTCAACTAGTGAGGAGGGAGAAACTTGGGTGAAACAGAACTCTAACCTCTTTGTTACCTCAACTAGTGAGGAGGTAGAAACATGGGTGAAACAGAACTTTAACCTCTTTGTTACCTCAAATAGTGAGGAAGGTAGAAACATGGGTGAAACAGAACTTCAACCTCTGTGTTACCTCAACTAGTGAGGAGGGAGAAACATGGGTGAAACAGAACTTTAACCTCTTTGTTACCTCAACTAGTGAGGAGATAGAAACAGGGGTGAAACAGAACTTTAACTTCTTTGTTACCTCAACTAATGAGGAGGGAGAAACATGGGTGAAACAGAACTTTAACCTCTTTGTTACCTCAACTAGTGAGGAGGTAGAAACATGGGTGAAACAGAACTTTAACCTCTTTGTTACCTCGACTAGTGAGGAGGGAGAAACATGGGTGAAACAGAACTTTAACCTCTTTGTTACCTCAACTAGTAAAGAGGGAGATACATGGATGAAACAGAACTTTAACCTCTTTGTTACCTCAAGTAGTAAGGAAGGAGAAACATGGGTAAAATAGAACTTTAACCTCTTGGTTACCTCAAGTAGTGAGGATGGAGAAACATGGGTGAAACAGAACTTTAACCTCTTTGTTACCTCAACTAGTGAGGAGGTAGAAACATGGGTGAAACAGAACTTTAACCTCTTTGTTACCTCAACTAGTGAGGAGGGAGAACCATGGGTGAAACAGAACTTTAACCTCTTTGTTACCTCACCTAGTGAGCAGGTAGAAACATGGGTGAAACTGAACTTTAAACTCTTTGTTACCTCAACTAGTTAGGAGGTAGGAACATGGGTGAAACAGAACTCTAACCTCTTTGTTACCTCAACTAGTGAGGAGGTAGAAACATGGGTGAAACAGAACTCTAACCTCTTTGTTACCTCAAATAGTGAGGAAGGTAGAAACATGGGTGAAACAGAACTTCAACCTCTTTGTTACCTCAACTAGTGAGGAGGGAGAAACGTGGGTGAAACAGAACTTTAACCTCTTTGTTACCTAAACTAGTGAGGGGGGAGAAACATGGCTGAAACAGAACTTTAACCTATTTGTTACCTCAAATAGTGAGGAGGGAGAAACATGGGGGAAACAGAACTTTAACCTCTTTGTTACCTCAACTAGGGAGGAGGTAGAAACAGGGGTGAAACAGAACTTTAATCTCATTGTTACCTCAACTTGTAAGGGGTAGAAACATGGGTGAAACAGAACTTTAACCTCATTGTTACCTCAACTAGTAAGGAGGGAGAAACATGTGTGAAACAGAACTTTAACCTCTTTGTTACCTCAACTAGTGAGGGGGGAGAAACATGGGTGGAACAGAACTTTAACCTCTTTGTTACCTCAACTAGTGTGGGGCGAGAAACATGGGTGAAACAGAACTTTTAACCTCTTTGTTACCTCAAATAGTGAGGAGGTAGAAACATGGGTGAAACACAACTTTAACCTCTTTGTTACCTCAACTAGTGAGGAGGGAGAAACATGGGTGAAACAGAACTTTAACCTCTTTGTTACCTCAACTAGTGAGGAGGGAGAAACATGGGTGAAACAGAACTTTAACCTCTTTGTTACCTCAACTAGTGAGGAGGCAGAAACATGGGTGAAACAGAACTTTAACCTCTTTGTTACCTCAACTAGTCAGGAGCTAGGTCCATGGGTGAAACAGAACTTTAACCTCTTTGTTACCTCAACTAGTGAGGAGGTAGAAACATGGGTGAAACAGAACTCTAAGCTCTTTGTTACCTCAACTAGTGAGGAGGGAGAAACATGGGTTAAACAGAACTTTAACTTCTTTGTTACCTCAAATAGTGAGGAGGTAGAAACATGGGTGAATCAGAACATTAACCTCTTTGTTACCTCAAACAGTGAGGAGGTAGAAACATGGGTGAAACAGAACTTTAACCTCTTTGTTACCTCAACTAGTGAGGAGGTAGAAACATGGGTGAAACAGAACTTTAACCTCTTTGTTACCTCTAATAGTGAGGAGGGAGAAACATGGGTGAAACAGAAGTTTAACCTCTTTGTTACCTCAAATAGTGAGGAGAGAGAAACATGGGTGAAACAGAACTTTAACCTTTTTGTTACCTCAAATAGTGAGGAGATAGCAACATGGGTGAAACAGAACTCTAACCTCTTTGTTACCTCAACTAGTGAGGAGGGAAAACATGGGTGAAACAGAATTTTAACCTCTTTGTTACCTCAAATGGTAAGGAAGGAGAAACATGGGTGAAACAGAACTTTGACCTCTTTGTTACCTCAACTAGTGAGGAGGGAGAAACATGGGTGAAACAGAACTTTAACCTCTTTGTTACCTCAACTAGTGAGGAGGGAGAAACATGGGTGAAACAGAACTTTAACCTCTTTGTTACCTCAACTAGTGAGGAGGGAGAAACATGGGTGAAACAGAACTTTAACCTCTTTGTTACCTCAACTAGTGAGGAGGTAGAAACATGGGTGAAACAGAACTTTAACCTCTTTGTTACCTCAAATAGTGAGGAAGGTAGAAACATGGGTGAAACAGAACTTCAACCTCTTTGTTACCTCAACTAGTGAGGAGGGAGAAACGTGGGTGAAACAGAACTTTAACCTCTTTGTTACCTAAACTAGTGAGGGGGGAGAAACATGGCTGAAACAGAACTTTAACCTATTTGTTACCTCAAATAGTGAGGAGGGAGAAACATGGGGGAAACAGAACTTTAACCTCTTTGTTACCTCAACTAGGGAGGAGGTAGAAACAGGGGTGAAACAGAACTTTAATCTCATTGTCACCTCAACTTGTAAGGGGTAGAAACATGGGTGAAACAGAACTTTAACCTCATTGTTACCTCAACTAGTAAGGAGGGAGAAACATGTGTGAAACAGAACTTTAACCTCTTTGTTACCTCAATAGTGAGGAGGGAGAAACATGGGTGAAACAGAACTTTAACCTCTTTGTTACCTCAACTAATGAGGAGGGAGAAACATGGGTGAAACAGAACTTTAACCTCTTTGTTACCTCAACTAGTGAGGAGGTAGAAACATGGGTGAAACAGAACTTTAACCTCTTTGTTACCTCAACTAGTGAGGGGTGAGAAACATGGGTGAAACAGAACTTTAACCTCTTTGTTACCTCAACTAGTGAGGAGGGAGAAACTTGGGTGAAACAGAACTCTAACCTCTTTGTTACCTCAACTAGTGAGGAGGTAGAAACATGGGTGAAACAGAACTTTAACCTCTTTGTTACCTCAAATAGTGAGGAAGGTAGAAACATGGGTGAAACAGAACTTCAACCTCTGTGTTACCTCAACTAGTGAGGAGGGAGAAACATGGGTGAAACAGAACTTTAACCTCTTTGTTACCTCAACTAGTGAGGAGATAGAAACATGGGTGAAACAGAACTTTAACCTCTTTGTTACCTCGACTAGTGAGGAGGGAGAAACATGGGTGAAACAGAACTTTAACCTCTTTGTTACCTCAACTAGTAAAGAGGGAGATACATGGATGAAACAGAACTTTAACCTCTTTGTTACCTCAAGTAGTAAGGAAGGAGAAACATGGGTAAAATAGAACTTTAACCTCTTGGTTACCTCAAGTAGTGAGGATGGAGAAACATGGGTGAAACAGAACTTTAACCTCTTTGTTACCTCAACTAGTGAGGAGGTAGAAACATGGGTGAAACAGAACTTTAACCTCTTTGTTACCTCAACTAGTGAGGAGGGAGAACCATGGGTGAAACAGAACTTTAATCTCATTGTTACCTCAACTTGTAAGGGGTAGAAACATGGGTGAAACAGAACTTTAACCTCATTGTTACCTCAACTAGTAAGGAGGGAGAAACATGTGTGAAACAGAACTTTAACCTCTTTGTTACCTCAATAGTGAGGAGGGAGAAACATGGGTGAAACAGAACTTTAACCTCTTTGTTACCTCAACTAA
This sequence comes from Eledone cirrhosa, assembly GCA_964016885.1. Lineage (NCBI taxonomy): Eukaryota > Metazoa > Mollusca > Cephalopoda > Octopoda > Eledonidae > Eledone > Eledone cirrhosa. Next base: position 2,555,873 of record OZ024759.1, on the reverse strand, counting down.
TGAGGAGGGAGAAACATGGGTGAAACAGAACTTTAACCTCTTTGTTACCTCAACTAGTGAGGAGGTAGAAACATGGGTGAAACAGAACTTTAACCTCTTTGTTACCTCAACTAGTGAGGGGTGAGAAACATGGGTGAAACAGAACTTTAACCTCTTTGTTACCTCAACTAGTGAGGAGGGAGAAACTTGGGTGAAACAGAACTCTAACCTCTTTGTTACCTCAACTAGTGAGGAGGTAGAAACATGGGTGAAACAGAACTTTAACCTCTTTGTTACCTCAAATAGTGAGGAAGGTAGAAACATGGGTGAAACAGAACTTCAACCTCTGTGTTACCTCAACTAGTGAGGAGGGAGAAACATGGGTGAAACAGAACTTTAACCTCTTTGTTACCTCAAATAGTGAGGAGAGAGAAACATGGGTGAAACAGAACTTTAACCTTTTTGTTACCTCAAATAGTGAGGAGATAGCAACATGGGTGAAACAGAACTCTAACCTCTTTGTTACCTCAACTAGTGAGGAGGGAAAACATGGGTGAAACAGAATTTTAACCTCTTTGTTACCTCAAATGGTAAGGAAGGAGAAACATGGGTGAAACAGAACTTTGACCTCTTTGTTACCTCAACTAGTGAGGAGGGAGAAACATGGGTGAAACAGAACTTTAACCTCTTTGTTACCTCAACTAGTGAGGAGGGAGAAACATGGGTGAAACAGAACTTTAACCTCTTTGTTACCTCAACTAGTGAGGAGGGAGAAACATGGGTGAAACAGAACTTTAACCTCTTTGTTACCTCAACTAGTGAGGAGGTAGAAACATGGGTGAAACAGAACTTTAACCTCTTTGTTACCTCAAATAGTGAGGAAGGTAGAAACATGGGTGAAACAGAACTTCAACCTCTTTGTTACCTCAACTAGTGAGGAGGGAGAAACGTGGGTGAAACAGAACTTTAACCTCTTTGTTACCTAAACTAGTGAGGGGGGAGAAACATGGCTGAAACAGAACTTTAACCTATTTGTTACCTCAAATAGTGAGGAGGGAGAAACATGGGGGAAACAGAACTTTAACCTCTTTGTTACCTCAACTAGGGAGGAGGTAGAAACAGGGGTGAAACAGAACTTTAATCTCATTGTTACCTCAACTTGTAAGGGGTAGAAACATGGGTGAAACAGAACTTTAACCTCATTGTTACCTCAACTAGTAAGGAGGGAGAAACATGTGTGAAACAGAACTTTAACCTCTTTGTTACCTCAATAGTGAGGAGGGAGAAACATGGGTGAAACAGAACTTTAACCTCTTTGTTACCTCAACTAATGAGGAGGGAGAAACATGGGTGAAACAGAACTTTAACCTCTTTGTTACCTCAACTAGTGAGGAGGTAGAAACATGGGTGAAACAGAACTTTAACCTCTTTGTTACCTCAACTAGTGAGGGGTGAGAAACATGGGTGAAACAGAACTTTAACCTCTTTGTTACCTCAACTAGTGAGGAGGGAGAAACTTGGGTGAAACAGAACTCTAACCTCTTTGTTACCTCAACTAGTGAGGAGGTAGAAACATGGGTGAAACAGAACTTTAACCTCTTTGTTACCTCAAATAGTGAGGAAGGTAGAAACATGGGTGAAACAGAACTTCAACCTCTGTGTTACCTCAACTAGTGAGGAGGGAGAAACATGGGTGAAACAGAACTTTAACCTCTTTGTTACCTCAACTAGTGAGGAGATAGAAACATGGGTGAAACAGAATTTTAACCTCTTTGTTACCTCAAATGGTAAGGAAGGAGAAACATGGGTGAAACAGAACTTTGACCTCTTTGTTACCTCAACTAGTGAGGAGGGAGAAACATGGGTGAAACAGAACTTTAACCTCTTTGTTACCTCAACTAGTGAGGAGGGAGAAACATGGGTGAAACAGAACTTTAACCTCTTTGTTACCTCAACTAGTGAGGAGGGAGAAACATGGGTGAAACAGAACTTTAACCTCTTTGTTACCTCAACTAGTGAGGAGGTAGAAACATGGGTGAAACAGAACTTTAACCTCTTTGTTACCTCAAATAGTGAGGAAGGTAGAAACATGGGTGAAACAGAACTTCAACCTCTTTGTTACCTCAACTAGTGAGGAGGGAGAAACGTGGGTGAAACAGAACTTTAACCTCTTTGTTACCTAAACTAGTGAGGGGGGAGAAACATGGCTGAAACAGAACTTTAACCTATTTGTTACCTCAAATAGTGAGGAGGGAGAAACATGGGGGAAACAGAACTTTAACCTCTTTGTTACCTCAACTAGGGAGGAGGTAGAAACAGGGGTGAAACAGAACTTTAATCTCATTGTCACCTCAACTTGTAAGGGGTAGAAACATGGGTGAAACAGAACTTTAACCTCATTGTTACCTCAACTAGTAAGGAGGGAGAAACATGTGTGAAACAGAACTTTAACCTCTTTGTTACCTCAATAGTGAGGAGGGAGAAACATGGGTGAAACAGAACTTTAACCTCTTTGTTACCTCAACTAATGAGGAGGGAGAAACATGGGTGAAACAGAACTTTAACCTCTTTGTTACCTCAACTAGTGAGGAGGTAGAAACATGGGTGAAACAGAACTTTAACCTCTTTGTTACCTCAACTAGTGAGGGGTGAGAAACATGGGTGAAACAGAACTTTAACCTCTTTGTTACCTCAACTAGTGAGGAGGGAGAAACTTGGGTGAAACAGAACTCTAACCTCTTTGTTACCTCAACTAGTGAGGAGGTAGAAACATGGGTGAAACAGAACTTTAACCTCTTTGTTACCTCAAATAGTGAGGAAGGTAGAAACATGGGTGAAACAGAACTTCAACCTCTGTGTTACCTCAACTAGTGAGGAGGGAGAAACATGGGTGAAACAGAACTTTAACCTCTTTGTTACCTCAACTAGTGAGGAGATAGAAACATGGGTGAAACAGAACTTTAACCTCTTTGTTACCTCGACTAGTGAGGAGGGAGAAACATGGGTGAAACAGAACTTTAACCTCTTTGTTACCTCAACTAGTAAAGAGGGAGATACATGGATGAAACAGAACTTTAACCTCTTTGTTACCTCAAGTAGTAAGGAAGGAGAAACATGGGTAAAATAGAACTTTAACCTCTTGGTTACCTCAAGTAGTGAGGATGGAGAAACATGGGTGAAACAGAACTTTAACCTCTTTGTTACCTCAACTAGTGAGGAGGTAGAAACATGGGTGAAACAGAACTTTAACCTCTTTGTTACCTCAACTAGTGAGGAGGGAGAACCATGGGTGAAACAGAACTTTAATCTCATTGTTACCTCAACTTGTAAGGGGTAGAAACATGGGTGAAACAGAACTTTAACCTCATTGTTACCTCAACTAGTAAGGAGGGAGAAACATGTGTGAAACAGAACTTTAACCTCTTTGTTACCTCAATAGTGAGGAGGGAGAAACATGGGTGAAACAGAACTTTAACCTCTTTGTTACCTCAACTAATGAGGAGGGAGAAACATGGGTGAAACAGAACTTTAACCTCTTTGTTACCTCAACTAGTGAGGAGGTAGAAACATGGGTGAAACAGAACTTTAACCTCTTTGTTACCTCAACTAGTGAGGGGTGAGAAACATGGGTGAAACAGAACTTTAACCTCTTTGTTACCTCAACTAGTGAGGAGGGAGAAACTTGGGTGAAACAGAACTCTAACCTCTTTGTTACCTCAACTAGTGAGGAGGTAGAAACATGGGTGAAACAGAACTTTAACCTCTTTGTTACCTCAAATAGTGAGGAAGGTAGAAACATGGGTGAAACAGAACTTCAACCTCTGTGTTACCTCAACTAGTGAGGAGGGAGAAACATGGGTGAAACAGAACTTTAACCTCTTTGTTACCTCAAATAGTGAGGAGAGAGAAACATGGGTGAAACAGAACTTTAACCTTTTTGTTACCTCAAATAGTGAGGAGATAGCAACATGGGTGAAACAGAACTCTAACCTCTTTGTTACCTCAACTAGTGAGGAGGGAAAACATGGGTGAAACAGAATTTTAACCTCTTTGTTACCTCAAATGGTAAGGAAGGAGAAACATGGGTGAAACAGAACTTTGACCTCTTTGTTACCTCAACTAGTGAGGAGGGAGAAACATGGGTGAAACAGAACTTTAACCTCTTTGTTACCTCAACTAGTGAGGAGGGAGAAACATGGGTGAAACAGAACTTTAACCTCTTTGTTACCTCAACTAGTGAGGAGGGAGAAACATGGGTGAAACAGAACTTTAACCTCTTTGTTACCTCAACTAGTGAGGAGGTAGAAACATGGGTGAAACAGAACTTTAACCTCTTTGTTACCTCAAATAGTGAGGAAGGTAGAAACATGGGTGAAACAGAACTTCAACCTCTTTGTTACCTCAACTAGTGAGGAGGGAGAAACGTGGGTGAAACAGAACTTTAACCTCTTTGTTACCTAAACTAGTGAGGGGGGAGAAACATGGCTGAAACAGAACTTTAACCTATTTGTTACCTCAAATAGTGAGGAGGGAGAAACATGGGGGAAACAGAACTTTAACCTCTTTGTTACCTCAACTAGGGAGGAGGTAGAAACAGGGGTGAAACAGAACTTTAATCTCATTGTTACCTCAACTTGTAAGGGGTAGAAACATGGGTGAAACAGAACTTTAACCTCATTGTTACCTCAACTAGTAAGGAGGGAGAAACATGTGTGAAACAGAACTTTAACCTCTTTGTTACCTCAATAGTGAGGAGGGAGAAACATGGGTGAAACAGAACTTTAACCTCTTTGTTACCTCAACTAATGAGGAGGGAGAAACATGGGTGAAACAGAACTTTAACCTCTTTGTTACCTCAACTAGTGAGGAGGTAGAAACATGGGTGAAACAGAACTTTAACCTCTTTGTTACCTCAACTAGTGAGGGGTGAGAAACATGGGTGAAACAGAACTTTAACCTCTTTGTTACCTCAACTAGTGAGGAGGGAGAAACTTGGGTGAAACAGAACTCTAACCTCTTTGTTACCTCAACTAGTGAGGAGGTAGAAACATGGGTGAAACAGAACTTTAACCTCTTTGTTACCTCAAATAGTGAGGAAGGTAGAAACATGGGTGAAACAGAACTTCAACCTCTGTGTTACCTCAACTAGTGAGGAGGGAGAAACATGGGTGAAACAGAACTTTAACCTCTTTGTTACCTCAACTAGTGAGGAGATAGAAACATGGGTGAAACAGAACTTTAACCTCTTTGTTACCTCGACTAGTGAGGAGGGAGAAACATGGGTGAAACAGAACTTTAACCTCTTTGTTACCTCAACTAGTAAAGAGGGAGATACATGGATGAAACAGAACTTTAACCTCTTTGTTACCTCAAGTAGTAAGGAAGGAGAAACATGGGTAAAATAGAACTTTAACCTCTTGGTTACCTCAAGTAGTGAGGATGGAGAAACATGGGTGAAACAGAACTTTAACCTCTTTGTTACCTCAACTAGTGAGGAGGTAGAAACATGGGTGAAACAGAACTTTAACCTCTTTGTTACCTCAACTAGTGAGGAGGGAGAACCATGGGTGAAACAGAACTTTAATCTCATTGTTACCTCAACTTGTAAGGGGTAGAAACATGGGTGAAACAGAACTTTAACCTCATTGTTACCTCAACTAGTAAGGAGGGAGAAACATGTGTGAAACAGAACTTTAACCTCTTTGTTACCTCAATAGTGAGGAGGGAGAAACATGGGTGAAACAGAACTTTAACCTCTTTGTTACCTCAACTAATGAGGAGGGAGAAACATGGGTGAAACAGAACTTTAACCTCTTTGTTACCTCAACTAGTGAGGAGGTAGAAACATGGGTGAAACAGAACTTTAACCTCTTTGTTACCTCAACTAGTGAGGGGTGAGAAACATGGGTGAAACAGAACTTTAACCTCTTTGTTACCTCAACTAGTGAGGAGGGAGAAACTTGGGTGAAACAGAACTCTAACCTCTTTGTTACCTCAACTAGTGAGGAGGTAGAAACATGGGTGAAACAGAACTTTAACCTCTTTGTTACCTCAAATAGTGAGGAAGGTAGAAACATGGGTGAAACAGAACTTCAACATCTGTGTTACCTCAACTAGTGAGGAGGGAGAAACATGGGTGAAACAGAACTTTAACCTCTTTGTTACCTCAACTAGTGAGGAGATAGAAACAGGGGTGAAACAGAACTTTAACTTCTTTGTTACCTCAACTAATGAGGAGGGAGAAACATGGGTGAAACAGAACTTTAACCTCTTTGTTACCTCAACTAGTGAGGAGGTAGAAACATGGGTGAAACAGAACTTTAACCTCTTTGTTACCTCGACTAGTGAGGAGGGAGAAACATGGGTGAAACAGAACTTTAACCTCTTTGTTACCTCAACTAGTAAAGAGGGAGATACATGGATGAAACAGAACTTTAACCTCTTTGTTACCTCAAGTAGTAAGGAAGGAGAAACATGGGTAAAATAGAACTTTAACCTCTTGGTTACCTCAAGTAGTGAGGATGGAGAAACATGGGTGAAACAGAACTTTAACCTCTTTGTTACCTCAACTAGTGAGGAGGTAGAAACATGGGTGAAACAGAACTTTAACCTCTTTGTTACCTCAACTAGTGAGGAGGGAGAACCATGGGTGAAACAGAACTTTAACCTCTTTGTTACCTCACCTAGTGAGCAGGTAGAAACATGGGTGAAACTGAACTTTAAACTCTTTGTTACCTCAACTAGTTAGGAGGTAGGAACATGGGTGAAACAGAACTCTAACCTCTTTGTTACCTCAACTAGTGAGGAGGTAGAAACATGGGTGAAACAGAACTCTAACCTCTTTGTTACCTCAACTAGTGAGGAGGGAGAAACATGGGTGAAACAGAACTTTAACCCCTTTGTTACCTCAACTAGTGAGGGGGTAGAAACATGGGTGAAACTGAACTTTAACCCCTTTGTTACCTCAAATAGTGAGGAGGTAGAAACATGGGCGAAACAGAACTTTAACCTCTTTGTTACCTCAAGTAGTGAGGAGGGAGAAACATGGGTGAAACTGAACTTTAACCTCTTTGTTACCTCAACTAGTGAGGGGGGAGAAACATGGGTGGAACAGAACTTTAACCTCTTTGTTACCTCAACTAGTGTGGGGCGAGAAACATGGGTGAAACAGAACTTTAACCTCTTTGTTACCTCATTAGCGAGGAGGGAGAAACATGGGTGAAACAGAACTTTTAACCTCTTTGTTACCTCAAATAGTGAGGAGGTAGAAACATGGGTGAAACACAACTTTAACCTCTTTGTTACCTCAACTATTGAGGAGGTAGAAAAATGGGTGAAACAGAACATTAACCTCTTTGTTACCTCAACTAGTCAGGAGCTAGGTCCATGGGTGAAACAGAACTTTAACCTCTTTGTTACCTCAAATAGTGAGGAGGTAGAAACATGGGTGAAACAGAACTCTAAGCTCTTTGTTACCTCAACTAGTGAGGAGGGAGAAACATGGGTGAAACAGAACTTTAACCTCTTTGTTACCTCAACTAGTGAGGAGGGAGAAACATGGGTGAAACAGAACTTTAACCTCTTTGTTACCTCAACTAGTGAGGAGGTAGAAACATGGGTGAAACAGAACTTTAACCTCTTTGTTACCTCAAATAGTGAGGAAGGTAGAAACATGGGTGAAACAGAACTTCAACCTCTTTGTTACCTCAAATAGTGAGGAGGTAGAAACATGGGTGAAACAGAACTTTAACCTCTTTGTTACCTCAACTATTGAGGAGGTAGAAACATGGGTGAAACAGAACTTTAACCTCTTTGTTACCTAAATTAGTCAGGAGCTAGGTCCATGGGTGAAACAGAACTTTAACCTCTTTGTTACCTCAAATAGTGAGGAGAGAGAAACATGGGTGAAACAGAACTTTAACCTTTTTGTTACCTCAAATAGTGAGGAGGTAGCAACATGGGTGAAACAGAACTCTAACCTCTTTGTTACCTCAACTAGTGAGGAGGGAGAACATGGGTGAAACAGAACTTTAACCTCTTTGTTACCTCAAATGGTAAGGAAGGAGAAACATGGGTGAAACAGAACTTTGACCTCTTTGTTACCTCAAATAGTGAGGAGGGAGAAACATGGGGGAAACAGAACTTTAGCCTCTTTGTTACCTCAACTAGGGAGGAGGTAGAAACAGGGGTGAAACAGAACTTTAATCTCTTTGTTACCTCAACTAGTGAGGAGGGAGAACATGGGTGAAACAGAACTTTAACCTCTTTGTTACCTCAAATGGTAAGGAAGGAGAAACATGGGTGAAACAGAACTTTAACCTCATTGTTACCTCAACTAGTAAGGAGGGAGAAACATGTGTGAAACAGAACTTTAACCTCTTTGTTACCTCAATAGTGAGGAGGGAGAAACATGGGTGAAACAGAACTTTAACCTCTTTGTTACCTCAACTAATGAGGAGGGAGAAACATGGGTGAAACAGAACTTTAACCTCTTTGTTACCTCAACTAGTGAGGAGGTAGAAACATGGGTGAAACAGAACTTTAACCTCTTTGTTACCTCAACTAGTGAGGGGTGAGAAACATGGGTGAAACAGAACTTTAACCTCTTTGTTACCTCAACTAGTGAGGAGGGAGAAACTTGGGTGAAACAGAACTTTAACCTCTTTGTTACCTCAACTAGTGAGGAGGTAGAAACATGGGTGAAACAGAACTTTAACCTCTTTGTTACCTCAAGTAGTGAGGATGGAGAAACATGGGTGAAACAGAACTTTAACCTCTTTGTTACCTCAACTAGTGAGGAGGTAGAAACATGGGTGAAACAGAACTTTAACCTCTTTGTTACCTCAACTAGTGAGGAGGGAGAACCATGGGTGAAACAGAACTTTAACCTCTTTGTTACCTCACCTAGTGAGCAGGTAGAAACATGGGTGAAACTGAACTTTAAACTCTTTGTTACATCAACTAGTTAGGAGGTAGGAACATGGGTGAAACAGAACTTTAACCTCTTTGTTACCTGAACTAATGAGGAGGGAGAAACATGGGTGAAACAGAACTTTAACCTCTTTGTTACCTCAACTAGTGAGGAGGAAGAGTCATGGGTGAAACAGAATTTTAACCTCTTTGTTACCTCAACTATTGAGGAGGTAGAAACATGGGTGAAACAGAACTTTAACCTCTTTGTTACCTCAACTAGTGAGGAAGGTAGAAACATGGGTGAAACAGAACTTTAACCTCTTTGTTACCTCAACTAGTGAGGAGGTAGTAACATGGGTGAAACAGAACTCTAACCTCTTTGTTACGTCAACTAGTGAGGAGGGAGAAACATGGGTGAAACAGAACTTTAACCTCTTTGTTACCTCAAATAGTGAGGAGCGAGAAACATGGGGGAAACAGAACTTTAACCTCAACTAGTGAGGAGGGGGAACATGGGTGAAACAGAACTTTAACCCCTTTGTTACCTCAACTAGTGAGGGGGTAGAAACATGGGTGAAACTGAACTTTAACCCCTTTGTTACCTCAAATAGTGAGGAGGTAGAAACATGGGCGAAACAGAACTTGAACCTCTTTGTTACCTCAAGTAGTGAGGAGGGAGAAACATGGGTGAAACTGAACTTTAACCTCTTTGTTACCTCAACTAGTGAGGGGGGAGAAACATGGGTGGAACAGAACTTTAACCTCTTTGTTACCTCAACTAGTGTGGGGCGAGAAACATGGGTGAAACAGAACTTTTAACCTCTTTGTTACCTCAAATAGTGAGGAGGTAGAAACATGGGTGAAACACAACTTTAACCTCTTTGTTACCTCAACTATTGAGGAGGTAGAAACATGGGTGAAACAGAACATTAACCTCTTTGTTACCTCAACTAGTCAGGAGCTAGGTCCATGGGTGAAACAGAACTTTAACCTCTTTGTTACCTCAACTAGTGAGGAGGTACAAACATGGGTGAAATAGAACTTCAACCTCTTTGTTACCTCAACTAGTGAGGAGGGAGAAACATGGGTGAAACAGAACTTTAACCTCTTTGTTACCTCAACTAGTGAGGAGGGAGAAACATGGGTGAAACAGAACTTTAACCTCTTTGTTACCTCAACTAGTGAGGAGGTAGAAACATGGGTGAAACAGAACTTTAACCTCTTTGTTACCTCAAATAGTGAGGAAGGTAGAAACATGGGTGAAACAGAACTTCAACCTCTTTGTTACCTCAAATAGTGAGGAGGTAGAAACATGGGTAAAACAGAACTTTAACCTCTTTGTTACCTCAACTATTGAGGAGGTAGAAACATGGGTGAAACAGAACTTTAACCTCTTTGTTACCTCACCTAGTCAGGAGCTAGGTCCATGGGTGAAACAGAACTTTAACCTCTTTGTTACCTCAACTAGTGAGGAGGAGAAACATGGGTGAAACAGAACTTTAACCTCTTTGTTACCTCAACTAGTGAGGAGATAGAAACATGGGTGAAACAGAACTTTAACTTCTTTGTTACCTCAACTAATGAGGAGGGAGAAACATGGGTGAAACAGAAATTTAACCTCTTTGTTACCTCAACTAGTAAAGAGGGAGATACATGGATGAAACAGAACTTTAACCTCTTTGTTACCTCAAGTAGTAAGGAAGGAGAAACATGGGTGAAATAGAACTTTAACCTCTTGGTTACCTCAAGTAGTGAGGATGGAGAAACATGGGTGAAACAGAACTTTAACCTCTTTGTTACCTCAAGTAGTGAGGAGGTAGAAACATGGGTGAAACAGAACTTTAACCTCTTTGTTACCTCAACTAGTGAGGAGGGAGAAACATGGGTGAAACAGAACTTTAACCTCTTTGTTACCTCACCTAGTGAGCAGGTAGAAACATGGGTGAAACAGAACTTTAACCTCTTTGTTACCTCAACTAGTGAGGAAGGTGGAAACATGGGTGAAACAGAACTTTAACCTCTTTGTTACCTAAACTAGTGAGGAGGTAGTAACATGGGTGAAACAGAACTCTAACCTCTTTGTTACCTCAACTAGTGAGGAGGGAGAAACATGGGTGAAACAGAACTTTAACCTCTTTGTTACCTCAAGTAGTGAGGAGGTAGAAACATGGGTGAAACAGAACTCTAAGCTCTTTGTTACCTCAACTAGTGAGGAGGGAGAAACATGGGTTAAACAGAACTTTAACTTCTTTGTTACCTCAAATAGTGAGGAGGTAGAAACATGGGTGAATCAGAACATTAACCTCTTTGTTACCTCAACCAGTGAGGAGGTAGAAACATGGGTGAAACAGAACTTTAACCTCTTTGTTACCTCAACTAGTGAGGAGGTAGAAACATGGGTGAAACAGAACTTTAACCTCTTTGTTACCTCTAATAGTGAGGAGGGAGAAACATGGGTGAAACAGAACTTTAACCTCTTTGTTACCTCAAATAGTGAGGAGAGAGAAACATGGGTGAAACAGAACTTTAACCTTTTTGTTACCTCAAATAGTGAGGAGATAGCAACATGGGTGAAACAGAACTCTAACCTCTTTGTTACCTCAACTAGTGAGGAGGGAGAACATGGGTGAAACAGAATTTTAACCTCTTTGTTACCTCAAATGGTAAGGAAGGAGAAACATGGGTGAAACAGAACTTTGACCTCTTTGTTACCTCAACTAGTGAGGAGGGAGAAACATGGGTGAAACAGAACTTTAACCTCTTTGTTACCTCAACTAGTGAGGAGGGAGAAACATGGGTGAAACAGAACTTTAACCTCTTTGTTACCTCAACTAGTGAGGAGGGAGAAACATGGGTGAAACAGAACTTTAACCTCTTTGTTACCTCAACTAGTGAGGAGGTAGAAACATGGGTGAAACAGAACTTTAACCTCTTTGTTACCTCAAATAGTGAGGAAGGTAGAAACATGGGTGAAACAGAACTTCAACCTCTTTGTTACCTCAACTAGTGAGGAGGGAGAAACATGGGTGAAACAGAACTTTAACCTCTTTGTTACCTAAACTAGTGAGGGGGGAGAAACATGGCTGAAACAGAACTTTAACCTATTTGTTACCTCAAATAGTGAGGAGGGAGAAACATGGGGGAAACAGAACTTTAACCTCTTTGTTACCTCAACTAGGGAGGAGGTAGAAACAGGGGTGAAACAGAACTTTAATCTCTTTGTTACCTCAACTTGTAAGGGGTAGAAACATGGGTGAAACAGAACTTTAACCTCATTGTTACCTCAACTAGTAAGGAGGGAGAAACATGTGTGAAACAGAACTTTAACCTCTTTGCTACCTCAATAGTGAGGAGGGAGAAACATGGGTGAAACAGAACTTTAACCTCTTTGTTACCTCAACTAATGAGGAGGGAGAAACATGGGTGAAACAGAACTTTAACCTCTTTGTTACCTCACCTAGTGAGGAGGTAGAAACATGGGTGAAACAGAACTTTAACCTCTTTGTTACCTCAACTAGTGAGGGGTGAGAAACATGGGTGAAACAGAACTTTAACCTCTTTGTTACCTCAACTAGTGAGGAGGGAGAAACTTGGGTGAAACAGAACTTTAACCTCTTTGTTACCTCAACTAGTGAGGAGGTAGAAACATGGGTGAAACAGAACTTTAACCTCTTTGTTACCTCAAATATTGAGGAAGGTAGAAACATGTGTGAAACAGAACTTCAACCTCTGTGTTACCTCAACTAGTGAGGAGGGAGAAACATGGGTGAAACAGAACTTTAACCTCTTTGTTACCTCAACTAGTGAGGAGATAGAAACATGGGTGAAACAGAACTTTAACTTCTTTGTTACCTCAACTAATGAGGAGGGAGAAACATGGGTGAAACAGAACTTTAACCTCTTTGTTACCTCAACTAGTGAGGAGGTAGAAACGTGGGTGAAACAGAACTTTAACCTCTTTGTTACCTCGACTAGTGAGGAGGGAGAAACATGGGTGAAACAGAACTTTAACCTCTTTGTTACCTCAACTAGTAAAGAGGGAGATACATGGATGAAACAGAACTTTAACCTCTTTGTTACCTCAAGTAGTAAGGAAGGAGGAACATGGGTGAAATAGAACTTTAACCTCTTGGTTACCTCAAGTAGTGAGGATGGAGAAACATGGGTGAAACAGAACTTTAACCTCTTTGTTACCTCAACTAGTGAGGAGGTAGAAACATGGGTGAAACAGAACTTTAACCTCTTTGTTACCTCAACTAGTGAGGAGGGAGAACCATGGGTGAAACAGAACTTTAACCTCTTTGTTACCTCACCTAGTGAGCAGGTAGAAACATGGGTGAAAATTGAACTTTAAACTCTTTGTTACCTCAACTAGTGAGGAGGAAGAGTCATGGTTGAAACAGAACTTTAACCTCTTTGTTACCTCAACTATTGAGGAGGTAGAAACATGGGTGAAACAGAACTTTAACCTCTTTGTTACCTCAACTAGTGAGGAAGGTAGAAACATGGGTGAAACAGAACTTTAACCTCTTTGTTACCTCAACTAGTGAGGAAGGTAGAAACATGGGTGAAACAGAACTCTAACCTCTTTGTTACCTCACCTAGTGAGGAGGGAGAAACATGGGTGAAATAGAACTTTAACCTCTTTGTTACCTCAAATAGTGAGGAGCGAGAAACATGGGGGAAACAGAACTTTAACCTCAACTAGTGAGGAGGGGGAAACTGGGTGAAACAGAACTTTAACCCCTTTGTTACCTCAACTAGTGAGGGGGTAGAAACATGGGTGAAACAGAACTTTAACCTATTTGTTACCTCAACTAGTTAGGAGGGGGAACATGGGTGAAACAGAACTTTAACCCCTTTGTTACCTCAACTAGTGAGGGGGTAGAAACATGGGTGAAACTGAACTTTAACCCCTTTGTTACCTCAAATAGTGAGGAGGTAGAAACATGGGCGAAACAGAACTTTAACCTCTTTGTTACCTCAAGTAGTGAGGAGGGAGAAACATGGGTGAAACTGAACTTTAACCTCTTTGTTACCTCAACTAGTGAGGGGGGAGAAACATGGGTGGAACAGAACTTTAACCTCTTTGTTACCTCAACTAGTGTGGGGCGAGAAACATGGGTGAAACAGAACTTTAACCTCTTTGTTACCTCATTAGCGAGGAGGGAGAAACATGGGTGAAACAGAACTTTTAACCTCTTTGTTACCTCAAATATTGAGGAGGTAGAAACATGGGTGAAACACAACTTTAACCTCTTTGTTACCTCAACTATTGAGGAGGTAGAAACATGGGTGAAACAGAACATTAACCTCTTTGTTACCTCAACTAGTCAGGAGCTAGGTCCATGGGTGAAACAGAACTTTAACCTCTTTGTTACCTCAAATAGTGAGGAGGTAGAAACATGGGTGAAACAGAACTTTAACCTCTTTGTTACCTCAAGTAGTGAGGAGGTAGAAACATGGGTGAAACAGAACTTTAACCTCTTTGTTACCTCAAATAGTGAGGAAGGTAGAAACATGGGTGAAACAGAACTTCAACCTCTTTGTTACCTCAAATAGTGAGGAGGTAGAAACATGGGTGAAACAGAACTTTAACCTCTTTGTTACCTCAACTATTGAGGAGGTAGAAACATGGGTGAAACAGAACTTTAACCTCTTTGTTACCTCAAGTAGTGAGGAGGTAGAAACATGGGTGAAACAGAACTTTAACCTCTTTGTTACCTCAAATAGTGAGGAGGTAGAAACATGGGTGAAACAGAACTTTAACCTCTTTGTTACCTCAACTATTGAGGAGGTAGAAACATGGGTGAAACAGAACTTTAACCTCTTTGTTACCTCAAGTAGTGAGGAGGTAGAAACATGGGTGAAACAGAACTTTAACCTCTTTGTTACCTCAAATAGTGAGGAGGTAGAAACATGGGTGAAACAGAACTTTAACCTCTTTGTTACCTCAACTATTGAGGAGGTAGAAACATGGGTGAAACAGAACTTTAACCTCTTTGTTACCTCAACTATTGAGGAGGTAGAAACATGGGTGAAACAGAACTTTAACCTCTTTGTTACCTCAAGAAGTGAGGAGGTAGAAACATGGGTGAAACAGAACTTTAACCTCTTTGTTACCTCAAATAGTGAGGAGGTAGAAACATGGGTGAAACAGAACTTTAACCTCTTTGTTACCTCAACTATTGAGGAGGGAGAAACATGGGTGAAACAGAACTTTAACCTCTTTGTTACCTCAAGTAGTGAGGAGGTAGAAACATGGGTGAAACAGAACTTTAACCTCTTTGTTACCTCAACTATTGAGGAGGTAGAAACATGGGTGAAACAGAACTTTAACCTCTTTGTTACCTCAAATAGTGAGGAGGTAGAAACATGGGTGAAACAGAACTTTAACCTCTTTGTTACCTCAACTATTGAGGAGGTAGAAACATGGGTGAAACAGAACTTCAACCTCTTTGTTACCTCAAATAGTGAGGAGGTAGAAACATGGGTGAAACAGAACTTTAACCTCTTTGTTACCTCAACTATTGAGGAGGTAGAAACATGGGTGAAACAGAACTTTAACCTCTTTGTTACCTCAAGTAGTGAGGAGGTAGAAACATGGGTGAAACAGAACTTTAACCTCTTTGTTACCTCAAATAGTGAGGAAGGTAGAAACATGGGTGAAACAGAACTTCAACCTCTTTGTTACCTCAAATAGTGAGGAGGTAGAAACATGGGTGAAACAGAACTTTAACCTCTTTGTTACCTCAACTATTGAGGAGGTAGAAACATGGGTGAAACAGAACTTTAACCTCTTTGTTACCTCAACTAGTCAGGAGCTAGGTCCATGGGTGAAACAGAACTTTAACCTCTTTGTTACCTCAAATAGTGAGGAGAGAGAAACATGGGTGAAACAGAACTTTAACCTTTTTGTTACCTCAAATAGTGAGGAGGTAGCAACATGGGTGAAACAGAACTCTAACCTCTTTGTTACCTCAACTAGTGAGGAGGGAGAACATGGGTGAAACAGAAATTTAACCTCTTTGTTACCTCAAATGGTAAGGAAGGAGAAACATGGGTGAAACAGAACTTTGACCTCTTTGTTACCTCAAATAGTGAGGAGGGAGAAACATGGGGGAAACAGAACTTTAACCTCTTTGTTACCTCAACTAGGGAGGAGGTAGAAACAGGGGTGAAACAGAACTTTAATCTCTTTGTTACCTCAACTAGTGAGGAGGGAGAACATGGGTGAAACAGAACTTTAACCTCTTTGTTACCTCAAATGGTAAGGAAGGAGAAACATGGGTGAAACAGAACTTTAACCTCATTGTTACCTCAACTAGTAAGGAGGGAGAAACATGTGTGAAACAGAACTTTAACCTCTTTGTTACCTCAATAGTGAGGAGGGAGAAACATGGGTGAAACAGAACTTTAACCTCTTTGTTACCTCAACTAATGAGGAGGGAGAAACATGGGTGAAACAGAACTTTAACCTCTTTGTTACCTCAACTAGTGAGGAGGTAGAAACATGGGTGAAACAGAACTTTAACCTCTTTGTTACCTCAACTAGTGAGGGGTGAGAAACATGGGTGAAACAGAACTTTAACCTCTTTGTTACCTCAACTAGTGAGGAGGGAGAAACTTGGGTGAAACAGAACTTTAACCTCTTTGTTACCTCAACTAGTGAGGAGGTAGAAACATGGGTGAAACAGAACTTTAACCTCTTTGTTACCTCAAATAGTGAGGAAGGTAGAAACATGGGTGAAACAGAACTTCAACCTCTGTGTTACCTCAACTAGTGAGGAGGGAGAAACATGGGTGAAACAGAACTTTAACCTCTTTGTTACCTCAACTAGTGAGGAGATAGAAACATGGGTGAAACAGAACTTTAACTTCTTTGTTACCTCAACTAATGAGGAGGGAGAAACATGGGTGAAACAGAACTTTAACCTCTTTGTTACCTCAACTAGTGAGGAGGTAGAAACATGGGTGAAACAGAACTTTAACCTCTTTGTTACCTGGACTAGTGAGGAGGGAGAAACATGGGTGAAACAGAACTTTAACCTCTTTGTTACCTCAACTAGTAAAGAGGGAGATACATGGATGAAACAGAACTTTAACCTCTTTGTTACCTCAAGTAGTAAGGAAGGAGAAACATGGGTGAAATAGAACTTTAACCTCTTGGTTACCTCAAGTAGTGAGGATGGAGAAACATGGGTGAAACAGAACTTTAACCTCTTTGTTACCTCAACTAGTGAGGAGGTAGAAACATGGGTGAAACAGAACTTTAACCTCTTTGTTACCTCAACTAGTGAGGAGGGAGAACCATGGGTGAAACAGAACTTTAACCTCTTTGTTACCTCACCTAGTGAGCAGGTAGAAACATGGGTGAAACTGAACTTTAAACTCTTTGTTACCTCAACTAGTTAGGAGGTAGGAACATGGGTGAAACAGAACTTTAACCTCTTTGTTACCTCAACTAATGAGGAGGGAGAAACATGGGTGAAACAGAACTTTAACCTCTTTGTTACCTCAACTAGTGAGGAGGAAGAGTCATGGGTGAAACAGAACTTTAACCTCTTTGTTACCTCAACTATTGAGGAGGTAGAAACATGGGTGAAACAGAACTTTAACCTCTTTGTTACCTCAACTAGTGAGGAAGGTAGAAACATGGGTGAAACAGAACTTTAACCTCTTTGTTACCTCAACTAGTGAGGAGGTAGTAACATGGGTGAAACAGAACTCTAACCTCTTTGTTACCTCAACTAGTGAGGAGGGAGAAACATGGGTGAAACAGAACTTTAACTTCTTTGTTACCTCAAGTAGTGAGGAGCGAGAAACATGGGGGAAACAGAACTTTAACCTAAACTAGTGAGGAGGGGGAAACTGGGTGAAACAGAACTTTAACCCCTTTGTTACCTCAACTAGTGAGGGGGGAGAAACATGGGTGAAACAGAACTTTAACCTATTTGTTACCTCAACTAGTTAGGAGGGGGAACATGGGTGAAACAGAACTTTAACCCCTTTGTTACCTCAACTAGTGAGGGGGTAGAAACATGGGTGAAACTGAACTTTAACCACTTTGTTACCTCAAATAGTGAGGAAGGTAGAAACATGGGTGAAACAGAACTTCAACCTCTTTGTTACCTCAAATAGTGAGGAGGTAGAAACATGGGTGAAACAGAACTTTAACCTCTTTGTTACCTCAACTATTGAGGAGGTAGAAACATGGGTGAAACAGAACTTTAACCTCTTTGTTACCCCAACTAGTGAGGAGGTAGAAACATGGGTGAAACAGAACTTTAACCTCTTTGCTACATCAACTAGTAAGGGGTAGAAACATGGGTGAAACAGAACTTTAACCTCATTTTTACCTCAACTAGTAAGGAGGGAGAACATGTGTGAAACAGAACTTTAACCTCTTTGTTACCTCAATAGTGAGGAGGGAGAAACATGGGTGAAACAGAACTTTAACCTCTTTGTTACCTCAACTAGTGAGGAGGTAGAAACATGGGTGAAATAGAACTTCAACCTCTTTGTTACCTCAACTAGTGAGGAGGGAGAAACATGGGTGAAACAGAACTTTAACCTCTTTGTTACCTCAACTAGTGAGGAGGGAGAAACATGGGTGAAACAGAACATTAACTTCTTTGTTACCTCAAGTAGTGAGGAGGTAGAAACATGGGTGATACAGAACTCTAACCTCTTTGTTACCTCAACTAGTGAGGAGGGAGAAACATGGGTGAAACAGAACTTTAACCTCTTTGTTACCTCAAATAGTGAGGAGGTAGAAACATGGGTGAAACACAACTTTAACCTCTTTGTTACCTCAACTATTGAGGAGGTAGAAACATGTGTGAAACAGAACTTTAACCTCTTTGTTACCTCAACTAGTGAGGAAGGTAGAGACATGGGTTAAACAGAAGTTTAACCTCTTTGTTACCTCAACTAGTCAGGAGCTAGGTCCATGGGTGAAACAGAACTTTAACCTCTTTGTTACCTCAAATAGTGAGGAGGTAGAAACATGGGTGAAACAGAACTTTAACCTCTTTGTTACCTCAACTAGTGGGGAGGTAGAAACATGGGTGAAACAGAACTTTAACCTCTTTGTTACCTCAAATAGTGAGGAAGGTAGAAACATGGGTGAAACAGAACTTCAACCTCTTTGTTACCTCAACTAGTGAGGAGGGAGAAACATGGGTGAAACAGAACTTTAACCTCTTTGTTACCTAAACTAGTGAGGGGGGAGAAACATGGCTGAAACAGAACTTTAACCTATTTGTTACCTCAAATAGTGAAGAGGGAGAAACATGGGTGAAACAGAACTTTAACCTCTTTGTTACCTCAACTAGTGAGGAGGTAGAAACATGGGTGAAACAGAACTGTAACCTCTTTGTTACCTCAACTAGTGAGGAGGGAGAAACATGGGGGAAACAGAACTTTAACCTCTTTGTTACCTCAACTAGTAAGGATGTAGAAACATGGGTGAAACAGAACTTTAACCTCTTTGTTACATCAACTAGTAAGGGGTAGAAACATGGGTGAAACAGAACTTTAACCTCATTTTTACCTCAACTAGTAAGGAGGGAGAACATGTGTGAAACAGAACTTTAACCTCTTTGTTACCTCAACTAGTAAGGATGTAGAAACATGGGTGAAACAGAACTTTAACCTCTTTGTTACATCAACTAGTAAGGGGTAGAAACATGGGTGAAACAGAACTTTAACCTCTTTGTTACCTCAACTAGTGAGGAGGGAGAAACATGGGTGAAACAGAACTTTAACCTTTTTGTTACCTCAAATAGTGAGGAGGTAGCAACATGGGTGAAACAGAACTCTAACCTCTTTGTTACCTCAACTAGTGAGGAGGGAGAACATGGGTGAAACAGAACTTTAACCTCTTTGTTACCTCAAATGGTAAGGAAGGAGAAACATGGGTGAAACAGAACTTTGACCTCTTTGTTACCTCAAATAGTGAGGAGGGAGAAACATGGGGGAAACAGAACTTTAACCTCTTTGTTACCTCACCTAGGGAGGAGGTAGAAACAGGGGTGAAACAGAACTTTAATCTCTTTGTTACCTCAACTAGTGAGGAGGGAGAACATGGGTGAAACAGAACTTTAACCTCTTTGTTACCTCAAATGGTAAGGAAGGAGAAACATGGGTGAAACAGAACTTTAACCTCATTGTTACCTCAACTAGTAAGGAGGGAGAAACATGTGTGAAACAGAACTTTAACATCTTTGTTACCTCAATAGTGAGGAGGGAGAAACATGGGTGAAACAGAACTTTAACCTCTTTGTTACCTCAACTAATGAGGAGGGAGAAACTTGGGTGAAACAGAATTTTAACCTCTTTGTTACCTCAACTAGTGAGGAGGTAGAAACATGGGTGAAACAGAACTTTCACCTCTTTGTTACCTCAACTAGTGAGGAGGTAGAAACATGGGTGAAACAGAACTTTAACCTCTTTGTTACCTCAAATAGTGAGGAAGGTAGAAACATGGGTGAAACAGAACTTCAACCTCTGTGTTACCTCAACTAGTGAGGAGGGAGAAACATGGGTGAAACAGAACTTTAACCTCTTTGTTACCTCAACTAGTGAGGAGATAGAAACATGGGTGAAACAGAACTTTAACTTCTTTGTTACCTCAACTAATGAGGAGGGAGAAACATGGGTGAAACAGAACTTTAAACTCTTTGTTACCTCAACTAGTGAGGAGGTAGAAAATGGGTGAAACAGAACTTTAACCTCTTTGTTACCTCGACTAGTGAGGAGGGAGAAACATGGGTGAAACAGAACTTTAACCTCTTTGTTACCTCAACTAGTAAAGAGGGAGATACATGGATGAAACAGAACTTTAACCTCTTTGTTACCTCAAGTAGTAAGGAAGGAGAAACATGGGTGAAATAGAACTTTAACCTCTTGGTTACCTCAAGTAGTGAGGATGGAGAAACATGGGTGAAACAGAACTTTAACCTCTTTGTTACCTCAACTAGTGAGGAGGTAGAAACATGGGTGAAACAGAACTTTAACCTCTTTGTTACCTCAACTAGTGAGGAGGGAGACCCATGGGTGAAACAGAACTTTAACCTCTTTGTTACCTCACCTAGTGAGCAGGTAGAAACATGGGTGAAACTGAACTTTAAACTCTTTGTTACCTCAACTAGTTAGGAGGTAGGAACATGGGTGAAACAGAACTTTAACCTCTTTGTTACCTCAACTAATGAGGAGGGAGAAACATGGGTGAAACAGAACTTTAACCTCTTTGTTACCTCAACTAGTGAGGAGGAAGAGTCATGGGTGAAACAGAACTTTAACCTCTTTGTTACCTCAACTATTGAGGAGGTAGAAACATGGGTGAAACAGAACTTTAACCTCTTTGTTACCTCAACTAGTGAGGAAGGTAGAAACATGGGTGAAACAGAACTTTAACCTCTTTGTTACCTCAACTAGTGAGGAGGTAGTAACATGGGTGAAACAGAACTCTAACCTCTTTGTTACCTCAACTAGTGAGGAGGGAGAAACATGGGTGAAACAGAACTTTAACCTCTTTGTTACCTCAAATAGTGAGGAGGTAGAAACATGGGTGAAACAGAACTTTAACCTCTTTGTTACCTCAAATAGTGAGGAAGGTAGAAACATGGGTGAAACAGAACTTCAACCTCTTTGTTACCTCAAATAGTGAGGAGGTAGAAACATGGGTGAAACAGAACTTTAACCTCTTTGTTACCTCAACTATTGAGGAGGTAGAAACATGGGTGAAACAGAACTTTAACCTCTTTGTTACCTCAACTAGTGAGGAGGTAGAAACATGGGTGAAACAGAACTTTAACCTCTTTGTTACATCAACTAGTAAGGGGTAGAAACATGGGTGAAACAGAACTTTAACCTCATTTTTACCTCAACTAGTAAGGAGGGAGAACATGTGTGAAACAGAACTTTAACCTCTTTGTTACCTCAATAGTGAGGAGGGAGAAACATGGGTGAAACAGAACTTTAACCTCTTTGTTACCTCAACTAGTGAGGAGGTAGAAACATGGGTGAAATAGAACTTCAACCTCTTTGTTACCTCAACTAGTGAGGAGGGAGAAACATGGGTGAAACAGAACTTTAACCTCTTTGTTACCTCAACTAGTGAGGAGGTAGAAACATGGGTGAAATAGAACTTCAACCTCTTTGTTACCTCAACTAGTGAGGAGGGAGAAACATGGGTGAAACAGAACATTAACTTCTTTGTTACCTCAAGTAGTGAGGAGGTAGAAACATGGGTGATACAGAACTCTAACCTCTTTGTTACCTCAACTAGTGAGGAGGGAGAAACATGGGTGAAACAGAACTTTAACCTCTTTGTTACCTCAACTAGTGAGGAGGTAGAAACATGGGTGAAACAGAACTTTAACCTCTTTGTTACCTCAAATAGTGAGGAAGGTAGAAACATGGGTGAAACAGAACTTCAACCTCTTTGTTACCTCAACTAGTGAGGAGGGAGAAACATGGGTGAAACAGAACTTTAACCTCTTTGTTACCTAAACTAGTGAGGGGGGAGAAACATGGCTGAAACAGAACTTTAACCTATTTGTTACCTCAAATAGTGAGGAGGGAGAAACATGGGAGAAACAGAACTTTAACCTCTTTGTTACCTCAACTAGTAAGGATGTAGAAACATGGGTGAAACAGAACTTTAACCTCTTTGTTACATCAACTAGTAAGGGGTAGAAACATGGGTGAAACAGAACTTTAACCTCATTTTTACCTCAACTAGTAAGGAGGGAGAACATGTGTGAAACAGAACTTTAACCTCTTTGTTACCTCAATAGTGAGGAGGGAGAAACATGGGTGAAACAGAACTTTAACCTCTTTGTTACCTCAACTAGTGAGGAGGTAGAACATGGGTGAAACAGAACTTCAACCTCTTTGTTACCTCAACTAATGAGGAGGGAGAAACATGGGTGAAACAGAACTTTAAGCTTTTGTTACCCAAACTAGTGAGGGGGGGGGAAACATGTTTGAAACAGAACTTTAACCTATTTGTTACCTCAAATAGTGAGGAGGGAGAAACATGGGGGAAACAGAACTTTAACCTCTTTGTTACCTCAACTAGTGAGGAGGTAGAAACAGGGGTGAAACAGAACTTTAATCTCTTTGTTACCTCAACTAGTGAGGAGGGAGAACATGGGTGAAACAGAACTTTAACCTCTTTGTTACCTCAAATGGTAAGGATGGAGAAACATGGGTGAAACAGAACTTTAACCTCATTGTTACCTCAACTAGTAAGGAGGGAGAAACATGTGTGAAACAGAACTTTAACCTCTTTGTTACCTCAACAGTGAGGAGGGAGAAACATGGGTGAAACAGAACTTTAACCTCTTTGTTACCTCAACTAATGAGGAGGGAGAAACATGGGTGAAACAGAACTTTAACCTCTTTGTTACCTCAACTAGTGAGGAGGTAGAAACATGGGTGAAACAGAACTTTAACCTCTTTGTTACCTCAACTAGTGAGGGGTGAGAAACATGGGTGAAACAGAACTTTAACCTCTTTGTTACCTCAACTAGTGAGGAGGGAGAAACTTGGGTGAAACAGAACTTTAACCTCTTTGTTACCTCAACTAGTGAGGAGGTAGAAACATGGGTGAAACAGAACTTTAACCTCTTTGTTACCTCAAATAGTGAGGAAGGTAGAAACATGGGTGAAACAGAACTTTAACCTCTTTGTTAACTCATAAGGGGGGAGGGAGAAACATGGGTGAAACAGAACTTTTAACCTCTTTGTTACCTCAAATAGTGAGGAGGTAGAAACATGGGTGAAACACAACTTTAACCTCTTTGTTACCTCAACTATTGAGGAGGTAGAAACATGTGTGAAACAGAACTTTAACCTCTTTGTTACCTCAACTAGTGAGGAAGGTAGAGACATGGGTGAAACAGAACTCTAAGCTCTTTGTTACCTCAACTAGTGAGGAGGGAGAAACATGGGTTAAACAGAACTTTAACCTCTTTGTTACCTCTAATAGTGAGGAGAGAGAAACATGGGTGAAACAGAACTTTAACCTTTTTGTTACCTCAAATAGTGAGGAGGTAGCAACATGGGTGAAACAGAACTCTAACCTCTTTGTTACCTCAACTATTGAGGAGGGAGAACATGGGTGAAACAGAACTTTAACCTCTTTTTTACCTCAAATGGTAAGGAAGGAGAAACATGGGTGAAACAGAATTTTGACCTCTTTGTTACCTCAACTAGTGAGGAGGGAGAAACATGGGTGAAACAGAACTTTAACCTCTTTGTTACCTCAACTAGTGAGGAGGGAGAAACATGGGTGAAACAGAACTTTAACCTCTTTGTTACCTCAACTAGTGAGGAGGGAGAAACATGGGTGAAACAGAACTTTAACCTCTTTGTTACCTCAACTAGTGAGGAGGGAGAAACATGGGTGAAACAGAACTTTAACCTCTTTGTTAACGCAACTAGTGAGGAGGGAGAAACATGGGTGAAACAGAACTTTAACCTCTTTATTACCTAAACTAGTGAGGGGGGAGAAACATGGCTGAAACAGAACTTTAACCTATTTGTTACCTCAAATAGTGAGGAGGGAGAAACATGGGGGAAACAGAACTTTAACCTCTTTGTTACCTCAAATAGTGAGGAGGTAGAAACAGGGGTGAAACAGAACTTTAATCTCTTTGTTACCTAAACTAGTAAGGGGTAGTAACATGGGTGAAACAGAACTTTAACCTCATTGTTACCTCAACTAGTGAGGAGGTAGAAACATGGGTGAAACAGAACTTTAACCTCTTTGTTACCTCAAATAGTGAGGAAGGTAGAAACATGGGTGAAACAGAACTTCAACCTCTTTGTTACCTCAACTAGTGAGGAGGGAGAAACATGGGGGAAACAGAACTTTAACCTCTTTGTTACCTCAACTAGTGAGGAGGTAGAAACATGGGTGAAACAGAACTTTAACCTCTTTGTTACCTCAACTAGTAAGGGGTAGAAACATGGGTGAAACAGAACTTTAACCTCATTGTTACCTCAACTAGTAAGGAGGGAGAAAAATGTGTGAAACAGAACTTTAACCTCTTTGTTACCTAAATAGTGAGGAGTGAGAAACATGGGTGAAACAGAATTTTAACCTCTTTGTTACCTCAACTAGTGAGGAGGGAGAAACATGTGTGAAACAGAACTTTAACCTCTTTGTTACCTCATCTACTGAGGAGGGAGAAACATGGGTGAAACAGAACTTTAACCTCTTTGTTACCTAAACTAGTGAGGGGGGAGAAACATGGCTGAAACAGAACTTTAACCTATTTGTTACCTCAACTAGTGAGGAGGGAGAAACATGGGGGAAACAGAACTTTAACCTCTTTGTTACCTCAACTAGTAAGGAGGTAGAAACATGGGTGAAACAGAACTTTAACCTCTTTGTTACATCAACTAGTAAGGGGTAGAAACATGGGTGAAACAGAACTTTAACCTCATTTTTACCTCAACTAGTAAGGAGGGAGAACATGTGTGAAACAGAACTTTAACCTCTTTGTTACCTCAATAGTGAGGAGTGAGAAACATGGTTGAAACAGAACTTTAACCTCTTTGTTACCTCAACTAGTGAGGAGGGAGAAACATGGGTGAAACAGAACTTTAACCTCTTTGTTACCCAATCTGTGAGGGGGGAGAAACATGGCTGAAACAGAACTTTAACCTCTTTGTTACCTCAACTAGTGAGGAGGGAGAAACATGGGTGAAACAGAACTTTAACCTCTTTGTTACCCAATCTGTGAGGGGGGAGAAACATGGCTGAAACAGAACTTTAACCTATTTGTTACCTCAACTAGTGAGGAGGGAGAAACATGGGGGAAACAGAACTTTAACCTATTTGTTACCTCAACTAGTGAGGAGGGAGAAACATGGGGGAAACAGAACTTTAACCTCTTTGTTACCTCAAGTAGTGAGGCGGTAGAAACATGGGTGAAACAGAACTTTAATCTCTTTGTTACCTCAACTAGTGAGGAGGGAGAACATGGGTGAAACAGAACTTTAACCTCTTTGTTACCTCAAATGGTAAGGATGGAGAAACATGGGTGAAACAGAACTTTAACCTCATTGTTACCTCAACTAGTAAGGAGGGAGAAACATGTGTGAAACAGAACTTTAACCTCTTTGTTACCTCAATAGTGAGGAGGGAGAAACATGGGTGAAACAGAACTTTAACCTCTTTGTTACCTCAACTAATGAGGAGGGAGGAACATGGGTGAAACAGAACTTTAACCTCTTTGTTACCTCAACTAGTGAGGAGGTAGAAACATGGGTGAAACAGAACTTTAACCTCTTTGTTACCTCAACTAGTGAGGGGTGAGAAACATGGGTGAAACAGAACTTTAACCTCTTTGTTACCTCAACTAGTGAGGAGGGAGAAACTTGGGTGAAACAGAACTTTAACCTCTTTGTTACCTCAACTAGTGAGGAGGTAGAAACATGGGTGAAACAGAACTTTAACCTCTTTGTTACCTCAAATAGTGAGGAAGGTAGAAACATGGGTGAAACAGAACTTTAACCTCTTTGTTACCTCAAATAGTGAGGAGGGAGAAACATGGGGGAAACAGAACTTTAACCTCTTTGTTACCTCAAATAGTGAGGAGGGAGAAACATGGGGGAAACAGAACTTTAACCTCTTTGTTACCTCAAGTAGTGAGGCGGTAGAAACATGGGTGAAACAGAACTTTAATCTCTTTGTTACCTCAACTAGTGAGGAGGGAGAACATGGGTGAAACAGAACTTTAACCTCTTTGTTACCTCAAATGGTAAGGATGGAGAAACATGGGTGAAACAGAACTTTAACCTCATTGTTACCTCAACTAGTAAGGAGGGAGAAACATGTGTGAAACAGAACTTTAACCTCTTTGTTACCTCAATAGTGAGGAGGGAGAAACATGGGTGAAACAGAACTTTAACCTCTTTGTTACCTCAACTAATGAGGAGGGAGGAACATGGGTGAAACAGAACTTTAACCTCTTTGTTACCTCAACTAGTGAGGAGGTAGAAACATGGGTGAAACAGAACTTTAACCTCTTTGTTACCTCAACTAGTGAGGGGTGAGAAACATGGGTGAAACAGAACTTTAACCTCTTTGTTACCTCAACTAGTGAGGAGGGAGAAACTTGGGTGAAACAGAACTTTAACCTCTTTGTTACCTCAACTAGTGAGGAGGTAGAAACATGGGTGAAACAGAACTTTAACCTCTTTGTTACCTCAAATAGTGAGGAAGGTAGAAACATGGGTGAAACAGAACTTTAACCTCTTTGTTACCTCATAAGGGGGGAGGGAGAAACATGGGTGAAACAGAACTTTTAACCTCTTTGTTACCTCAAATAGTGAGGAGGTAGAAACATGGGTGAAACACAACTTTAACCTCTTTGTTACCTCAACTATTGAGGAGGTAGAAACATGTGTGAAACAGAACTTTAACCTCTTTGTTACCTCAACTAGTGAGGAAGGTAGAGACATGGGTTAAACAGAAGTTTAACCTCTTTGTTACCTCAACTAGTCAGGCGCTAGGTCCATGGGTGAAACAGAACTTTAACCTCTTTGTTACCTCAAATAGTGAGGAGGTAGAAACATGGGTGAAACAGAACTCTAAGCTCTTTGTTACCTCAACTAGTGAGGAGGGAGAAACATGGGTTAAACAGAACTTTAACCTCTTTGTTACCTCTAATAGTGAGGAGAGAGAAACATGGGTGAAACAGAACTTTAACCTTTTTGTTACCTCAACTAGTGAGGAGGTAGCAACATGGGTGAAACAGAACTCTAACCTCTTTGTTACCTCAACTATTGAGGAGGGAGAACATGGGTGAAACAGAACTTTAACCTCTTTTTTACCTCAAATGGTAAGGAAGGAGAAACATGGGTGAAACAGAATTTTGACCTCTTTGTTACCTCAACTAGTGAGGAGGGAGAAACATGGGTGAAACAGAACTTTAACCTCTTTGTTACCTCAACTAGTGAGGAGGGAGAAACATGGGTGAAACAGAACTTTAACCTCTTTGTTACCTCAACTAGTGAGGAGGGAGAAACATGGGTGAAACAGAACTTTAACCTCTTTGTTACCTCAACTAGTGAGGAGGGAGAAACATGGGTGAAACAGAACTTTAACCTCTTTGTTAACTCAACTAGTGAGGAGGCAGAAACATGGGTGAAACAGAACTTTAACCTCTTTATTACCTAAACTAGTGAGGGGGGAGAAACATGGCTGAAACAGAACTTTAACCTATTTGTTACCTCAAATAGTGAGGAGGGAGAAACATGGGGGAAACCGAACTTTAACCTCTTTGTTACCTCAAATAGTGAGGAGGTAGAAACAGGGGTGAAACAGAACTTTAATCTCTTTGTTACCTAAACTAGTAAGGGGTAGTAACATGGGTGAAACAGAACTTTAACCTCATTGTTACCTCAACTAGTAAGGAGGGAGAAACATGTGTGAAACAGAACTTTAACCTCTTTGTTACCTCAATAGTGAGGAGGGAGAAACATGGGTGAACAGAACTTTAACCTCTTTGTTACCTCAACTAGTGAGGAGGTAGAAACATGAGTGAAACAGAACTTTAACCTCTTTGTTACCTCAACTAGTGAGGGGTGAGAAACATGGGTGAAACAGAATTTTAACCTCTTTGTTACCTCAACTAGTGAGGAGGGAGAAACTTGGGTGAAACAGAACTTTAACCTCTTTGTTACCTCAACTAGTGAGGAGGTAGAAACATGGGTGAAACAGAACTTTAACCTCTTTGTTACCTCAAATAGTGAGGAAGGTAGAAACATGGGTGAAACAGAACTTCAACCTCTTTGTTACCTCAACTAGTGAGGAGGGAGAAACATGGGGGAAACAGAACTTTAACCTCTTTGTTACCTCAACTAGTGAGGAGGTAGAAACATGGGTGAAACAGAACTTTAACCTCTTTGTTACCTCAACTAGTAAGGGGTAGAAACATGGGTGAAACAGAACTTTAACCTCATTGTTACCTCAACTAGTAAGGAGGGAGAAACATGTGTGAAACAGAACTTTAACCTCTTTGTTACCTAAATAGTGAGGAGTGAGAAACATGGGTGAAACAGAATTTTAACCTCTTTGTTACCTCAACTAGTGAGGAGGGAGAAACATGTGTGAAACAGAACTTTAACCTGTTTGTTACCTCATCTACTGAGGAGGGAGAAACATGGGTGAAACAGAACTTTAACCTCTTTGTTACCTAAACTAGTGAGGGGGGAGAAACATGGCTGAAACAGAACTTTAACCTATTTGTTACCTCAACTAGTGAGGAGGGAGAAACATGGGGGAAACAGAACTTTAACCTCTTTGTTACCTCAACTAGTAAGGAGGTAGAAACATGGGTGAAACAGAACTTTAACCTCTTTGTTACATCAACTAGTAAGGGGTAGAAACATGGGTGAAACAGAACTTTAACCTCATTTTTACCTCAACTAGTAAGGAGGGAGAACATGTGTGAAACAGAACTTTAACCTCTTTGTTACCTCAATAGTGAGGAGTGAGAAACATGGGTGAAACAGAACTTTAACCTCTTTGTTACCTCAACTAGTGAGGAGGGAGAAACATGGGTGAAACAGAACTTTAACCTCTTTGTTACCCAATCTGTGAGGGGGGAAAAACATGGCTGAATCAGAACTTTAACCTCTTTGTTACCTCAACTAGTGAGGAGGGAGAAACATGGGTGAAACAGAACTTTAACCTCTTTGTTACCCAATCTGTGAGGGGGGAGAAACATGGCTGAAACAGAACTTTAACCTATTTGTTACCTCAAATAGTGAGGAGGGAGAAACATGGGGGAAACAGAACTTTAACCTCTTTGTTACCTCAACTAGTGAGGAGGTAGAAACATGGGTGAAACAGAACTTTAACCTCTTTGTTACATCAACTAGTAAGGGGTAGAAACATGGGTGAAACAGAACTTTAACCTCATTTTTGCCTCAACTAGTAAGGAGGGAGAACATGTGTGAAACAGAACTTTAACCTCTTTGTTACCTCAACTAATGAGGAGGGAGAAACATGGGTGAAACAGAACTTTAACCTCTTTGTTACCTCAACTAGTGAGGAGGTCGAAACATGGGGGAAACAGAACTTTAACCTATTTGTTACATCAAATAGTGAGGAGGGAGAAACATGGGGTAAACAGAACTTTAACCTCTTTGTTACCTCAACTAGTGAGGAGGTAGAAACATGGGTGAAACAGAACTTTAAACTCTTTGTTACCTCATTAGTAAGGGGTAGAAACATGGGTGAAACAGAACTTTAACCTCATTGTTACCTCAACTAGTAAGGAGGGAGAAACATGTGTGAAACAGAACTTTAACCTCTTTGTTACCTCAACTAGTGAGGATGGAGAAACATGGGTGAAACAGAACTTTAACATCTTTGTTACCTCAACTAGTGAGGAGGTAGAAACATGGGTGAAACAGAACTTTAACCTCTTTGTTACCTCAACTAGTAAGGGGTAGAAACATGGGGGAAACAGAACTTTAACCTCTTTGTTACCTCAACTAGTGAGGAGGTAGAAACATGGGTGAAACAGAACTTTAACCTCTTTGTTACCTCAACTAGTAAGGGGTAGA
Organism: Eledone cirrhosa; assembly: GCA_964016885.1. Classification (NCBI taxonomy): domain Eukaryota; kingdom Metazoa; phylum Mollusca; class Cephalopoda; order Octopoda; family Eledonidae; genus Eledone; species Eledone cirrhosa. Next base: position 2,525,381 of record OZ024759.1, on the reverse strand, counting down.
AACATGGGTGAAACAGAACTTTAACCTCATTGTTACCTCAACTAGTAAGGAGGGAGAAACATGTGTGAAACAGAACTTTAACGTCTTTGTTACCTCAACTAATGAGGAGGGAGAAACATGGGTGAAACAGAACCTTAACCTCTTTGTTACCTCAACTAGAGAGGAGGTAGAAACATGGGTGAAACCGAACTTTAACCTCTTTGTTACCTCAACTAGTGAGGAGGGAGAACATGTGTGAAACAGAACTTTAACCTCTTTGTTACCTCAACTAAAGAGGAGGGAGAAACATGGCTGAAACAGAACTTTAACCTCTTTGTTACCTCAACTAGTGAGGGGTGAGAAACATGGGTGAAACAGAACTCTAACCTATTTGTTACCTCAAATAGTGAGGAGGCAGAAACATGGGGGAAACAGAACTTTAACCTATTTGTTACATCAAATAGTGAGGAGGGAGAAACATGGGGTAAACAGAACTTTAACCTCTTTGTTACCTCAACTAGTGAGGAGGTAGAAACATGGGTGAAACAGAACTTTAAGCTCTTTGTTACCTCATTAGTAAGGGGTAGAAACATGGGTGAAACAGAACTTTAACCTCATTGTTACCTCAACTAGTAAGGAGGGAGAAACATGTGTGAAACAGAACTTTAACCTCTTTGTTACCTCATTTAGTGAGGAGGGAGAAACATGGGTGAAACAGAACTTTAACCTCTTTGTTACCTAAACTAGTGAGGGGGGGGAACATGGGTGAAACAGAACTTTAACCCCTTTGTTACCTCAAATAGTGAGGAGAGAGAAACATGGGTGAAACAGAACTTTAACCTTTTCGTTACCTCAAATAGTGAGGAGGTAGCAAAATGGGTGAAACAGAACTCTAACCTCTTTGTTACCTCAACTAGTGAGGAGGGAGAACATGGGTGAAACAGAACTTTAAACTCTTTGTTACCTCAAATGGTAAGGAAGGAAAAACATGGGTGAAACAGAACTTTAACCTCTTTGTTAACTCAACTAGTGAGGAGGCAGAAACATGGGTGAAACAGAACTTTAACCTCTTTATTACCTAAACTAGTGAGGGGGGGAGAAACATGGCTGAAACAGAACTTTAACCTATTTGTTACCTCAAATAGTGAGGAGGGAGAAACATGGGGGAAACAGAACTTTAACCTCTTTGTTACCTCAAATAGTGAGGAGGTAGAAACAGGGGTGAAACAGAACTTTAATCTCTTTGTTACCTAAACTAGTAAGGGGTAGTAACATGGGTGAAACAGAACTTTAACCTCATTGTTACCTCAACTAGTAAGGAGGGAGAAACATGTGTGAAACAGAACTTTAACCTCTTTGTTACCTCAATAGTGAGGAGGGAGAAACATGGGTGAACAGAACTTTAACCTCTTTGTTACCTCAACTAGTGAGGAGGTAGAAACATGAGTGAAACAGAACTTTAACCTCTTTGTTACCTCAACTAGTGAGGGGTGAGAAACATGGGTGAAACAGAATTTTAACCTCTTTGTTACCTCAACTAGTGAGGAGGGAGAAACTTGGGTGAAACAGAACTTTAACCTCTTTGTTACCTCAACTAGTGAGGAGGTAGAAACATGGGTGAAACAGAACTTTAACCTCTTTGTTACCTCAAATAGTGAGGAAGGTAGAAACATGGGTGAAACAGAACTTCAACCTCTTTGTTACCTCAACTAGTGAGGAGGGAGAAACATGGGGGAAACAGAACTTTAACCTCTTTGTTACCTCAACTAGTGAGGAGGTAGAAACATGGGTGAAACAGAACTTTAACGTCTTTGTTACCTCAACTAGTAAGGGGTAGAAACATGGGTGAAACAGAACTTTAACCTCATTGTTACCTCAACTAGTAAGGAGGGAGAAACATGTGTGAAACAGAACTTTAACCTCTTTGTTACCTAAATAGTGAGGAGTGAGAAACATGGGTGAAACAGAATTTTAACCTCTTTGTTACCTCAACTAGTGAGGAGGGAGAAACATGTGTGAAACAGAACTTTAACCTGTTTGTTACCTCATCTACTGAGGAGGGAGAAACATGGGTGAAACAGAACTCTAACCTCTTTGTTACCTAAACTAGTGAGGGGGGAGAAACATGGCTGAAACAGAACTTTAACCTATTTGTTACCTCAACTAGTGAGGAGGGAGAAACATGGGGGAAACAGAACTTTAACCTCTTTGTTACCTCAACTAGTAAGGAGGTAGAAACATGGGTGAAACAGAACTTTAACCTCTTTGTTACATCAACTAGTAAGGGGTAGAAACATGGGTGAAACAGAACTTTAACCTCATTTTTACCTCAACTAGTAAGGAGGGAGAACATGTGTGAAACAGAACTTTAACCTCTTTGTTACCTCAATAGTGAGGAGTGAGAAACATGGGTGAAACAGAACTTTAACCTCTTTGTTACCTCAACTAGTGAGGAGGGAGAAACATGGGTGAAACAGAACTTTAACCTCTTTGTTACCCAATCTGTGAGGGGGGAGAAACATGGCTGAATCAGAACTTTAACCTCTTTGTTACCTCAACTAGTGAGGAGGGAGAAACATGGGTGAAACAGAACTTTAACCTCTTTGTTACCCAATCTGTGAGGGGGGAGAAACATGGCTGAAACAGAACTTTAACCTATTTGTTACCTCAAATAGTGAGGAGGGAGAAACATGGGGGAAACAGAACTTTAACCTCTTTGTTACCTCAACTAGTGAGGAGGTAGAAACATGGGTGAAACAGAACTTTAACCTCTTTGTTACATCAACTAGTAAGGGGTAGAAACATGGGTGAAACAGAACTTTAACCTCATTTTTGCCTCAACTAGTAAGGAGGGAGAACATGTGTGAAACAGAACTTTAACCTCTTTGTTACCTCAACTAATGAGGAGGGAGAAACATGGGTGAAACAGAACTTTAACCTCTTTGTTACCTCAACTAGTGAGGAGGTCGAAACATGGGGGAAACAGAACTTTAACCTATTTGTTACATCAAATAGTGAGGAGGGAGAAACATGGGGTAAACAGAACTTTAACCTCTTTGTTACCTCAACTAGTGAGGAGGTAGAAACATGGGTGAAACAGAACTTTAAACTCTTTGTTACCTCATTAGTAAGGGGTAGAAACATGGGTGAAACAGAACTTTAACCTCATTGTTACCTCAACTAGTAAGGAGGGAGAAACATGTGTGAAACAGAACTTTAACCTCTTTGTTACCTCAACTAGTGAGGATGGAGAAACATGGGTGAAACAGAACTTTAACATCTTTGTTACCTCAACTAGTGAGGAGGTAGAAACATGGGTGAAACAGAACTTTAACCTCTTTGTTACCTCAACTAGTAAGGGGTAGAAACATGGGGGAAACAGAACTTTAACCTCTTTGTTACCTCAACTAGTGAGGAGGTAGAAACATGGGTGAAACAGAACTTTAACCTCTTTGTTACCTCAACTAGTAAGGGGTAGAAACATGGGTGAAACAGAACTTTAACCTCATTGTTACCTCAACTAGTAAGGAGGGAGAAACATGTGTGAAACAGAACTTTAACGTCTTTGTTACCTCAACTAATGAGGAGGGAGAAACATGGGTGAAACAGAACTTTAACCTCTTTGTTACCTCAACTAGAGAGGAGGTAGAAACATGGGTGAAACCGAACTTTAACCTCTTTGTTACCTCAACTAGTGAGGAGGGAGAACATGTGTGAAACAGAACTTTAACCTCTTTGTTACCTCAACTAAAGAGGAGGGAGAAACATGGCTGAAACAGAACTTTAACCTCTTTGTTACCTCAACTAGTGAGGGGTGAGAAACATGGGTGAAACAGAACTCTAACCTATTTGTTACCTCAAATAGTGAGGAGGCAGAAACATGGGGGAAACAGAACTTTAACCTATTTGTTACATCAAATAGTGAGGAGGGAGAAACATGGGGTAAACAGAACTTTAACCTCTTTGTTACCTCAACTAGTGAGGAGGTAGAAACATGGGTGAAACAGAACTTTAAGCTCTTTGTTACCTCATTAGTAAGGGGTAGAAACATGGGTGAAACAGAACTTTAACCTCATTGTTACCTCAACTAGTAAGGAGGGAGAAACATGTGTGAAACAGAACTTTAACCTCTTTGTTACCTCATTTAGTGAGGAGGGAGAAACATGGGTGAAACAGAACTTTAACCTCTTTGTTACCTAAACTAGTGAGGGGGGGGAACATGGGTGAAACAGAACTTTAACCCCTTTGTTACCTCAAATAGTGAGGAGAGAGAAACATGGGTGAAACAGAACTTTAACCTTTTCGTTACCTCAAATAGTGAGGAGGTAGCAAAATGGGTGAAACAGAACTCTAACCTCTTTGTTACCTCAACTAGTGAGGAGGGAGAACATGGGTGAAACAGAACTTTAAACTCTTTGTTACCTCAAATGGTAAGGAAGGAAAAACATGGGTGAAACAGAACTTTGACCTCTTTGTTACCTCAACTAGTGAGGAGGGAGAAACATGGGTGAAACAGAACTTTAACCTCTTTGTTACCTCAACTAGTGAGGAGGGAGAACCATGGGTGAAACAGAACTTTAACCTCTTTGTTACCTCAACTAGTGAGGAGGTAGAAACATGGGTGAAACAGAACTTTAACCTCTTTGTTACCTCAAATAGTGAGGAAGGTAGAAACATGGGTGAAATAGAACTTCAACCTCTTTGTTACCTCAACTAGTGAGGAGGGAGAAACATGGGTGAAACAGAACTTTAACCTCTTTGTTACCTCAACTAGTGAGGAGGGAGAAACATGGGTGAAACAGAACTTTAACCTCTTTGTTACCTCAACTAGTGAGGAGGGAGAAACATGGGTGAAACAGAACTTTAACCTCTTTGTTACCTCAACTAGTGAGGAGGGAGAAACATGGGTGAAACAGAACTTTAACCTCTTTGTTACCTAAACTAGTGAGGGGGGAGAAACATGGCTGAAACAGAACTTTAACCTATTTGTTACCTCAAATAGTGAGGAGGGAGAAACATGGGGGAAACAGAACTTTAACCTCTTTGTTACCTCAAATAGTGAGGAGGTAGAAACAGGGGTGAAACAGAACTTTAATCTCTTTGTTACCTAAACTAGTAAGGGGTAGTAACATGGGTGAAACAGAACTTTAACCTCATTGTTACCTCAACTAGTAAGGAGGGAGAAACATGTGTGAAACAGAACTTTAACCTCTTTGTTACCTCAACTAGTGAGGAGGTAGAAACATGGGTGAAACAGAACTTTAACCTCTTTGTTACCTCAACTAGTGAGGGGTGAGAAACATGGGTGAAACAGAACTTTAACCTCTTTGTTACCTCAACTAGTGAGGAGGGAGAAACTTGGGTGAAACAGAACTTTAACCTCTTTGTTACCTCAACTAGTGAGGAGGTAGAAACATGGGTGAAACAGAACTTTAACCTCTTTGTTACCTCAAATAGTGAGGAAGGTAGAAACATGGGTGAAACAGAACTTCAACCTCTTTGTTACCTCAACTAGTGAGGAGGGAGAAACATGGGGGAAACATAACTTTAACCTCTTTGTTACCTCAACTAGTGAGGAGGTAGAAACATGGGTGAAACAGAACTTTAACCTCTTTGTTACCTCAACTAGTAAGGGGTAGAAACATGGGTGAAACAGAACTTTAACCTCATTGTTACCTCAACTAGTAAGGAGGGAGAAACATGTGTGAAACAGAAATTTAACCTCTTTGTTACCTCAATAGTGAGGAGTGAGAAACATGGGGTAAACAGAACTTTAACCTCTTTGTTACCTCATATAGTGAGGAGGTAGAAACATGGGTGAAACAGAACTTTAACCTCTTTGTTACCTCAACTAGTGAGGAGTGAGAAACATGGGTGAAACAGAACTTTAACCTCTTTGTTACCTCAACTTGTGGGGAGGTAGAAACATGGGTGAAACAGAACTTTAACCTCTTTGTTACCTCAAATAGTGAGGAAGGTAGAAACATGGGTGAAACAGAACTTCAACCTCTTTGTTACCTCAACTAGTGAGGAGGGAGAAACATGGGTGAAACAGAACTTTAACCTCTTTGTTACCTAAACTAGTGAGGGGGGAGAAACATGGCTGAAACAGAACTTTAACCTATTTGTTACCTCAAATAGTGAGGAGGGAGAAACATGGGGGAAACAGAACTTTAACCTCTTTGTTACCTCAACTAGTAAGGAGGTAGAAACATGGGTGAAACAGAACTTTAACCTCTTTGTTACATCAACTAGTGAGGAGGGAGAAACATGGGTGAAACAGAACTTTAACCTCTTTGTTACCCAAACTAGTGAGGGGGGAGAAACATGGCTGAAACAGAACTTTAACCTATTTGTTACCTCAAATAGTGAGGAGGGAGAAACATGGGGGAAACAGAACTTTAACCTCTTTGTTACCTCAACTAGTTAGGAGGTAGAAACATGGGTGAAACAGAACTTTAACCTCTTTGTTACATCAACTAGTAAGGGGTAGAAACATGGGTGAAACAGAACTTTAACCTCATTTTTGCCTCAACTAGTAAGGAGGGAGAACATGTGTGAAACAGAACTTTAACCTCTTTGTTACCTCAACTAATGAGGAGGGAGAAACATGGGTGAAACAGAACTTTAACCTCTTTGTTACCTCAATTAGTGAGGAGGTAGAAACATGGGTGAAACAGAACTTTAACCTCTTTGTTACCTCAACTAGTGAGGGGGGAGAAACATGGGTGAAACAGAGCTCTAACCTATTTGTTACCTCAAATAGTGAGGAGGCAGAAACATGGGGGAAACAGAACTTTAACCTATTTGTTACATCAAATAATGAGGAGGGAGAAACATGGGGTAAACAGAACTTTAACCTCTTTGTTACCTCAACTAGTGAGGAGGTAGAAACATGGGTGAAACAGAACTTTAAGCTCTTTGTTACCTCATTAGTAAGGGGTAGAAACATGGGTGAAACAGAACTTTAACCTCATTGTTACCTCAACTAGTAAGGAGGGAGAAACATGTGTGAAACAGAACTTTAACCTCTTTGTTACCTCAACTAGTGAGGAGGGAGAAACATGGGTGAAACAGAACTTTAACCTCTTTGTTACCTAAACTAGTGAGGGGGGAGAAACATGGCTGAAACAGAACTTTAACCTCTTTGTTACCTCAAATAGTGAGGAGAGAGAAACATGGGTAAAACAGAACTTTAACCTTTTCGTTACCTCAAATAGTGAGGAGGTAGCAACATGGGTGAAACAGAACTCTAACCTCTTTGTTACCTCAAGGAGTGAGGAGGGAGAAACATGGGTGAAACAGAACTTTAACCTCTTTGTTACATCAACTAGTAAGGGGTAGAAACATGGGTGAAACAGAACTTTAACCTCATTTTTGCCTCAACTAGTAAGGAGGGAGAACATGTGTGAAACAGAACTTTAACCTCTTTGTTACCTCAACTAATGAGGAGGGAGAAACATGGGTGAAACAGAACTTTAACCTCTTTGTTACCTCAATTAGTGAGGAGGTAGAAACATGGGTGAAACAGAACTTTAACCTCTTTGTTACCTCAACTAGTGAGGGGGGAGAAACATGGGTGAAACAGAGCTCTAACCTATTTGTTACCTCAAATAGTGAGGAGGCAGAAACATGGGGGAAACAGAACTTTAACCTATTTGTTACATCAAATAATGAGGAGGGAGAAACATGGGGTAAACAGAACTTTAACCTCTTTGTTACCTCAACTAGTGAGGAGGTAGAAACATGGGTGAAACAGAACTTTAAGCTCTTTGTTACCTCATTAGTAAGGGGTAGAAACATGGGTGAAACAGAACTTTAACCTCATTGTTACCTCAACTAGTAAGGAGGGAGAAACATGTGTGAAACAGAACTTTAACCTCTTTGTTACCTCAACTAGTGAGGAGGGAGAAACATGGGTGAAACAGAACTTTAACCTCTTTGTTACCTAAACTAGTGAGGGGGGAGAAACATGGCTGAAACAGAACTTTAACCTCTTTGTTACCTCAAATAGTGAGGAGAGAGAAACATGGGTGAAACAGAACTTTAACCTTTTCGTTACCTCAAATAGTGAGGAGGTAGCAACATGGGTGAAACAGAACTCTAACCTCTTTGTTACCTCAAGGAGTGAGGAGGGAGAAACATGGGTGAAACAGAACTTTAACCTCTTTGTTACCTCAACTAGTGAGGAGGGAGAAACATGGGTGAAACAGAACTTTAACCTCTTTGTTACCTCAACTACTGAGGAGGTAGAAACATGGGTGAAACAGAACTTTAACCTCTTTGTTACCTCAAATAGTGAGGAAGGTAGAAACATGGGTGAAACAGAACTTCAACCTCTTTGTTACCTCAACTAGTGAGGAGGGAGAAACATGGGTGAAACAGAACTTTAACCTCTTTGTTACCTAAACTAGTGAGGGGGGAGAAACATGGCTGAAACAGAACTTTAACCTATTTGTTACCTCAAATAGTGAGGAGGGAGAAACATGGGGGAAACAGAACTTTAACCTCTTTGTTACCTCAACTAGTAAGGAGGTAGAAACATGGGTGAAACAGAACTTTAACCTCTTTGTTACATCAACTAGTGAGGAGGGAGAAACATGGGTGAAACAGAACTTTAACCTCTTTGTTACCCAAACTAGTGAGGGGGGAGAAACATGGCTGAAACAGAACTTTAACCTATTTGTTACCTCAAATAGTGAGGAGGGAGAAACATGGGGGAAACAGAACTTTAACCTCTTTGTTACCTCAACTAGTTAGGAGGTAGAAACATGGGTGAAACAGAACTTTAACCTCTTTGTTACATCAACTAGTAAGGGGTAGAAACATGGGTGAAACAGAACTTTAACCTCATTTTTGCCTCAACTAGTAAGGAGGGAGAACATGTGTGAAACAGAACTTTAACCTCTTTGTTACCTCAACTAATGAGGAGGGAGAAACATGGGTGAAACAGAACTTTAACCTCTTTGTTACCTCAATTAGTGAGGAGGTAGAAACATGGGTGAAACAGAACTTTAACCTCTTTGTTACCTCAACTAGTGAGGGGGGAGAAACATGGGTGAAACAGAGCTCTAACCTATTTGTTACCTCAAATAGTGAGGAGGCAGAAACATGGGGGAAACAGAACTTTAACCTATTTGTTACATCAAATAATGAGGAGGGAGAAACATGGGGTAAACAGAACTTTAACCTCTTTGTTACCTCAACTAGTGAGGAGGTAGAAACATGGGTGAAACAGAACTTTAAGCTCTTTGTTACCTCATTAGTAAGGGGTAGAAACATGGGTGAAACAGAACTTTAACCTCATTGTTACCTCAACTAGTAAGGAGGGAGAAACATGTGTGAAACAGAACTTTAACCTCTTTGTTACCTCAACTAGTGAGGAGGGAGAAACATGGGTGAAACAGAACTTTAACCTCTTTGTTACCTAAACTAGTGAGGGGGGAGAAACATGGCTGAAACAGAACTTTAACCTCTTTGTTACCTCAAATAGTGAGGAGAGAGAAACATGGGTAAAACAGAACTTTAACCTTTTCGTTACCTCAAATAGTGAGGAGGTAGCAACATGGGTGAAACAGAACTCTAACCTCTTTGTTACCTCAAGGAGTGAGGAGGGAGAAACATGGGTGAAACAGAACTTTAACCTCTTTGTTACATCAACTAGTAAGGGGTAGAAACATGGGTGAAACAGAACTTTAACCTCATTTTTGCCTCAACTAGTAAGGAGGGAGAACATGTGTGAAACAGAACTTTAACCTCTTTGTTACCTCAACTAATGAGGAGGGAGAAACATGGGTGAAACAGAACTTTAACCTCTTTGTTACCTCAATTAGTGAGGAGGTAGAAACATGGGTGAAACAGAACTTTAACCTCTTTGTTACCTCAACTAGTGAGGGGGGAGAAACATGGGTGAAACAGAGCTCTAACCTATTTGTTACCTCAAATAGTGAGGAGGCAGAAACATGGGGGAAACAGAACTTTAACCTATTTGTTACATCAAATAATGAGGAGGGAGAAACATGGGGTAAACAGAACTTTAACCTCTTTGTTACCTCAACTAGTGAGGAGGTAGAAACATGGGTGAAACAGAACTTTAAGCTCTTTGTTACCTCATTAGTAAGGGGTAGAAACATGGGTGAAACAGAACTTTAACCTCATTGTTACCTCAACTAGTAAGGAGGGAGAAACATGTGTGAAACAGAACTTTAACCTCTTTGTTACCTCAACTAGTGAGGAGGGAGAAACATGGGTGAAACAGAACTTTAACCTCTTTGTTACCTAAACTAGTGAGGGGGGAGAAACATGGCTGAAACAGAACTTTAACCTCTTTGTTACCTCAAATAGTGAGGAGAGAGAAACATGGGTGAAACAGAACTTTAACCTTTTCGTTACCTCAAATAGTGAGGAGGTAGCAACATGGGTGAAACAGAACTCTAACCTCTTTGTTACCTCAAGGAGTGAGGAGGGAGAAACATGGGTGAAACAGAACTTTAACCTCTTTGTTACCTCAACTAGTGAGGAGGGAGAAACATGGGTGAAACAGAACTTTAACCTCTTTGTTACCTCAACTACTGAGGAGGTAGAAACATGGGTGAAACAGAACATTAACCTCTTTGTTACCTCAACTAGTGAGGAGGGAGAAACATGGGTGAAACAGAACTTTAACCTCTTTGTTACCTAAACTAGTGAGGGGGGAGAAACATGGCTGAAACAGAACTTTAACCTATTTGTTACCTCAAATAGTGAGGAGGGAGAAACATGGGGGAAACAGAACTTTAACCTCTTTGTTACCTCAACTAGTAAGGAGGTAGAAACATGGGTGAAACAGAACTTTAACCTCTTTGTTACATCAACTAGTAAGGGGTAGAAACATGGGTGAAACAGAACTTTAACCTCATATTTACCTCAACTAGTAAGGAGGGAGAACATGTGTGAAACAGAACTTTAACCTCTTTGTTACCTCAATAGTGAGGAGGGAGAAACATGAATGAAACAGAACTTTAACCTCTTTGTTATCTCAACTAGTGAGCAGGTAGAACATGGGTGAAACAGAACTTTAACCTATTTGTTACATCAACTAGTAAGGGGTAGAAACATGGGTGAAACAGAACTTTAACCTCATTTTTACCTCAACTAGTAAGGAGGGAGAACATGTGTGAAACAGAACTTTAACCTCTTTGTTACCTCAACTAAAGAGGAGGGAGAAACATGGCTGAAACAGAACTTTAACCTCTTTGTTACCTCAACTAGTGAGGGGTGAGAAACATGGGTGAAACAGAACTCTAACCTATTTGTTACCTCAAATAGTGAGGAGGCAGAAACATGGGGGAAACAGAACTTTAACCTATTTGTTACATCAAATAGTGAGGAGGGAGAAACATGGGGTAAACAGAACTTTAACCTCTTTGTTACCTCAACTAGTGAGGAGGTAGAAACATGGGTGAAACAGAACTTTAAGCTCTTTGTTACCTCATTAGTAAGGGGTAGAAACATGGGTGAAACAGAACTTTAACCTCATTGTTACCTCAACTAGTAAGGAGGGAGAAACATGTGTGAAACAGAACTTTAACCTCTTTGTTACCTCAACTAGTGAGGAGGGAGAAACATGGGTGAAACAGAACTTTAACCTCTTTGTTACATAAACTAGTGAGGGGGGGGGGGGCATGGGTGAAACAGAACTTTAACCCCTTTGTTACCTCAAATAGTGAGGAGAGAGAAACATGGGTGAAACAGAACTTTAACCTTTTCGTTACCTCAAATAGTGAGGAGGTAGCAAAATGGGTGAAACAGAACTCTAACCTCTTTGTTACCTCAACTAGTGAGGAGGGAGAACATGGGTGAAACAGAACTTTAAACTCTTTGTTACCTCAAATGGTAAGGAAGGAGAAACATGGGTGAAACAGAACTTTGACCTCTTTGTTACCTCAACTAGTGAGGAGGGAGAAACATGGGTGAAACAGAACTTTAACCTCTTTGTTACCTCAACTAGTGAGGAGGGAGAAACATGGGTGAAACAGAACTTTAACCTCTTTGTTACCTCAACTAGTGAGGAGGTAGAAACATGGGTGAAACAGAACTTTAACCTCTTTGTTACCTCAAATAGTGAGGAAGGTAGAAACATGGGTGAAACAGAACTTCAACCTCTTTGTTACCTCAACTAGTGAGGAGGGAGAAACATGGGTGAAACAGAACTTTAACCTCTTTGTTACCTCAACTAGTGAGGAGGGAGAAACATGGGTGAAACAGAACTTTAACCTCTTTGTTACCTCAACTAGTGAGGAGGGAGAAACATGGGTGAAACAGAACTTTAACCTCTTTGTTACCTCAACTAGTGAGGAGAGAGAAACATGGGTGAAACAGAACTTTAACCTCTTTGTTACCTAAACTAGTGAGGGGGGAGAAACATGGCTGAAACAGAACTTTAACCTATTTGTTACCTCAAATAGTGAGGAGGGAGAAACATGGGGGAAACAGAACTTTAACCTCTTTGTTACCTCAAATAGTGAGGAGGTAGAAACAGGGGTGAAACAGAACTTTAATCTCTTTGTTACCTAAACTAGTAAGGGGTAGTAACATGGGTGAAACAGAACTTTAACCTCATTGTTACCTCAACTAGTAAGGAGGGAGAAACATGTGTGAAACAGAACTTTAACCTCTTTGTTACCTCAACTAGTGTGGAGGTAGAAACATGGGTGAAACAGAACTTTAACCTCTTTGTTACCTCAACTAGTGAGGGGTGAGAAACATGGGTGAAACAGAACTTTAACCTCTTTGTTACCTCAACTAGTGAGGAGGGAGAAACTTGGGTGAAACAGAACTTTAACCTCTTTGTTACCTCAACTAGTGAGGAGGTAGAAACATGGGTGAAACAGAACTTTAACCTCTTTGTTACCTCAAATAGTGAGGAAGGTAGAAACATGGGTGAAACAGAACTTCAACCTCTTTGTTACCTCAACTAGTGAGGAGGGAGAAACATGGGGGAAACATAACTTTAACCTCTTTGTTACCTCAACTAGTGAGGAGGTAGAAACATGGGTGAAACAGAACTTTAACCTCTTTGTTACCTCAACTAGTAAGGGGTAGAAACATGGGTGAAACAGAACTTTAACCTCATTGTTACCTCAACTAGTAAGGAGGGAGAAACATGTGTGAAACAGAACTTTAACCTCTTTGTTACCTCAATAGTGAGGAGTGAGAAACATGGGGTAAACAGAACTTTAACCTCTTTGTTACCTCAACTAGTGAGGAGGTAGAAACATGGGTGAAACAGAACTTTAACCTCTTTGTTACCTCAACTAGTGAGGAGTGAGAAACATGGGTGAAACAGAACTTTAACCTCTTTGTTACCTCATCTACTGAGGAGGGAGAAACATGGGTGAAACAGAATTTTAACCTCTTTGTTACCTCAACTAATGAGGAGGGAGAAACATGGGTGAAACAGAACTTTAACCTCTTTGTTACCTCAAATAGTGAGGAGGTAGAAACATGGGTGAAACAGAACTTTAACCTCTTTGTTACCTCAACTAGTTAGGAGGTAGAAACATGGGTGAAACAGAACTTTAACCTCTTTGTTACCTCAATTAGTGAGCAGGTAGAAACATGGGTGAAACAGAACTTTAACCTCTTTGTTACCTCAACTAGTGAGGGGGGAGAAACATGGGTGAAACAGAGCTCTAACCTATTTGTTACCTCAAATAGTGAGGAGGCAGAAACATGGGGGAAACAGAACTTTAACCTATTTGTTACATCAAATAGTGAGGAGGGAGAAACATGGGGTAAACAGAACTTTAACCTCTTTGTTACCTCAACTAGTGAGGAGGTAGAAACATGGGTGAAACAGAACTTTAAGCTCTTTGTTACCTCATTAGTAAGGGGTAGAAACATGGGTGAAACAGAACTTTAACCTCATTGTTACCTCAACTAGTAAGGAGGGAGAAACATGTGTGAAACAGAACTTTAACATCTTTGTTACCTCAACTAGTGAGGAGGGAGAAACATGGGTGAAACAGAACTATAACCTCTTTGTTACCTAAACTAGTGAGGGGGGAGAAACATGGCTGAAACAGAACTTTAACCTCTTTGTTACCTCAAATAGTGAGGAGAGAGAAACATGGGTGAAACAGAACTTTAACCTTTTCGTTACCTCAAATAGTGAGGAGGTAGCAACATGGGTGAAACAGAACTCTAACCTCTTTGTTACCTCAAGGAGTGAGGAGGGAGAAACATGGGTGAAACAGAACTTTAACCTCTTTGTTACCTCAACTAGTGAGGAGGAAGAAACATGGGTGAAACAGAACTTTAACCTCTTTGTTACCTCAACTAGTAAGGAGGTAGAAACATGGGTGAAACAGAACTTTAACCTCTTTGTTACATCAACTAGTGAGGAGGGAGAAACATGGGTGAAACAGAACTTTAACCTCTTTGTTACCCAAACTAGTGAGGGGGGAGAAACATGGCTGAAACAGAACTTTAACCTATTTGTTACCTCAAATAGTGAGGAGGGAGAAACATGGGGGAAACAGAACTTTAACCTCTTTGTTACCTCAACTAGTTAGGAGGTAGAAACATGGGTGAAACAGAACTTTAACCTCTTTGTTACATCAACTAGTAAGGGGTAGAAACATGGGTGAAACAGAACTTTAACCTCATTTTTGCCTCAACTAGTAAGGAGGGAGAACATGTGTGAAACAGAACTTTCACCTCTTTGTTACCTCAACTAATGAGGAGGGAGAAACATGGGTGAAACAGAACTTTAACCTCTTTGTTACCTCAATTAGTGAGGAGGTAGAAACATGGGTGAAACAGAACTTTAACCTCTTTGTTACCTCAACTAGTGAGGGGGGAGAAACATGGGTGAAACAGAGCTCTAACCTATTTGTTACCTCAAATAGTGAGGAGGCAGAAACATGGGGGAAACAGAACTTTAACCTATTTGTTACATCAAATAATGAGGAGGGAGAAACATGGGGTAAACAGAACTTTAACCTCTTTGTTACCTCAACTAGTGAGGAGGTAGAAACATGGGTGAAACAGAACTTTAAGCTCTTTGTTACCTCATTAGTAAGGGGTAGAAACATGGGTGAAACAGAACTTTAACCTCATTGTTACCTCAACTAGTAAGGAGGGAGAAACATGTGTGAAACAGAACTTTAACCTCTTTGTTACCTCAACTAGTGAGGAGGGAGAAACATGGGTGAAACAGAACTTTAACCTCTTTGTTACCTAAACTAGTGAGGGGGGAGAAACATGGCTGAAACAGAACTTTAACCTCTTTGTTACCTCAAATAGTGAGGAGAGAGAAACATGGGTAAAACAGAACTTTAACCTTTTCGTTACCTCAAATAGTGAGGAGGTAGCAACATGGGTGAAACAGAACTCTAACCTCTTTGTTACCTCAAGGAGTGAGGAGGGAGAAACATGGGTGAAACAGAACTTTAACCTCTTTGTTACATCAACTAGTAAGGGGTAGAAACATGGGTGAAACAGAACTTTAACCTCATTTTTGCCTCAACTAGTAAGGAGGGAGAACATGTGTGAAACAGAACTTTAACCTCTTTGTTACCTCAACTAATGAGGAGGGAGAAACATGGGGGAAACAGAACTTTAACCTCTTTGTTACCTCAATTAGTGAGGAGGTAGAAACATGGGTGAAACAGAACTTTAACCTCTTTGTTACCTCAACTAGTGAGGGGGGAGAAACATGGGTGAAACAGAGCTCTAACCTATTTGTTACCTCAAATAGTGAGGAGGCAGAAACATGGGGGAAACAGAACTTTAACCTATTTGTTACATCAAATAATGAGGAGGGAGAAACATGGGGTAAACAGAACTTTAACCTCTTTGTTACCTCAACTAGTGAGGATGTAGAAACATGGGTGAAACAGAACTTTAACCTTTTCGTTACCTCAAATAGTGAGGAGGTAGCAACATGGGTGAAACAGAACTCTAACCTCTTTGTTACCTCAAGGAGTGAGGAGGGAGAAACATGGGTGAAACAGAACTTTAACCTCTTTGTTACCTCAACTAGTGAGGAGGGAGAAACATGGGTGAAACAGAACTTTAACCTCTTTGTTACCTCAACTACTGAGGAGGTAGAAACATGGGTGAAACAGAACATTAACCTCTTTGTTACCTCAACTAGTGAGGAGGGAGAAACATGGGTGAAACAGAACTTTAACCTCTTTGTTACCTAAACTAGTGAGGGGGGAGAAACATGGCTGAAACAGAACTTTAACCTATTTGTTACCTCAAATAGTGAGGAGGGAGAAACATGGGGGAAACAGAACTTTAACCTCTTTGTTACCTCAACTAGTAAGGAGGTAGAAACATGGGTGAAACAGAACTTTAACCTCTTTGTTACATCAACTAGTAAGGGGTAGAAACATGGGTGAAACAGAACTTTAACCTCATATTTACCTCAACTAGTAAGGAGGGAGAACATGTGTGAAACAGAACTTTAACCTCTTTGTTACCTCAATAGTGAGGAGGGAGAAACATGAATGAAACAGAACTTTAACCTCTTTGTTATCTCAACTAGTGAGCAGGTAGAACATGGGTGAAACAGAACTTTAACCTATTTGTTACATCAACTAGTAAGGGGTAGAAACATGGGTGAAACAGAACTTTAACCTCATTTTTACCTCAACTAGTAAGGAGGGAGAACATGTGTGAAACAGAACTTTAACCTCTTTGTTACCTCAACTAAAGAGGAGGGAGAAACATGGCTGAAACAGAACTTTAACCTCTTTGTTACCTCAACTAGTGAGGGGTGAGAAACATGGGTGAAACAGAACTCTAACCTATTTGTTACCTCAAATAGTGAGGAGGCAGAAACATGGGGGAAACAGAACTTTAACCTATTTGTTACATCAAATAGTGAGGAGGGAGAAACATGGGGTAAACAGAACTTTAACCTCTTTGTTACCTCAACTAGTGAGGAGGTAGAAACATGGGTGAAACAGAACTTTAAGCTCTTTGTTACCTCATTAGTAAGGGGTAGAAACATGGGTGAAACAGAACTTTAACCTCTTTGTTACCTCAACTAGTGAGGAGGGAGAAACATGGGTGAAACAGAACTTTAACCTCTTTGTTACATAAACTAGTGAGGGGGGGGGGCATGGGTGAAACAGAACTTTAACCCCTTTGTTACCTCAAATAGTGAGGAGAGAGAAACATGGGTGAAACAGAACTTTAACCTTTTCGTTACCTCAAATAGTGAGGAGGTAGCAAAATGGGTGAAACAGAACTCTAACCTCTTTGTTACCTCAACTAGTGAGGAGGGAGAACATGGGTGAAACAGAACTTTAAACTCTTTGTTACCTCAAATGCTAAGGAAGGAGAAACATGGGTGAAACAGAACTTTGACCTCTTTGTTACCTCAACTAGTGAGGAGGGAGAAACATGGGTGAAACAGAACTTTAACCTCTTTGTTACCTCAACTAGTGAGGAGGGAGAAACATGGGTGAAACAGAACTTTAACCTCTTTGTTACCTCAACTAGTGAGGAGGTAGAAACATGGGTGAAACAGAACTTTAACCTCTTTGTTACCTCAAATAGTGAGGAAGGTAGAAACATGGGTGAAACAGAACTTCAACCTCTTTGTTACCTCAACTAGTGAGGAGGGAGAAACATGGGTGAAACAGAACTTTAACCTCTTTGTTACCTCAACTAGTGAGGAGGGAGAAACATGGGTGAAACAGAACTTTAACCTCTTTGTTACCTCAACTAGTGAGGAGGGAGAAACATGGGTGAAACAGAACTTTAACCTCTTTGTTACCTCAACTAGTGAGGAGAGAGAAACATGGGTGAAACAGAACTTTAACCTCTTTGTTACCTAAACTAGTGAGGGGGGAGAAACATGGCTGAAACAGAACTTTAACCTATTTGTTACCTCAAATAGTGAGGAGGGAGAAACATGGGGGAAACAGAACTTTAACCTCTTTGTTACCTCAAATAGTGAGGAGGTAGAAACAGGGGTGAAACAGAACTTTAATCTCTTTGTTACCTAAACTAGTAAGGGGTAGTAACATGGGTGAAACAGAACTTTAACCTCATTGTTACCTCAACTAGTAAGGAGGGAGAAACATGTGTGAAACAGAACTTTAACCTCTTTGTTACCTCAACTAGTGTGGAGGTAGAAACATGGGTGAAACAGAACTTTAACCTCTTTGTTACCTCAACTAGTGAGGGGTGAGAAACATGGGTGAAACAGAACTTTAACCTCTTTGTTACCTCAACTAGTGAGGAGGGAGAAACTTGGGTGAAACAGAACTTTAACCTCTTTGTTACCTCAACTAGTGAGGAGGTAGAAACATGGGTGAAACAGAACTTTAACCTCTTTGTTACCTCAAATAGTGAGGAAGGTAGAAACATGGGTGAAACAGAACTTCAACCTCTTTGTTACCTCAACTAGTGAGGAGGGAGAAACATGGGGGAAACATAACTTTAACCTCTTTGTTACCTCAACTAGTGAGGAGGTAGAAACATGGGTGAAACAGAACTTTAACCTCTTTGTTACCTCAACTAGTAAGGGGTAGAAACATGGGTGAAACAGAACTTTAACCTCATTGTTACCTCAACTAGTAAGGAGGGAGAAACATGTGTGAAACAGAACTTTAACCTCTTTGTTACCTCAATAGTGAGGAGTGAGAAACATGGGGTAAACAGAACTTTAACCTCTTTGTTACCTCAACTAGTGAGGAGGTAGAAACATGGGTGAAACAGAACTTTAACCTCTTTGTTACCTCAACTAGTGAGGAGTGAGAAACATGGGTGAAACAGAACTTTAACCTCTTTGTTACCTCATCTACTGAGGAGGGAGAAACATGGGTGAAACAGAATTTTAACCTCTTTGTTACCTCAACTAATGAGGAGGGAGAAACATGGGTGAAACAGAACTTTAACCTCTTTGTTACCTCAAATAGTGAGGAGGTAGAAACATGAGTGAAACAGAACTTTAACCTCTTTGTTACCTCAACTAGTTAGGAGGTAGAAACATGGGTGAAACAGAACTTTAACCTCTTTGTTACCTCAATTAGTGAGGAGGTAGAAACATGGGTGAAACAGAACTTTAACCTCTTTGTTACCTCAACTAGTGAGGGGGGAGAAACATGGGTGAAACAGAGCTCTAACCTATTTGTTACCTCAAATAGTGAGGAGGCAGAAACATGGGGGAAACAGAACTTTAACCTATTTGTTACATCAAATAGTGAGGAGGGAGAAACATGGGGTAAACAGAACTTTAACCTCTTTGTTACCTCAACTAGTGAGGAGGTAGAAACATGGGTGAAACAGAACTTTAAGCTCTTTGTTACCTCATTAGTAAGGGGTAGAAACATGGGTGAAACAGAACTTTAACCTCATTGTTACCTCAACTAGTAAGGAGGGAGAAACATGTGTGAAACAGAACTTTAACATCTTTGTTACCTCAACTAGTGAGGAGGGAGAAACATGGGTGAAACAGAACTATAACCTCTTTGTTACCTAAACTAGTGAGGGGGGAGAAACATGGCTGAAACAGAACTTTAACCTCTTTGTTACCTCAAATAGTGAGGAGAGAGAAACATGGGTGAAACAGAACTTTAACCTTTTCGTTACCTCAAATAGTGAGGAGGTAGCAACATGGGTGAAACAGAACTCTAACCTCTTTGTTACCTCAAGGAGTGAGGAGGGAGAAACATGGGTGAAACAGAACTTTAACCTCTTTGTTACCTCAACTAGTGAGGAGGAAGAAACATGGGTGAAACAGAACTTTAACCTCTTTGTTACCTCAACTACTGAGGAGGTAGAAACATGGGTGAAACAGAACTTTAACCTCTTTGTTACCTCAAATAGTGAGGAAGGTAGAAACATGGGTGAAACAGAACATCAACCTCTTTGTTACCTCAACTAGTGAGGAGGGAGAAACATGGGTGAAACAGAACTTTAACCTCTTTGTTACCTAAACTAGTGAGGGGGGAGAAACATGGCTGAAACAGAACTTTAACCTATTTGTTACCTCAAATAGTGAGGAGGGAAAAACATGGGGGAAACAGAACTTTAACCTCTTTGTTACCTCAACTAATGAGGAGGGAGAAACATGGGTGAAACAGAACTTTAACCTCTTTGTTACCTCAAATAGTGAGGAGGTAGAAACATGGGTGAAACAGAACTTTAACCTCTTTGTTACCTCAAATAGTGAGGAGAGAGAAACATGGGTGAAACAGAACTTTAACCTCATTTTTACATCAACTAGTAAGGAGGGAGAACATGTGTGAAACAGAACTTTAACCTCTTTGTTACCTCAATAGTGAGGAGGGAGAAACATGAATGAAACAGAACTTTAACCTCTTTGTTACCTCAACTAGTGAGGAGGTAGAACATGGGTGAAACAGAACTTCAACCTCTTTGTTACCTCAACTAGTGAGGAGGGAGAAACATGGGTGAAACAGAACTTTAACCTCTTTGTTACCCAAACTAGTGAGGGGGGAGAAACATGGCTGAAACAGAACTTTAACCTATTTGTTACATCAACTAGTAAGGGGTAGAAACATGGGTGAAACAGAACTTTAACCTCATTTTTACCTCAACTAGTAAGGAGGGAGAACATGTGTGAAACAGAACTTTAACCTCTTTGTTACCTCAACTAATGAGGAGGGAGAAACATGGGTGAAACAGAACTTTAACCTCTTTGTTACCTCAACTAGTGAGGAGGTAGAAACATGGGTGAAACAGAACTTTAACCTCTTTGTTACCTCAACTAGTGAGGGGGGAGAAACATGGGTGAAACAGAACTCTAACCTATTTGTTACCTCAAATAGTGAGGAGGCAGAAACATGGGGGGAAATAGAACTTTAACCTCTTTGTTACCTCAACTAGTGAGGAGTGAGAAACATGGGTGAAACAGAACTTTAACCTCTTTGTTACCTCAACTAGTGGGGAGGTAGAAACATGGGTGAAACAGAACTTTAACCTCTTTGTTACCTCAAATAGTGAGGAAGGTAGAAACATGGGTGAAACAGAACTTCAACCTCTTTGTTACCTCAACTAGTGAGGAGGGAGAAACATGGGTGAAACAGAACTTTAACCTCTTTGTTACCTAAACTAGTGAGGGGGGAGAAACATGGCTGAAACAGAACTTTAACCTATTTGTTACCTCAAATAGTGAGGAGGGAGAAACATGGGGGAAACAGAACTTTAACCTCTTTGTTACCTCAACTAGTAAGGAGGTAGAAACATGGGTGAAACAGAACTTTAACCTCTTTGTTACATCAACTAGTGAGGAGGGAGAAACATGGGTGAAACAGAACTTTAACCTCTTTGTTACCCAAACTAGTGAGGGGGGAGAAACATGGCTGAAACAGAACTTTAACCTATTTGTTACCTCAAATAGTGAGGAGGGAGAAACATGGGGGAAACAGAACTTTAACCTCTTTGTTACCTCAACTAGTTAGGAGGTAGAAACATGGGTGAAACAGAACTTTAACCTCTTTGTTACATCAACTAGTAAGGGGTAGAAACATGGGTGAAACAGAACTTTAACCTCATTTTTGCCTCAACTAGTAAGGAGGGAGAACATGTGTGAAACAGAACTTTAACCTCTTTGTTACCTCAACTAATGAGGAGGGAGAAACATGGGTGAAACAGAACTTTAACCTCTTTGTTACCTCAATTAGTGAGGAGGTAGAAACATGGGTGAAACAGAACTTTAACCTCTTTGTTACCTCAACTAGTGAGGGGGGAGAAACATGGGTGAAACAGAGCTCTAACCTATTTGTTACCTCAAATAGTGAGGAGGCAGAAACATGGGGGAAACAGAACTTTAACCTATTTGTTACATCAAATAATGAGGAGGGAGAAACATGGGGTAAACAGAACTTTAACCTCTTTGTTACCTCAACTAATGAGGAGGTAGAAACATGGGTGAAACAGAACTTTAAGCTCTTTGTTACCTCATTAGTAAGGGGTAGAAACATGGGTGAAACAGAACTTTAACCTCATTGTTACCTCAACTAGTAAGGAGGGAGAAACATGTGTGAAACAGAACTTTAACCTCTTTGTTACCTCAACTAGTGAGGAGGGAGAAACATGGGTGAAACAGAACTTTAACCTCTTTGTTACCTCAAATAGTGAGGAGAGAGAAACATGGGTGAAACAGAACTTTAACCTTTTCGTTACCTCAAATAGTGAGGAGGTAGCAACATGGGTGAAACAGAACTCTAACCTCTTTGTTACCTCAAGGAGTGAGGAGGGAGAAACATGGGTGAAACAGAACTTTAACCTCTTTGTTACCTCAACTAGTGAGGAGGGAGAAACATGGGTGAAACAGAAATTTAACCTCTTTGTTACCTCAACTACTGAGGAGGTAGAAACATGGGTGAAACAGAACTTTAACCTCTTTGTTACCTCAAATAGTGAGGAAGGTAGAAACATGGGTGAAACAGAACTTCAACCTCTTTGTTACCTCAACTAGTGAGGAGGGAGAAACATGGGTGAAACAGAACTTTAACCTCTTTGTTACCTAAACTAGTGAGGGGGGAGAAACATGGCTGTAACAGAACTTTAACCTATTTGTTACCTCAAATAGTGAGGAGGGAGAAACATGGGGGAAACAGAACTTTAACCTCTTTGTTACCTCAACTAGTAAGGAGGTAGAAACATGGGTGAAACAGAACTTTAACCTCTTAGTTACATCAACTAGTAAGGGGTAGAAACATGGGTGAAACAGAACTTTAACCTATTTGTTACCTCAAATAGTGAGGAGGGAGAAACATGGGGGAAACAGAACTTTAACCTCTTTGTTACCTCAACTAGTGAGGAGGTAGAAACATGGGTGAAACAGAACTTTAACCTCTTTGTTACATCAACTAGTAAGGGGTAGAAACATGGGTGAAACAGAACTTTAACCTCATTTTTACCTCAACTAGTAAGGAGGGAGAACATGTGTGAAACAGAACTTTAACCTCTTTGTTACCTCAACTAAAGAGGAGGGAGAAACATGGCTGAAACAGAACTTTAACCTCTTTGTTACCTCAACTAGTGAGGGGTGAGAAACATGGGTGAAACAGAACTCTAACCTATTTGTTACCTCAAATAGTGAGGAGGCAGAAACATGGGGGAAACAGAACTTTAACCTATTTGTTACATCAAATAGTGAGGAGGGAGAAACATGGGGTAAACAGAACTTTAACCTCTTTGTTACCTCAACTAGTGAGGAGGTAGAAACATGGGTGAAACAGAACTTTAAGCTCTTTGTTACCTCATTAGTAAGGGGTAGAAACATGGGTGAAACAGAACTTTAACCTCATTGTTACCTCAACTAGTAAGGAGGGAGAAACATGTGTGAAACAGAACTTTAACCTCTTTGTTACCTCAACTAGTGAGGAGGGAGAAACATGGGTGAAACAGAACTTTAACCTCTTTGTTACCTAAACTAGTGAGGGGGGGGGGGGAACATGGGTGAAACAGAACTTTAACCCCTTTGTTACCTCAAATAGTGAGGAGAGAGAAACATGGGTGAAACAGAACTTTAACCTTTTCGTTACCTCAAATAGTGAGGAGGTAGCAAAATGGGTGAAACAGAACTCTAACCTCTTTGTTACCTCAACTAGTGAGGAGGGAGAACATGGGTGAAACAGAACTTTAAACTCTTTGTTACCTCAAATGGTAAGGAAGGAGAAACATGGGTGAAACAGAACTTTGACCTCTTTGTTACCTCAACTAGTGAGGAGGGAGAAACATGGGTGAAACAGAACTTTAACCTCTTTGTTACCTCAACTAGTGAGGAGGGAGAAACATGGGTGAAACAGAACTTTAACCTCTTTGTTACCTCAACTAGTGAGGAGGTAGAAACATGGGTGAAACAGAACTTTAACCTCTTTGTTACCTCAAATAGTGAGGAAGGTAGAAACATGGGTGAAACAGAACTTCAACCTCTTTGTTACCTCAACTAGTGAGGAGGGAGAAACATGGGTGAAACAGAACTTTAACCTCTTTGTTACCTCAACTAGTGAGGAGGGAGAAACATGGGTGAAACAGAACTTTAACCTCTTTGTTACCTCAACTAGTGAGGAGGGAGAAACATGGGTGAAACAGAACTTTAACCTCTTTGTTACCTCAACTAGTGAGGAGGGAGAAACATGGGTGAAACAGAACTTTAACCTCTTTGTTACCTAAACTAGTGAGGGGGGAGAAACATGGCTGAAACAGAACTTTAACCTATTTGTTACCTCAAATAGTGAGGAGGGAGAAACATGGGGGAAACAGAACTTTAACCTCTTTGTTACCTCAAATAGTGAGGAGGTAGAAACAGGGGTGAAACAGAACTTTAATCTTTTGTTACCTAAACTAGTAAGGGGTAGTAACATGGGTGAAACAGAACTTTAACCTCATTGTTACCTCAACTAGTAAGGAGGGAGAAACATGTGTGAAACAGAACTTTAACCTCTTTGTTACCTCAACTAGTGTGGAGGTAGAAACATGGGTGAAACAGAACTTTAACCTCTTTGTTACCTCAACTAGTGAGGGGTGAGAAACATGGGTGAAACAGAACTTTAACCTCTTTGTTACCTCAACTAGTGAGGAGGGAGAAACTTGGGTGAAACAGAACTTTAACCTCTTTGTTACCTCAACTAGTGAGGAGGTAGAAACATGGGTGAAACAGAACTTTAACCTCTTTGTTACCTCAAATAGTGAGGAAGGTAGAAACATGGGTGAAACAGAACTTCAACCTCTTTGTTACCTCAACTAGTGAGGAGGGAGAAACATGGGGGAAACATAACTTTAACCTCTTTGTTACCTCAACTAGTGAGGAGGTAGAAACATGGGTGAAACAGAACTTTAACCTCTTTGTTACCTCAACTAGTAAGGGGTAGAAACATGGGTGAAACAGAACTTTAACCTCATTGTTACCTCAACTAGTAAGGAGGGAGAAACATGTGTGAAACAGAACTTTAACCTCTTTGTTACCTCAATAGTGAGGAGTGAGAAACATGGGGTAAACAGAACTTTAACCTCTTTGTTACCTCAACTAGTGAGGAGGTAGAAACATGGGTGAAACAGAACTTTAACCTCTTTGTTACCTCAACTAGTGAGGAGTGAGAAACATGGGTGAAACAGAACTTTAACCTCTTTGTTACCTCATCTACTGAGGAGGGAGAAACATGGGTGAAACAGAATTTTAACCTCTTTGTTACCTCAACTAATGAGGAGGGAGAAACATGGGTGAAACAGAACTTTAACCTCTTTGTTACCTCAAATAGTGAGGAGGTAGAAACATGGGTGAAACAGAACTTTAACCTCTTTGTTACCTCAACTAGTTAGGAGGTAGAAACATGGGTGAAACAGAACTTTAACCTCTTTGTTACATCAACTAGTAAGGGGTAGAAACATGGGTGAAACAGAACTTTAACCTCATTTTTACCTCAACTAGTAAGGAGGGAGAACATGTGTGAAACAGAACTTTAACCTCTTTGTTACCTCAACTAATGAGGAGGGAGAAACATGGGTGAAACAGAACTTTAACCTCTTTGTTACCTCAATTAGTGAGGAGGTAGAAACATGGGTGAAACAGAACTTTAACCTCTTTGTTACCTCAACTAGTGAGGGGGGAGAAACATGGGTGAAACAGAGCTCTAACCTATTTGTTACCTCAAATAGTGAGGAGGCAGAAACATGGGGGAAACAGAACTTTAACCTATTTGTTACATCAAATAGTGAGGAGGGAGAAACATGGGGTAAACAGAACTTTAACCTCTTTGTTACCTCAACTAGTGAGGAGGTAGAAACATGGGTGAAACAGAACTTTAAGCTCTTTGTTACCTCATTAGTAAGGGGTAGAAACATGGGTGAAACAGAACTTTAACCTCATTGTTACCTCAACTAGTAAGGAGGGAGAAACATGTGTGAAACAGAACTTTAACCTCTTTGTTACCTCAACTAGTGAGGAGGGAGAAACATGGGTGAAACAGAACTATAACCTCTTTGTTACCTAAACTAGTGAGGGTGGAGAAACATGGCTGAAACAGAACTTTAACCTCTTTGTTACCTCAAATAGTGAGGAGAGAGAAACATGGGTGAAACAGAACTTTAACCTTTTCGTTACCTCAAATAGTGAGGAGGTAGCAACATGGGTGAAACAGAACTCTAACCTCTTTGTTACCTCAAGGAGTGAGGAGGGAGAAACATGGGTGAAACAGAACTTTAACCTCTTTGTTACCTCAACTAGTGAGGAGGGAGAACATGTGTGAAACAGAACTTTAACCTCTTTGTTACCTCAACTAAAGAGGAGGGAGAAACATGGCTGAAACAGAACTTTAACCTCTTTGTTACCTCAACTAGTGAGGGGTGAGAAACATGGGTGAAACAGAACTCTAACCTATTTGTTACCTCAAATAGTGAGGAGGCAGAAACATGGGGGAAACAGAACTTTAACCTATTTGTTACATCAAATAGTGAGGAGGGAGAAACATGGGGTAAACAGAACTTTAACCTCTTTGTTACCTCAACTAGTGAGGAGGTAGAAACATGGGTGAAACAGAACTTTAAGCTCTTTGTTACCTCATTAGTAAGGGGTAGAAACATGGGTGAAACAGAACTTTAACCTCATTGTTACCTCAACTAGTAAGGAGGGAGAAACATGTGTGAAACAGAACTTTAACCTCTTTGTTACCTCAACTAGTGAGGAGGGAGAAACATGGGTGAAACAGAACTTTAACCTCTTTGTTACCTAAACTAGTGAGGGGGGGGGGGAACATGGGTGAAACAGAACTTTAACCCCTTTGTTACCTCAAATAGTGAGGAGAGAGAAACATGGGTGAAACAGAACTTTAACCTTTTCGTTACCTCAAATAGTGAGGAGGTAGCAAAATGGGTGAAACAGAACTCTAACCTCTTTGTTACCTCAACTAGTGAGGAGGGAGAACATGGGTGAAACAGAACTTTAAACTCTTTGTTACCTCAAATGGTAAGGAAGGAGAAACATGGGTGAAACAGAACTTTGACCTCTTTGTTACCTCAACTAGTGAGGAGGGAGAAACATGGGTGAAACAGAACTTTAACCTCTTTGTTACCTCAACTAGTGAGGAGGGAGAAACATGGGTGAAACAGAACTTTAACCTCTTTGTTACCTCAACTAGTGAGGAGGTAGAAACATGGGTGAAACAGAACTTTAACCTCTTTGTTACCTCAAATAGTGAGGAAGGTAGAAACATGGGTGAAACAGAACTTCAACCTCTTTGTTACCTCAACTAGTGAGGAGGGAGAAACATGGGTGAAACAGAACTTTAACCTCTTTGTTACCTCAACTAGTGAGGAGGGAGAAACATGGGTGAAACAGAACTTTAACCTCTTTGTTACCTCAACTAGTGAGGAGGGAGAAACATGGGTGAAACAGAACTTTAACCTCTTTGTTACCTCAACTAGTGAGGAGGGAGAAACATGGGTGAAACAGAACTTTAACCTCTTTGTTACCTAAACTAGTGAGGGGGGAGAAACATGGCTGAAACAGAACTTTAACCTATTTGTTACCTCAAATAGTGAGGAGGGAGAAACATGGGGGAAACAGAACTTTAACCTCTTTGTTACCTCAAATAGTGAGGAGGTAGAAACAGGGGTGAAACAGAACTTTAATCTTTTGTTACCTAAACTAGTAAGGGGTAGTAACATGGGTGAAACAGAACTTTAACCTCATTGTTACCTCAACTAGTAAGGAGGGAGAAACATGTGTGAAACAGAACTTTAACCTCTTTGTTACCTCAACTAGTGTGGAGGTAGAAACATGGGTGAAACAGAACTTTAACCTCTTTGTTACCTCAACTAGTGAGGGGTGAGAAACATGGGTGAAACAGAACTTTAACCTCTTTGTTACCTCAACTAGTGAGGAGGGAGAAACTTGGGTGAAACAGAACTTTAACCTCTTTGTTACCTCAACTAGTGAGGAGGTAGAAACATGGGTGAAACAGAACTTTAACCTCTTTGTTACCTCAAATAGTGAGGAAGGTAGAAACATGGGTGAAACAGAACTTCAACCTCTTTGTTACCTCAACTAGTGAGGAGGGAGAAACATGGGGGAAACATAACTTTAACCTCTTTGTTACCTCAACTAGTGAGGAGGTAGAAACATGGGTGAAACAGAACTTTAACCTCTTTGTTACCTCAACTAGTAAGGGGTAGAAACATGGGTGAAACAGAACTTTAACCTCATTGTTACCTCAACTAGTAAGGAGGGAGAAACATGTGTGAAACAGAACTTTAACCTCTTTGTTACCTCAATAGTGAGGAGTGAGAAACATGGGGTAAACAGAACTTTAACCTCTTTGTTACCTCAACTAGTGAGGAGGTAGAAACATGGGTGAAACAGAACTTTAACCTCTTTGTTACCTCAACTAGTGAGGAGTGAGAAACATGGGTGAAACAGAACTTTAACCTCTTTGTTACCTCATCTACTGAGGAGGGAGAAACATGGGTGAAACAGAATTTTAACCTCTTTGTTACCTCAACTAATGAGGAGGGAGAAACATGGGTGAAACAGAACTTTAACCTCTTTGTTACCTCAAATAGTGAGGAGGTAGAAACATGGGTGAAACAGAACTTTAACCTCTTTGTTACCTCAACTAGTTAGGAGGTAGAAACATGGGTGAAACAGAACTTTAACCTCTTTGTTACATCAACTAGTAAGGGGTAGAAACATGGGTGAAACAGAACTTTAACCTCATTTTTACCTCAACTAGTAAGGAGGGAGAACATGTGTGAAACAGAACTTTAACCTCTTTGTTACCTCAACTAATGAGGAGGGAGAAACATGGGTGAAACAGAACTTTAACCTCTTTGTTACCTCAATTAGTGAGGAGGTAGAAACATGGGTGAAACAGAACTTTAACCTCTTTGTTACCTCAACTAGTGAGGGGGGAGAAACATGGGTGAAACAGAGCTCTAACCTATTTGTTACCTCAAATAGTGAGGAGGCAGAAACATGGGGGAAACAGAACTTTAACCTATTTGTTACATCAAATAGTGAGGAGGGAGAAACATGGGGTAAACAGAACTTTAACCTCTTTGTTACCTCAACTAGTGAGGAGGTAGAAACATGGGTGAAACAGAACTTTAAGCTCTTTGTTACCTCATTAGTAAGGGGTAGAAACATGGGTGAAACAGAACTTTAACCTCATTGTTACCTCAACTAGTAAGGAGGGAGAAACATGTGTGAAACAGAACTTTAACCTCTTTGTTACCTCAACTAGTGAGGAGGGAGAAACATGGGTGAAACAGAACTATAACCTCTTTGTTACCTAAACTAGTGAGGGTGGAGAAACATGGCTGAAACAGAACTTTAACCTCTTTGTTACCTCAAATAGTGAGGAGAGAGAAACATGGGTGAAACAGAACTTTAACCTTTTCGTTACCTCAAATAGTGAGGAGGTAGCAACATGGGTGAAACAGAACTCTAACCTCTTTGTTACCTCAAGGAGTGAGGAGGGAGAAACATGGGTGAAACAGAACTTTAACCTCTTTGTTACCTCAACTAGTGAGGAGGGAGAAACATGGGTGAAACAGAACTTTAACCTCTTTGTTACCTCAACTACTGAGGAGGTAGAAACATGGGTGAAACAGAACTTTAACCTCTTTGTTACCTCAAATAGTGAGGAAGGTAGAAACATGGGTGAAACAGAACTTCAACCTCTTTGTTACCTCAACTAGTGAGGAGGGAGAAACATGGGTGAAACAGAACTTTAACCTCTTTGTTACCTAAACTAGTGAGGGGGGAGAAACATGGCTGAAACAGAACTTTAACCTATTTGTTACCTCAAATAGTGAGGAGGGAGAAACATGGGGGAAACAGAACTTTAACCTCTTTGTTACCTCAACTAATGAGGAGGGAGAAACATGGGTGAAACAGAACTTTAACCTCTTTGTTACCTAAACTAGTGAGGGGGGAGAAACATGGCTGAAACAGAACTTTAACCTATTTGTTACCTCAAATAGTGAGGAGGGAGAAACATGGGGGAAACAGAACTTTAACCTCTTTGTTACCTCAACTAGTAAGGAGGTAGAAACATGGGTGAAACAGAACTTTAACCTCTTTGTTACATCAACTAGTAAGGGGTAGAAACATGGGTGAAACAGAACTTTAACCTCATATTTACCTCAACTAGAAAGGAGGGAGAACATGTGTGAAACAGAACTTTAACCTCTTTGTTACCTCAATAGTGAGGAGGGAGAAACATGAATGAAACAGAACTTTAACCTCTTTGTTACCTCAACTAGTGAGCAGGTAGAACATGGGTGAAACAGAACTTTAACCTATTTGTTACATCAACTAGTAAGGGGTAGAAACATGGGTGAAACAGAACTTTAACCTATTTGTTACCTCAAATAGTGAGGAGGGAGAAACATGGGGGAAACAGAACTTTAACCTCTTTGTTACCTCAACTAGTGAGGAGGTAGAAACATGGGTGAAACAGAACTTTAACCTCTTTGTTACATCAACTAGTAAGGGGTAGAAACATGGGTGAAACAGAACTTTAACCTCATTTTTACCTCAACTAGTAAGGAGGGAGAACATGTGTGAAACAGAACTTTAACCTCTTTGTTACCTCAACTAAAGAGGAGGGAGAAACATGGCTGAAACAGAACTTTAACCTCTTTGTTACCTCAACTAGTGAGGGGTGAGAAACATGGGTGAAACAGAACTCTAACCTATTTGTTACCTCAAATAGTGAGGAGGCAGAAACATGGGGGAAACAGAACTTTAACCTATTTGTTACATCAAATAGTGAGGAGGGAGAAACATGGGGTAAACAGAACTTTAACCTCTTTGTTACCTCAACTAGTGAGGAGGTAGAAACATGGGTGAAACAGAACTTTAAGCTCTTTGTTACCTCATTAGTAAGGGGTAGAAACATGGGTGAAACAGAACTTTAACCTCATTGTTACCTCAACTAGTAAGGAGGGAGAAACATGTGTGAAACAGAACTTTAACCTCTTTGTTACCTCAACTAGTGAGGAGGGAGAAACATGGGTGAAACAGAACTTTAACCTCTTTGTTACCTAAACTAGTGAGGGGGGGGGAACATGGGTGAAACAGAACTTTAACCCCTTTGTTACCTCAAATAGTGAGGAGAGAGAAACATGGGTGAAACAGAACTTTAACCTTTTCGTTACCTCAAATAGTGAGGAGGTAGCAAAATGGGTGAAACAGAACTCTAACCTCTTTGTTACCTCAACTAGTGAGGAGGGAGAACATGGGTGAAACAGAACTTTAAACTCTTTGTTACCTCAAATGGTAAGGAAGGAGAAACATGGGTGAAACAGAACTTTGACCTCTTTGTTACCTCAACTAGTGAGGAGGGAGAAACATGGGTGAAACAGAACTTTAACCTCTTTGTTACCTCAACTAGTGAGGAGGGAGAAACATGGGTGAAACAGAACTTTAACCTCTTTGTTACCTCAACTAGTGAGGAGGTAGAAACATGGGTGAAACAGAACTTTAACCTCTTTGTTACCTCAAATAGTGAGGAAGGTAGAAACATGGGTGAAACAGAACTTCAACCTCTTTGTTACCTCAACTAGTGAGGAGGGAGAAACATGTGTGAAACAGAACTTTAACCTCTTTGTTACCTCAACTAGTGAGGAGGGAGAAACATGGGTGAAACAGAACTTTAACCTCTTTGTTACCTCAACTAGTGAGGAGGGAGAAACATGGGTGAAACAGAACTTTAACCTCTTTGTTACCTCAACTAGTGAGGAGGGAGAAACATGGGTGAAACAGAACTTTAACCTCTTTGTTACCTAAACTAGTGAGGGGGGAGAAACATGGCTGAAACAGAACTTTAACCTATTTGTTACCTCAAATAGTGAGGAGGGAGAAACATGGGGGAAACAGAACTTTAACCTCTTTGTTACCTCAAATAGTGAGGAGGTAGAAACAGGGGTGAAACAGAACTTTAATCTCTTTGTTACCTAAACTAGTAAGGGGTAGTAACATGGGTGAAACAGAACTTTAACATCATTGTTACCTCAACTAGTAAGGAGGGAGAAACATGTGTGAAACAGAACTTTAACCCCTTTGTTACCTCAACTAGTGTGGAGGTAGAAACATGGGTGAAACAGAACTTTAACCTCTTTGTTACCTCAACTAGTGAGGGGTGAGAAACATGGGTGAAACAGAACTTTAACCTCTTTGTTACCTCAACTAGTGAGGAGGGAGAAACTTGGGTGAAACAGAACTTTAACCTCTTTGTTACCTCAACTAGTGAGGAGGTAGAAACATGGGTGAAACAGAACTTTAACCTCTTTGTTACCTCAAATAGTGAGGAAGGTAGAAACATGGGTGAAACAGAACTTCAACCTCTTTGTTACCTCAACTAGTGAGGAGGGAGAAACATGGGGGAAACATAACTTTAACCTCTTTGTTACCTCAACTAGTGAGGAGGTAGAAACATGGGTGAAACAGAACTTTAACCTCTTTGTTACCTCAACTAGTAAGGGGTAGAAACATGGGCGAAACAGAACTTTAACCTCATTGTTACCTCAACTAGTAAGGAGGGAGAAACATGTGTGAAACAGAACTTTAACCTCTTTGTTACCTCAATAGTGAGGAGTGAGAAACATGGGGTAAACAGAACTTTAACCTATTTGTTACCTCAACTAGTGAGGAGGTAGAAACATGGGTGAAACAGAACTTTAACCTCTTTGTTACCTCAACTAGTGAGGAGTGAGAAACATGGGTGAAACAGAACTTTAACCTCTTTGTTACCTCATCTACTGAGGAGGGAGAAACATGGGTGAAACAGAATTTTAACCTCTTTGTTACCTCAACTAATGAGGAGGGAGAAACATGAGTGAAACAGAACTTTAACCTCTTTGTTACCTCAAATAGTGAGGAGGTAGAAACATGGGTGAAACAGAACTTTAACCTCTTTGTTACCTCAACTAGTTAGGAGGTAGAAACATGGGTGAAACAGAACTTTAACCTCTTTGTTACATCAACTAGTAAGGGGTAGAAACATGGGTGAAACAGAACTTTAACCTCATTTTTACCTCAACTAGTAAGGAGGGAGAACATGTGTGAAACAGAACTTTAACCTCTTTGTTACCTCAACTAATGAGGAGGGAGAAACATGGGTGAAACAGAACTTTAACCTCTTTGTTACCTCAATTAGTGAGGAGGTAGAAACATGGGTGAAACAGAACTTTAACCTCTTTGTTACCTCAACTAGTGAGGGGGGAGAAACATGGGTGAAACAGAGCTCTAACCTATTTGTTACCTCAAATAGTGAGGAGGCAGAAACATGGGGGAAACAGAACTTTAACCTATTTGTTACATCAAATAGTGAGGAGGGAGAAACATGGGGTAAACAGAACTTTAACCTCTTTGTTACCTCAACTAGTGAGGAGGTAGAAACATGGGTGAAACAGAACTTTAAGCTCTTTGTTACCTCATTAGTAAGGGGTAGAAACATGGGTGAAACAGAACTTTAACCTCATTGTTACCTCAACTAGTAAGGAGGGAGAAACATGTGTGAAACAGAACTTTAACCTCTTTGTTACCTCAACTAGTGAGGAGGGAGAAACATGGGTGAAACAGAACTATAACCTCTTTGTTACCTAAACTAGTGAGGGGGGAGAAACATGGCTGAAACAGAACTTTAACCTCTTTGTTACCTCAAATAGTGAGGAGAGAGAAACATGGGTGAAACAGAACTTTAACCTTTTCGTTACCTCAAATAGTGAGGAGGTAGCAACATGGGTGAAACAGAACTCTAACCTCTTTGTTACCTCAAGGAGTGAGGAGGGAGAAACATGGGTGAAACAGAACTTTAACCTCTTTGTTACCTCAACTAGTGAGGAGGGAGAAACATGGGTGAAACAGAACTTTAACCTCTTTGTTACCTCAAATAGTGAGGAAGGTAGAAACATGGGTGAAACAGAACTTCAACCTCTTTGTTACCTCAACTAGTGAGGAGGGAGAAACATGGGTGAAACAGAACTTTAACCTCTTTGTTACCTAAACTAGTGAGGGGGGAGAAACATGGCTGAAACAGAACTTTAACCTATTTGTTACCTCAAATAGTGAGGAGGGAGAAACATGGGGGAAACAGAACTTTAACCTCTTTGTTACCTCAACTAATGAGGAGGGAGAAACATGGGTGAAACAGAACTTTAACCTCTTTGTTACCTCAAATAGTGAGGAGGTAGAAACATGGGTGAAACAGAACTTTAACCTCTTTGTTACCTCAAATAGTGAGGAGAGAGAAACATGGGTGAAACAGAACTTTAACCTTATTTTTACATCAACTAGTAAGGAGGGAGAACATGTGTGAAACAGAACTTTAACCTCTTTGTTACCTCAATAGTGAGGAGGGAGAAACATGAATGAAACAGAACTTTAACCTCTTTGTTACCTCAACTAGTGAGGAGGTAGAACATGGGTGAAACAGAACTTCAACCTCTTTGTTACCTCAACTAGTGAGGAGGGAGAAACATGGGTGAAACAGAACTTTAACCTCTTTGTTACCCAAACTAGTGAGGGGGGAGAAACATGGCTGAAACAGAACTTTAACCTATTTGTTACATCAACTAGTAAGGGGTAGAAACATGGGTGAAACAGAACTTTAACCTCATTTTTACCTCAACTAGTAAGGAGGGAGAACATGTGTGAAACAGAACTTTAACCTCTTTGTTACTTCAACTAATGAGGAGGGAGAAACATGGGTGAAACAGAACTTTAACCTCTTTGTTACCTCAACTAGTGAGGAGGTAGAAACATGGGTGAAACAGAACTTTAACCTCTTTGTTACCTCAACTAGTGACGGGGGAGAAACATGGGTGAAACAGAACTCTAACCTATTTGTTACCTCAAATAGTGAGGAGGCAGAAACATGGGGGGAAATAGAACTTTAACCTATTTGTTACATCAAATAGTGAGGAGGGAGAAACATGGGGTAAACAGAACTTTAACCTCTTTGTTACCTCAAATAGTGAGGAGGTAGAAACATGGGTGAAACAGAACTTTAACCTCTTTGTTACCTCAAATAGTGAGGAGAGAGAAACATGGGTGAAACAGAACTTTAACCTCTTTGTTACCTCAACTAGTGGGGAGGTAGAAACATGGGTGAAACAGAACTTTAACCTCTTTGTTACCTCAAATAGTGAGGAAGGTAGAAACATGGGTGAAACAGAACTTCA
The DNA here is from genome assembly GCA_964016885.1 of Eledone cirrhosa. Lineage (NCBI taxonomy): Eukaryota > Metazoa > Mollusca > Cephalopoda > Octopoda > Eledonidae > Eledone > Eledone cirrhosa. Next base: position 2,490,239 of record OZ024759.1, on the reverse strand, counting down.
ACCTCTTTGTTACCTCAACTAGTGAGGAGGGAGAAACATGGGTGAAACAGAACTTTAACCTCTTTGTTACCTAAACTAGTGAGGGGGGAGAAACATGGCTGAAACAGAACTTTAACCTATTTGTTACCTCAAATAGTGAGGAGGGAGAAACATGGGGGAAACAGAACTTTAACCTCTTTGTTACCTCAACTAGTAAGGAGGTAGAAACATGGGTGAAACAGAACTTTAACCTCTTTGTTACATCAACTAGTGAGGAGGGAGAAACATGGGTGAAACAGAACTTTAACCTCTTTGTTACCCAAACTAGTGAGGGGGGAGAAACATGGCTGAAACAGAACTTTAACCTATTTGTTACCTCAAATAGTGAGGAGGGAGAAACATGGGGGAAACAGAACTTTAACCTCTTTGTTACCTCAACTAGTTAGGAGGTAGAAACATGGGTGAAACAGAAATTTAACCTCTTTGTTACATCAACTAGTAAGGGGTAGAAACATGGGTGAAACAGAACTTTAACCTCATTTTTACCTCAACTAGTAAGGAGGGAGAACATGTGTGAAACAGAACTTTAACCTCTTTGTTACCTCAACTAATGAGGAGGGAGAAACATGGGTGAAACAGAACTTTAACCTCTTTGTTACCTCAATTAGTGAGGAGGTAGAAACATGGGTGAAACAGAACTTTAACCTCTTTGTTACCTCAACTAGTGAGGGGGGAGAAACATGGGTGAAACAGAGCTCTAACCTATTTGTTACCTCAAATAGTGAGGAGGCAGAAACATGGGGGAAACAGAACTTTAACCTCTTTGTTACCTAAACTAGTGAGGGGGGAGAAACATGGCTGAAACAGAACTTTAACCTCTTTGTTACCTCAAATAGTGAGGAGAGAGAAACATGGGTGAAACAGAACTTTAACCTTTTCGTTACCTCAAATAGTGAGGAGGTAGCAACATGGGTGAAACAGAACTCTAACCTCTTTGTTACCTCAAGGAGTGAGGAGGGAGAAACATGGGTGAAACAGAACTTTAACCTCTTTGTTACCTCAACTAGTGAGGAGGGAGAAACATGGGTGAAACAGAACTTTAACCTCTGTGTTACCTCAACTACTGAGGAGGTAGAAACATGGGTGAAACAGAACTTTAACCTATTTGTTACCTCAAATAGTGAGGAGGGAGAAACATGGGGGAAACAGAACTTTAACCTCTTTGTTACCTCAACTAATGAGGAGGGAGAAACATGGGTGAAACAGAACTTTAACCTCTTTGTTACCTCAAATAGTGAGGAGGTAGAAACATGGGTGAAACAGAACTTTAACCTCTTTGTTACCTCAAATAGTGAGGAGAGAGAAACATGGGTGAAACAGAACTTTAACCTCATTTTTACCTCAACTAGTAAGGAGGGAGAACATGTGTGAAACAGAACTTTAACCTCTTTGTTACCTCAATAGTGAGGAGGGAGAAACATGAATGAAACAGAACTTTAACCTCTTTGTTACCTCAACTAGTGAGGAGGTAGAACATGGGTGAAACAGAACTTCAACCTCTTTGTTACCTCAACTAGTGAGGAGGGAGAAACATGGGTGAAACAGAACTTTAACCTCTTTGTTACCCAAACTAGTGAGGGGGGAGAAACATGGCTGAAACAGAACTTTAACCTATTTGTTACATCAACTAGTAAGGGGCAGAAACATGGGTGAAACAGAACTTTAACCTCATTTTTACCTCAACTAGTAAGGAGGGAGAACATGTGTGAAACAGAACTTTAACCTCTTTGTTACCTCAACTAATGAGGAGGGAGAAACATGGGTGAAACAGAATTTTAACCTCTTTGTTACCTCAACTAGTGAGGAGGTAGAAACATGGGTGAAACAGAACTTTAACCTCTTTGTTACCTCAACTAGTGAGGGGGGAGAAACATGGGTGAAACAGAACTCTAACCTATTTGTTACCTCAAATAGTGAGGAGGCAGAAACATGGGGCGAAATAGAACTTTAACCTATTTGTTACCTCAAATAGTGAGGAGGTAGAAACATGGGTGAAACAGAACTTTAACCTCTTTGTTACCTCAAATAGTGAGGAGAGAGAAACATGGGTGAAACAGAACTTTAACCTCTTTGTTACCTCAACTAGTGGGGAGGTAGAAACATGGGTGAAACAGAACTTTAACCTCTTTGTTACCTCAAATAGTGAGGAAGGTAGAAACATGGGTGAAACAGAACTTCAACCTCTTTGTTACCTCAACTAGTGAGGAGGGAGAAACATGGTTGAAACAGAACTTTAACCTCTTTGTTACCTAAACTAGTGAGGGGGGAGAAACATGGCTGAAACAGAACTTTAACCTATTTGTTACCTCAAATAGTGAGGAGGGAGAAACATGGGGGAAACAGAACTTTAACTTCTTTGTTACCTCAACTAGTAAGGAGGTAGAAACATGGGTGAAACAGAACTTTAACCTCTTTGTTACATCAACTAGTGAGGAGGGAGAAACATGGGTGAAACAGAACTTTAACCTCTTTGTTACCCAAACTAGTGAGGGGGGAGAAACATGGCTGAAACAGAACTTTAACCTATTTGTTACCTCAAATAGTGAGGAGGGAGAAACATGGGGGAAACAGAACTTTAACCTCTTTGTTACCTCAACTAGTTAGGAGGTAGAAACATGGGTGAAACAGAACTTTAACCTCTTTGTTACATCAACTAGTAAGGGGTAGAAACATGGGTGAAACAGAACTTTAACCTCATTTTTACCTCAACTAGTAAGGAGGGAGAACATGTGTGAAACAGAACTTTAACCTCTTTGTTACCTCAACTAATGAGGAGGGAGAAACATGGGTGAAACAAAACTTTAACCTCTTTGTTACCTCAATTAGTGAGGAGGTAGAAACATGGGTGAAACAGAACTTTAACCTCTTTGTTACCTCAACTAGTGAGGGGGGAGAAACATGGGTGAAACAGAGCTCTAACCTATTTGTTACCTCAAATAGTGAGGAGGCAGAAACATGGGGGAAACAGAACTTTAACCTATTTGTTACATCAAATAGTGAGGAGGGAGAAACATGGGGTAAACAGAACTTTAACCTCTTTGTTACCTCAACTAGTGAGGAGGTAGAAACATGGGTGAAACAGAACTTTAAGCTCTTTGTTACCTCATTAGTAAGGGGTAGAAACATGGGTGAAACAGAACTTTAACCTCATTGTTACCTCAACTAGTAAGGTGGGAGAAACATGTGTGAAACAGAACTTTAACCTCTTTGTTACCTCAGCTAGTGAGGAGGGAGAAACATGGGTGAAACAGAACTTTAACCTCTTTGTTACCTAAACTAGTGAGGGGGGAGAAACATGGCTGAAACAGAACTTTAACCTCTTTGTTACCTCAAATAGTGAGGAGAGAGAAACATGGGTGAAACAGAACTTTAACCTTTTCGTTACCTCAAATAGTGAGGAGGTAGCAACATGGGTGAAACAGAACTCTAACCTCTTTGTTACCTCAAGGAGTGAGGAGGGAGAAACATGGGTGAAACAGAACTTTAACCTCTTTGTTACCTCAACTAGTGAGGAGGGAGAAACATGGGTGAAACAGAACTTTAACCTCTTTGTTACCTCAACTACTGAGGAGGTAGAAACATGGGTGAAACAGAACTTTAACCTCTTTGTTACCTCAAATAGTGAGGAAGGTAGAAACATGGGTGAAACAGAACTTCAACCTCTTTGTTACCTCAACTAGTGAGGAGGGAGAAACATGGGTGAAACAGAACTTTAACCTCTTTGTTACCTAAACTAGTGAGGGGGGAGAAACATGGCTGAAACAGAAATTTAACCTATTTGTTACCTCAAATAGTGAGGAGGGAGAAACATGGGGGAAACAGAACTTTAACCTCTTTGTTACCTCAACTAGTAAGGAGGTAGAAACATGGGTGAAACAGAACTTTAACCTCTTTGTTACATCAACTAGTAAGGGGTAGAAACATGGGTGAAACAGAACTTTAACCTCATTTTTACCTCAACTAGTAAGGAGGGAGAACATGTGTGAAACAGAACTTTAACCTCTTTGTTACCTCAATAGTGAGGAGGGAGAAACATGAATGAAACAGAACTTTAACCTCTTTGTTACCTCAACTAGTGAGGAGGTAGAACATGGGTGAAACAGAACTTCAACCTCTTTGTTACCTCAACTAGTGAGGAGGGAGAAACATGGTTGAAACAGAACTTTAACCTCTTTGTTACCCAAACTAGTGAGGGGGGAGAAACATGGCTGAAACAGAACTTTAACCTATTTGTTACATCAACTAGTAAGGGGTAGAAACATGGGTGAAACAGAACTTTAACCTCATTTTTACCTCAACTAGTAAGGAGGGAGAACATGTGTGAAACAGAACTTTAACCTCTTTGTTACCTCAACTAATGAGGAGGGAGAAACATGGGTGAAACAGAACTTTAACCTCTTTGTTACCTCAACTAGTGAGGAGGTAGAAACATGGGTGAAACAGAACTTTAACCTCTTTGTTACCTCAACTAGTGAGGGGGGAGAAACATGGGTGAAACAGAACTCTAACCTATTTGTTACCTCAAATAGTGAGGAGGCAGAAACATGGGGGAAATAGAACTTTAACCTATTTGTTACATCAAATAGTGAGGAGGGAGAAACATGGGGTAAACAGAACTTTAACCTCTTTGTTACCTCAACTAGTGAGGAGGTAGAAACATGGGTGAAACAGAACTTTAAGCTCTTTGTTACCTCATTAGTAAGGGGTAGGAACATGGGTGAAACAGAACTTTAACCTCATTGTTTCCTCAACTAGTAAGGAGGGAGAAACATGTGTGAAACAGAACTTTAACCTCTTTGTTACCTCAACTAGTGAGGAGGGAGAAACATGGGTGAAACAGAACTTTAACCTCTTTGTTACCTAAACTAGTGAGGGGGGAGAAACATGGCTGAAACAGAACTTTAACCTCTTTGTTACCTCAAATAGTGAGGAGAGAGAAACATGGGTGAAACAGAACTTTAACCTTTTCGTTACCTCAAATAGTGAGGAGGTAGCAACATGGGTGAAACAGAACTCTAATCTCTTTGTTACCTCAACTAGTGAGGAGGGAGAAACATGGGTGAAACAGAACTTTAACCTCTTTGTTACCTCAACTAGTGAGGAGGGAGAAACATGGGTGAAACAGAACTTTAACCTCTTTGTTACCTCAACTACTGAGGAGGTAGAAACATGGGTGAAACAGAACTTTAACCTCTTTGTTACCTCAAATAGTGAGGAAGGTAGAAACATGGGTGAAACAGAACTTCAACCTCTTTGTTACCTCAACTAGTGAGGAGGGAGAAATATGGGTGAAACAGAACGTTAACCTCTTTGTTACCTAAACTAGTGAGGGGGGAGAAACATGGCTGAAACAGAACTTTAACCTATTTGTTACCTCAAATAGTGAGGAGGGAGAAACATGGGGGAAACAGAACTTTAACCTCTTTGTTACCTCACTAGTGAGGAGGTAGAAACATGGGTGAAACAGAACTTTAACCTCTTTGTTACCTCAACTAGTAAGGGGTAGAAACATGGGGGAAACAGAACTTTAACCTCTTTGTTACCTCAACTAGTGAGGAGGTAGAAACATGGGTGAAACAGAACTTTAACCTCTTTGTTACCTCATCTAGTAAGGGGTAGAAACATGGGTGAAACAGAACTTTAACCTCATTGTTACCTCAACTAGTAAGGAGGGAGAAACATGTGTGAAACAGAACTTTAACGTCTTTGTTACCTCAACTAATGAGGAGGGAGAAACATGGGTGAAACAGAACTTTAACCTCTTTGTTACCTCAACTAGTGAGGAGGTAGAAACATGGGTGAAACCGAACTTTAACCTCTTTGTTACCTCAACTAGTGAGGAGGTAGAACATGGGTGAAACAGAACTTCAACCTCTTTGTTACCTCAACTAGTGAGGAGGGAGAAACATGGGTGAAACAGAACTTTAACCTCTTTGTTACCCAAACTAGTGAGGGGGGAGAAACATGGCTGAAACAGAAGTTTAACCTATTTGTTACCTCAAATAGTGAGGAGGGAGAAACATGGGGGAAACAGAACTTTAACCTCTTTGTTACCTCAACTAGTGAGGAGGTAGAAACATGGGTGAAACAGAACTTTAACCTCTTTGTTACATCAACTAGTAAGGGGTAGAAACATGGGTGAAACAGAACTTTAACCTCATTTTTACCTCAACTAGTAAGGAGGGAGAACATGTGTGAAACAGAACTTTAACCTCTTTGTTACCTCAACTAATGAGGAGGGAGAAACATGGGTGAAACAGAACTTTAACCTCTTTGTTACCTCAACTAGTGAGGAGGTAGAAACATGGGTGAAACAGAACTTTAACCTCTTTGTTACCTCAACTAGTGAGGGGGGAGAAACATGGGTGAAACAGAACTCTAACCTATTTGTTACCTCAAATAGTGCGGAGGCAGAAACATGGGGGAAACAGAACTTTAACCTATTTGTTACATCAAATAGTGAGGAGGTAGAAACATGGGGTAAACAGAACTTTAACCTCTTTGTTACTTCAACTAGTGAGGAGGTAGAAACATGGGTGAAACAGAACTTTAAGCTCTTTGTTACCTCATTAGTAAGGGGTAGAAACATGGGTGAAACAGAACTTTAACCTCATTGTTACCTCAACTAGTAAGGAGGGAGAAACATGTGTGAAACAGAACTTTAACCTCTTTGTTACCTCAACTACTGAGGAGGGAGAAACATGGGTGAAACAGAACTTTAACCTCTTTGTTACCTAAACTAGTGAGGGGGGAGAAACATGGCTGAAACAGAACTTTAACCTCTTTGTTACCTCAAATAGTGAGGAGAGAGAAACATGGGTGAAACAGAACATTAACCTTTTCGTTACCTCAAATAGTGAGGAGGTAGCAACATGGGTGAAACAGAACTCTAACCTCTTTGTTACCTCAACTAGTGAGGAGGGAGAACATGGGTGCAACAGAACTTTAACCTCTTTGTTACCTCAAATGGTAAGGAAGGAGAAACATGGCTGAAACAGAACTTTAACCTATTTGTTACCTCAAATAGTGAGGAGGGAGAAACATGGGGGAAACAGAACTTTAACTTCTTTGTTACCTCAACTAGTAAGGAGGTAGAAACATGGGTGAAACAGAACTTTAACCTCTTTGTTACATCAACTAGTGAGGAGGGAGAAACATGGGTGAAACAGAACTTTAACCTCTTTGTTACCCAAATTAGTGAGGGGGGAGAAACATGGCTGAAACAGAACTTTAACCTATTTGTTACCTCAAATAGTGAGGAGGGAGAAACATGGGGGAAACAGAACTTTAACCTCTTTGTTACCTCAACTAGTTAGGAGGTAGAAACATGGGTGAAACAGAACTTTAACCTCTTTGTTACATCAACTAGTAAGGGGTAGAAACATGGGTGAAACAGAACTTTAACCGCATTTTTACCTCAACTAGTAAGGAGGGAGAACATGTGTGAAACAGAACTTTAACCTCTTTGTTACCTCAACTAATGAGGAGGGAGAAACATGGGTGAAACAGAACTTTAACCTCTTTGTTACCTCAATTAGTGAGGAGGTAGAAACATGGGTGAAACAGAACTTTAACCTCTTTGTTACCTCAACTAGTGAGGGGGGAGAAACATGGGTGAAACAGAGCTCTAACCTATTTGTTACCTCAAATAGTGAGGAGGCAGAAACATGGGGGAAACAGAACTTTAACCTATTTGTTACATCAAATAGTGAGGAGGGAGAAACATGGGGTAAACAGAACTTTAACCTCTTTGTTACCTCAACTAGTGAGGAGGTAGAAACATGGGTGAAACAGAACTTTAAGCTCTTTGTTACCTCATTAGTAAGGGGTAGAAACATGGGTGAAACAGAACTTTAACCTCATTGTTACCTCAACTAGTAAGGTGGGAGAAACATGTGTGAAACAGAACTTTAACCTCTTTGTTACCTCAGCTAGTGAGGAGGGAGAAACATGGGTGAAACAGAACTTTAACCTCTTTGTTACCTAAACTAGTGAGGGGGGAGAAACATGGCTGAAACAGAACTTTAACCTCTTTGTTACCTCAAATAGTGAGGAGAGAGAAACATGGGTGAAACAGAACTTTAACCTTTTCGTTACCTCAAATAGTGAGGAGGTAGCAACATGGGTGAAACAGAACTCTAACCTCTTTGTTACCTCAAGGAGTGAGGAGGGAGAAACATGGGTGAAACAGAACTTTAACCTCTTTGTTACCTCAACTAGTGAGGAGGGAGAAACATGGGTGAAACAGAACTTTAACCTCTTTGTTACCTCAACTACTGAGGAGGTAGAAACATGGGTGAAACAGAACTTTAACCTCTTTGTTACCTCAAATAGTGAGGAAGGTAGAAACATGGGTGAAACAGAACTTCAACCTCTTTGTTACCTCAACTAGTGAGGAGGGAGAAACATGGGTGAAACAGAACTTTAACCTCTTTGTTACCTAAACTAGTGAGGGGGGAGAAACATGGCTGAAACAGAAATTTAACCTATTTGTTACCTCAAATAGTGAGGAGGGAGAAACATGGGGGAAACAGAACTTTAACCTCTTTGTTACCTCAACTAGTAAGGAGGTAGAAACATGGGTGAAACAGAACTTTAACCTCTTTGTTACATCAACTAGTAAGGGGTAGAAACATGGGTGAAACAGAACTTTAACCTCATTTTTACCTCAACTAGTAAGGAGGGAGAACATGTGTGAAACAGAACTTTAACCTCTTTGTTACCTCAATAGTGAGGAGGGAGAAACATGAATGAAACAGAACTTTAACCTCTTTGTTACCTCAACTAGTGAGGAGGTAGAACATGGGTGAAACAGAACTTCAACCTCTTTGTTACCTCAACTAGTGAGGAGGGAGAAACATGGTTGAAACAGAACTTTAACCTCTTTGTTACCCAAACTAGTGAGGGGGGAGAAACATGGCTGAAACAGAACTTTAACCTATTTGTTACATCAACTAGTAAGGGGTAGAAACATGGGTGAAACAGAACTTTAACCTCATTTTTACCTCAACTAGTAAGGAGGGAGAACATGTGTGAAACAGAACTTTAACCTCTTTGTTACCTCAACTAATGAGGAGGGAGAAACATGGGTGAAACAGAACTTTAACCTCTTTGTTACCTCAACTAGTGAGGAGGTAGAAACATGGGTGAAACAGAACTTTAACCTCTTTGTTACCTCAACTAGTGAGGGGGGAGAAACATGGGTGAAACAGAACTCTAACCTATTTGTTACCTCAAATAGTGAGGAGGCAGAAACATGGGGGAAATAGAACTTTAACCTATTTGTTACATCAAATAGTGAGGAGGGAGAAACATGGGGTAAACAGAACTTTAACCTCTTTGTTACCTCAACTAGTGAGGAGGTAGAAACATGGGTGAAACAGAACTTTAAGCTCTTTGTTACCTCATTAGTAAGGGGTAGGAACATGGGTGAAACAGAACTTTAACCTCATTGTTTCCTCAACTAGTAAGGAGGGAGAAACATGTGTGAAACAGAACTTTAACCTCTTTGTTACCTCAACTAGTGAGGAGGGAGAAACATGGGTGAAACAGAACTTTAACCTCTTTGTTACCTAAACTAGTGAGGGGGGAGAAACATGGCTGAAACAGAACTTTAACCTCTTTGTTACCTCAAATAGTGAGGAGAGAGAAACATGGGTGAAACAGAACTTTAACCTTTTCGTTACCTCAAATAGTGAGGAGGTAGCAACATGGGTGAAACAGAACTCTAATCTCTTTGTTACCTCAACTAGTGAGGAGGGAGAAACATGGGTGAAACAGAACTTTAACCTCTTTGTTACCTCAACTAGTGAGGAGGGAGAAACATGGGTGAAACAGAACTTTAACCTCTTTGTTACCTCAACTACTGAGGAGGTAGAAACATGGGTGAAACAGAACTTTAACCTCTTTGTTACCTCAAATAGTGAGGAAGGTAGAAACATGGGTGAAACAGAACTTCAACCTCTTTGTTACCTCAACTAGTGAGGAGGGAGAAATATGGGTGAAACAGAACGTTAACCTCTTTGTTACCTAAACTAGTGAGGGGGGAGAAACATGGCTGAAACAGAACTTTAACCTATTTGTTACCTCAAATAGTGAGGAGGGAGAAACATGGGGGAAACAGAACTTTAACCTCTTTGTTACCTCACTAGTGAGGAGGTAGAAACATGGGTGAAACAGAACTTTAACCTCTTTGTTACCTCAACTAGTAAGGGGTAGAAACATGGGGGAAACAGAACTTTAACCTCTTTGTTACCTCAACTAGTGAGGAGGTAGAAACATGGGTGAAACAGAACTTTAACCTCTTTGTTACCTCATCTAGTAAGGGGTAGAAACATGGGTGAAACAGAACTTTAACCTCATTGTTACCTCAACTAGTAAGGAGGGAGAAACATGTGTGAAACAGAACTTTAACGTCTTTGTTACCTCAACTAATGAGGAGGGAGAAACATGGGTGAAACAGAACTTTAACCTCTTTGTTACCTCAACTAGTGAGGAGGTAGAAACATGGGTGAAACCGAACTTTAACCTCTTTGTTACCTCAACTAGTGAGGAGGTAGAACATGGGTGAAACAGAACTTCAACCTCTTTGTTACCTCAACTAGTGAGGAGGGAGAAACATGGGTGAAACAGAACTTTAACCTCTTTGTTACCCAAACTAGTGAGGGGGGAGAAACATGGCTGAAACAGAAGTTTAACCTATTTGTTACCTCAAATAGTGAGGAGGGAGAAACATGGGGGAAACAGAACTTTAACCTCTTTGTTACCTCAACTAGTGAGGAGGTAGAAACATGGGTGAAACAGAACTTTAACCTCTTTGTTACATCAACTAGTAAGGGGTAGAAACATGGGTGAAACAGAACTTTAACCTCATTTTTACCTCAACTAGTAAGGAGGGAGAACATGTGTGAAACAGAACTTTAACCTCTTTGTTACCTCAACTAATGAGGAGGGAGAAACATGGGTGAAACAGAACTTTAACCTCTTTGTTACCTCAACTAGTGAGGAGGTAGAAACATGGGTGAAACAGAACTTTAACCTCTTTGTTACCTCAACTAGTGAGGGGGGAGAAACATGGGTGAAACAGAACTCTAACCTATTTGTTACCTCAAATAGTGCGGAGGCAGAAACATGGGGGAAACAGAACTTTAACCTATTTGTTACATCAAATAGTGAGGAGGTAGAAACATGGGGTAAACAGAACTTTAACCTCTTTGTTACTTCAACTAGTGAGGAGGTAGAAACATGGGTGAAACAGAACTTTAAGCTCTTTGTTACCTCATTAGTAAGGGGTAGAAACATGGGTGAAACAGAACTTTAACCTCATTGTTACCTCAACTAGTAAGGAGGGAGAAACATGTGTGAAACAGAACTTTAACCTCTTTGTTACCTCAACTACTGAGGAGGGAGAAACATGGGTGAAACAGAACTTTAACCTCTTTGTTACCTAAACTAGTGAGGGGGGAGAAACATGGCTGAAACAGAACTTTAACCTCTTTGTTACCTCAAATAGTGAGGAGAGAGAAACATGGGTGAAACAGAACATTAACCTTTTCGTTACCTCAAATAGTGAGGAGGTAGCAACATGGGTGAAACAGAACTCTAACCTCTTTGTTACCTCAACTAGTGAGGAGGGAGAACATGGGTGCAACAGAACTTTAACCTCTTTGTTACCTCAAATGGTAAGGAAGGAGAAACATGGGTGAAACAGAACTTTGACCTCTTTGTTACCTCAACTAGTGAGGAGGGAGAAACATGGGTGAAACAGAACTTTAACCTCTTTGTTACCTCAACTAGTGAGGAGGGAGAAACATGGGTGAAACAGAACTTTAACCTTTTTGTTACCTCAACTAGTGAGTAGGGAGAAACATGGGTGAAACAGAACTTTAACCTCTTTGTTACCTCAACTACTGAGGAGGTAGAAACATGGGTGAAACAGAACTTTAACCTCTTTGTTACCTCAAATAGTGAGGAAGGTAGAAACATGGGTGAAACAGAACTTCAACCTCTTTGTTACCTCAACTAGTGAGGAGGGAGAAATATGGGTGAAACAGAACTTTAACCTCTTTGTTACCTAAACTAGTGAGGGGGGAGAAACATGGCTGAAACAGAACTTTAACCTATTTGTTACCTCAAATAGTGAGGAGGGAGAAACATGGGGGAAACAGAACTTTAACCTCTTTGTTACCTCAACTAGTGAGGGGTAGAAACATGGGTGAAACAGAACTTTAACCTCATTGTTACCTCAACTAGTAAGGAGGGAGAAACATGTGTGAAACAGAACTTTAACGTCTTTGTTACCTCAACTAATGAGGAGGGAGAAACATGGGTGAAACAGAACTTTAACCTCTTTGTTACCTCAACTAATGAGGAGGGAGAAACATGGGTGAAACAGAACTTTAACCTCTGTGTTACCTCAACTAGTGAGGAGGTAGAAACATGGGTGAAACAGAACTTTAACCTCTTTGTTACCTCAACTAGTGAGGAGGTAGAAACATGGGTGAAACAGAACTTTAACCTCTTTGTTACCTCTAATAGTGAGGAGGGAAAACATGGGTGAAACCGAACTTTAACCTCTTTGTTACCTCAAATAGTGAGGAGAGAGAAACATGGGTGAAACAGAACTTTAACCTTTTCGTTACCTCAAATAGTGAGGAGGTAGTAACATGGGTGAAACAGAACTCTAACCTCTTTGTTACCTCAACTAGTGAGGAGGGAGAACATGGGTGAAACAGAACTTTAACCTCTTTGTTACCTCAAATGGTAAGGAAGGAGAAACATGGGTGAAACAGAACTTTGACCTCTTTGTTACCTCAACTAGTGAGGAGGGAGAAACATGGGTGAAACAGAACTTTAACCTCTTTGTTACCTCAACTAGTGAGGAGGGAGAAACATGGGTGAAACAGAACTTTAACCTCTTTGTTACCTCAACTAGTGAGGAGGGAGAAACATGGGTGAAACAGAACTTTAACCTCTTTGTTACCTCAACTACTGAGGAGGTAGAAACATGGGTGAAACAGAACTTTAACCTCTTTGTTACCTCAACTAGTAAGGGGTAGAAACATGGGGGAAACAGAACTTTAACCTCTTTGTTACCTCAACTAGTGAGGAGGTAGAAACATGGGTGAAACAGAACTTTAACCTCTTTGTTACCTCAACTAGTAAGGGGTAGAAACATGGGTGAAACAGAACTTTAACCTCATTGTTACCTCAACTAGTAAGGAGGGAGAAACATGTGTGAAACAGAACTTTAACGTCTTTGTTACCTCAACTAATGAGGAGGGAGAAACATGGGGGAAACAGAACTTTAACCTCTTTGTTACCTCAACTAGTGAGGAGGTAGAAACATGGGTGAAACCAAACTTTAACCTCTTTGTTACCTCAACTAGTGAGGAGGGAGAAACCTGGGTGAAACAGAGCTTTAACCTCATTGTTACCTCAACTAGTAAGAGGGAGAAACATGTGTGAAACAGAACTTTAACCTCTTTGTTACCTCAACTAGTGAGGAGGGAGAAACATGTGTGAAACAGAACTTCAACCTCTTTGTTACCTCAACTAATGAGGAGGGAGAAACGTGGGTGAAACAGAACTTTAACCTCTTTGTTACCTCAACTAGTGAGGAGGTAGAAACATGGGTGAAACAGAAATTTAACCTCTTTGTTACCTCAACTAGTGAGGGGGGAGAAACATGGGTGAAACAGAACTTTAACCTCTTTGTTACCTCAACTAGTTAAAAGGGGGAACATTGGTGAAACAGAACTTTAATCCATTGGTTACCTCACCTAGTGAGGAGGGAGATACATGGGTGAAATATAACTTTAACCTCTTTGTTACCTCAACTAGTGAGGAGGTAGAAACATGGGTGAAACAGAACTTTAACCTCTTTGTTACCTCAAATAGTGAGGAAGGTAGAAACATGGGTGAAAGAGAACTTCAACCTCTTTGTTACCTCAACTAGTGAGGAGGGAGAAACATGGGTGAAACAGAACTTTAACCTCTTTGTTACCTAAACTAGTGAGGGGGGAGAAACATGGGTGAAACAGAACTTTAACCTCATTGTTACCTCAACTAGTAAGGAGGGAGAAACATGTGTGAAACCGAACTTTAACGTCTTTGTTACCTCAACTAATGAGGAGGGAGAAACATGGGGGAAACAGAACTTTAATCTCTTTGTTACCTCAACTAGTGAGGAGGTAGAAACATGGGTGAAACCGAACTTTAACCTCTTTGTTACCTAAACTAGTGAGGAGGGAGAAACCTGGGTGAAACAGAGCTTTAACCTCCTTGTTACCTCAACTAGTGAGGAGTGAGAAACATGGGTGAAACGTAACTTCAACCTCTTTGTTACCTCAACTAGTAAGGAGGGAGAAACATGTGTGAAACAGAACTTTAACCTCTTTGTTACCTCAACTAGTGAGGAGGGAGAAACATGGGTGAAACAGAACTTTAACCTCTTTGTTACCTCAACTAATGAGGAGGGAGAAACATGGGTGAAACAGAACTTTAACCTCTGTGTTACCTCAACTAGTGAGGAGGTAGAAACATGGGTGAAACAGAACTTTAACCTCTTTGTTACCTCTAATAGTGAGGAGGGAGAAACATGGGTGAAACAGAACTTTAACCTCTTTTTTACCTCAAATAGTGAGGAGAGAGAAACATGGGTGAAACAGAACTTTAACCTTTTCGTTACCTCAAATAGTGAGGAGGTAGCAACATGGGTGAAACAGAACTCTAACCTCTTTGTTACCTCAACTAGTGAGGAGGGAGAACATGGGTGAAACAGAACTTTAACCTCTTTGTTACCTCAAATGGTAAGGAAGGAGAAACATGGGTGAAACAGAACTTTGACCTCTTTGTTACCTCAACTAGTGAGGAGGGAGAAACATTGGTGAAACAGAACTTTAACCTCTTTGTTACCTCAACTAGTGAGGAGGGAGAAACATGGGTGAAACAGAACTTTAACCTCTTTGTTACCTCAACTAGTGAGGAGGGAGAAACATGGGTGAAACAGAACTTTAACCTCTTTGTTACCTCAACTAGTAAGGGGTAGAAACATGGGTGAAACAGAACTTTAACCTCATTGTTACCTCAACTAGTAAGGAGGGAGAAACATGTGTGAAACAGAACTTTAACGTCTTTGTTACCTCAACTAATGAGGAGGGAGAAACATGGGGGAAACAGAACTTTAACCTCTTTGTTACCTCAACTAGTGAGGAGGTAGAAACATGGGTGAAACCAAACTTTAACCTCTTTGTAACCTAAACTAGTGAGGAGGGAGAAACCTGGGTGAAACAGAGCTTTAACCTCTTTGTTACCTCAACTGGTGAGGAGGGAGAAACATGGGTGAAACAGAAATTCAACCTCTTTGTTACCTCAACTAATGAGGAGGGAGAAACATGGGTGAAACAGAACTTTGACCTCTTTGTTACCTCAACTAGTGTGGAGGTAGAAACATGGGTGAAACAGAACTTTAACCTCTTTGTTACCTCAACTAGTGAGGGGGGAGAAACATGGGTGAAACAGAACTTTAACCTCTTTGTTACCTCAACTAGTGAGGGGGGAGATACATGGGTGAAACAGAACTTTAACCTCTTTGTTACCTCAACTAGTTAGGTGGGGGAACATTGGTGAAACAGAACTTTATTCCCTTGGTTACCTCAACTAGTGAGGGGGGAGATACATGGGTGAAACAGAACTTCAACCTCTTTGTTACCTCAACTAATGAGGAGGGAGAAACATGGGTGAAACAGAACTTTAACCTCTTTGTTACCTCAACTAGTTAAGAGGGAGAAACATGGGTGAAACAGAACTTTAACCTCTTTGTTACCTCAAATAGTGAGGAGGTAGAAACATGGGTGAAACAGAACACTAACCTCTTTGTTACCTCAACTAGTGAGGAGGGAGAAACATGGGTGAAACAGAACTTTAACCTCTTTGTTACCTAAACTAGTGAGGGGGGAGAAACATGGCTGAAACAGAACTTTAACCTATTTGTTACCTCAAATAGTGAGGAGGGAGAAACATGGGGGAAACAAAACTTTAACCTCTTTGTTACCTCAACTAGTGAGGAGGTAGAAACATGGGTGAAACAGAACTTCAACCTCTTGTTACCTCAACTAGTAAGGGGTAGAAACATGGGTGAAACAGAACTTTAACCTCATTGTTACCTCAACTAGTAAGGAAGGAGAAACATGTGTGAAACAGAACTTTAACCTCTTTGTTACCTCAACTAGTGAGGAGGGAGAAACATGGGTGAAACAGAACTTTAACCTCTTTGTTACCTCAACTAATGAGGAGGGAGAAACATGTGTGAAACAGAACTTTAACCTCTTTGTTACCTCAACTACTGAGGAGGGAGAAACATGGGTGAAACAGAACTTTAACCTCTTTGTTACCTCAACTAATGAGGAGGGAGAAACATGGGTGAAAATAACTTTAACCTCTTTGTTACCACAAATAGTGAGGAGGTAGAAACATGGGTGAAACAAAACTTTAACCTCTTTGTTACCTCAACTACTGAGGAGGGAGAAACATGGGTGAAACAGAACTTTAACCTCTTTGTTACCTCAACTACTGAGGAGGGAGAAACATGGGTGAAACAGAACTTTAACCTCTGTGTTACCTCAACTAATGAGGCGGGAGAAACATGGGTGAAACAGAACTTTAACCTCTTTGTTACCTCAAATAGTGAGGAGAGAGAAACATGGGTGAAACAGAACTTTAACCTCTTTGTTACCTCAAATAGTGAGGAGGTAGCAACATGGGTGAAACAGAACTCTAACCTCTTTGTTACCTCAACTAGTGAGGAGGGAGAACATGGGTGAAACAGAACTTTAACCTCTTTGTTACCTCAAATGGTAAGGAAGGAGAAACATGGGTGAAACAGAACTTCGACCTCTTTGTTACCTCAACTAGTGAGGAGGGAGAAACATGGGTGAAACAGAACTTTAACCTCTTTGTTACCTCAACTAGTGAGGAGGGAGAAACATGGGTGAAACAGAACTTTAACCTCTTTGTTACCTCAACTAGTGAGGAGGGAGAAACATGGGTGAAACAGAACTTTAACCTCTTTGTTACCTCAACTAGTGAGGAGGTAGAAACATGGGTGAAACAGAACTTTAACCTCTTTGTTACCTCAAATAGTGAGGAAGGTAGAAACATGGGTGAAACAGAACTTCAACCTCTTTGTTACCTCAACTAGTGAGGAGGGAGAAACATGGGTGAAACAGAACTTTAACCTCTTTGTTACCTAAACTAGTGAGGGGGGAGAAACATGGCTGAAACAGAACTTTAACCTACTTGTTACCTCAAATAGTGAGGAGGGAGAAACATGGGGGAAACAGAACTTTAACCTCTTTGTTACCTCAACTAGTGAGGAGGTAGAAACATGGGTGAAACAGAACTTTATCCTCTTTGTTACATCAACTAGTAAGGGGTAGAAACATGGGTGAAACAGAACTTTAACCTCATTTTTACCTCAACTAGTAAGGAGGGAGAACATGTGTGAAACAGAACTTTAACCTCTTTGTTACCTCAATAGTGAGGAGGGAGAAACATGGGTGAAACAGAACTTTAACCTCATTGTTACCTCAACTAGTGAGGAGGTAGAAACATGGGTGAAACAGAACTTCAACCTCTTTGTTACCTCAACTAGTGAGGAGGGGAGAAACATGGCTGAAACAGAACTTTAACCTATTTGTTACCTCAACAAGTGAGGAGGTAGAAACATGGGTGAAACAGAACTTTAAGCTCTTTGTTACCTCATTAGTAAGGGGTAGAAACATGGGTGAAACAGAACTTTAACCTCATTGTTACCTCAACTAGTAAGGAGTGAGAAACATGGGTGAAACAGAACTTTAACCTCTTTGTTACCTCAACTAGTGAGGAGGTAGAAACATGGGTGAAACAGAACTTTAACCTCTTTGTTACCTCAACTAGTGAGGAGGGAGAAACATGTGTGAAACAGAACTTTAACCTCTTTGTTACCTCAACTAGTGAGGAGGAAGAAACATGGGTGAAACAGAACTTTAACCTCTTTGTTACCTCAACTAGTGAGGAGGTAGAAACATGGGTGAAACAGAACTGTAACCTCTTTGTTACCTCAACTAGTGAGGAGGGAGAACATGGGTGAAACAGAACTTTAACCTCTTTGTTACCTCAAATGGTAAGGAAGGAGAAACATGGGTGAAACAGAATTTTGACCTCTTTGTTACCTCAACTAGTGAGGAGGGAGAAACATGGGTGAAACAGAACTTTAACCTCTTTGTTACCTCAACTAGTGAGGAGGGAGAAACATGGGTGAAACAGAACTTTAACTTCTTTGTTACCTCAAATAGTGAGGAGGTAGAAACATGGGTGAAACAGAACTTTAACCTCTTTGTTACCTCAACCGGTGAGGAGGTAGAAACATGAGTGAAACAGAACTTTAACCTCTTTGTTACCTCAACTAGTGAGGAGGTAGAAACATGGGTAAAACAGAACTTTAACCTCTTTTTTACCTCTAATAGTGAGGAGGGAGAAACATGGGTGAAACAGAACTTTAACCTCTTTGTTACCTCAAATAGTGAGGAGAGAGAAACATGGGTGAAACAGAACTTTAACCTTTTTGTTACCTCAAATAGTGAGGAGGTAGAAACATGGGTGAAACAGAACTGTAACCTCTTTGTTACCTCAACTAGTGAGGAGGGAGAACATGGGTGAAATAGAACTTTAACCTCTTTGTTACCTCAAATGGTAAGGAAGGAGAAACATGGGTGAAACAGAACTTTGACGTCTTTGTTACCTCAACTAGTGAGGAGGGAGAAACATGGGTGAAACAGAACTTTAACCTCTTTGTTACCTCAACTAGTGAGGAGGGAGAAACATGAGTGAAACAGAACTTTAACTTCTTTGTTACCTCAACTAGTGAGGAGGGAGAAACATGGGTCAAACAGAACTTTAACCTCTTTGTTACCTCAAATAGTGAGGAAAGTAGAAACATGGGTGAAACAGAACTTCAACCTATTTGTTACCTCAACTAGTGAGGAGGGAGAAATATGGGTGAAACAGAACTTTAACCTCTTTGTTACCTAAACTAGTGAGGGGGGAGAAACATGGCTGAAACAGAACTTTAACCTATTTGTTACCTCAAATAGTGAGGAGGGAGAAACATGGGGGAAACAGAACTTTAACCTCTTTGTTACCTCAACTAGTGAGGAGGTAGAAACATGGGTGAAACAGAACTTTAACCTCTTTGTTACCTCAACTAGTAAGGGGTAGAAACATGGGTGAACCAGAACTTTAACCTCATTGTTACCTCAACTAGTAAGGATGGAGAAACATGTGTGAAACAGAACTTTAACCTCTTGTTACCTCAATAGTGAGGGGGGAGAAACATGAGTGAAACAGAACTTTAACGTCTTTGTTACCTCAACTAGTGAGGAGGTAGAAACATGGGTGAAATAGAACTTTAACCTCTTTGTTACCTCAACTAGTGAGGATGGAGAAACATGTGTGAAACAGAACTTTAACCTCTTTGTTACCTCAACTAGTGAGGAGGGAGAAACATGGGTGAAACAGAACTTTAACCACTTTGTTACCTCAACTAGTGAGGAGGGAGAAACATGTGTGAAACAGAACTTTAACCTCTTTGTTACCTCAACTAGTGAGGAGGGAGAAACATGTGTGAAACAGAAATTTAACCTCTTTGTTACCTCAACTAGTGAGGAGGGAGAAACATGGGTGAAACAGAACTTTAACCTCTTTGTTACCTCAACTAATGATGAGAGAGAAACATGGGTGAAACAGAACTTTAACCTCTTTGTTACCTCAACTAGTTAGGAGGAGGAACATGGGTGAAACAGAACTTTAACCTCTTTGTTACCTCAACTTATGAGGAGGTAGAAACATGGGTGAAACAGAACTTTAACCTCTTTGTTACCTCAACTAGTGAGGAGGTAGTAAAATGGGTGAAACAGAACTTTAACCTTTTTGTTACCTCAACTAGTGAGGGGGGAGAAACATGGGTGAAACAGAACTTTAACCTCTTTGTTACCTCAAATAGTAAGGAAGGAGAAACATGGGTGAAATAGAACTTTAACCTCTTTGTTACCTCAACTAGTGAGGATGGAGAAACATGGGTGAAACAGAACTTTAACCTCTTTGTTACCTCAACTAGTGAGGAGGTAGAAACATGGGGGAAACAGAACTTTAACCTCTTTGTTACCTCAACTAGTGAGGAGGTAGAAACATGGGTGAAACAGAATTTTAACCTCTTTGTTACCTCTAATAGTGAGGAGGGAGAAACATGGGTGAAACAGAACTTTAACCTCTTTGTTACCTCAAATAGTGAGGAGAGAGAAACATGGGTGAAACAGAACTTTAACCTTTTTGTTACCTCAAATAGTGAGGAGGTAGCAACATGGGTGAAACAGAACTCTAACCTCTTTGTTACCTCAACTAGTGACGAGGGAGAAACATGGGTGAAACAGAACTTTAACCTCTTTGTTACCTCAACTAGTGAGGAGGGAGAAACATGGGTGAAAAAGAACTTTAACCTCTTTGTTACCTCAAATAGTGAGGAAGGTAGAAACATGGGTGAAACACAACTTCAACCTCTTTGTTACCTCAACTAGTGAGGAGGGAGAAACATGTGTGAAACAGAACTTTAACCTCTTTGTTACCTCAACTAGTGAGGAGGGAGAAACATGGGTGAAACAGAACTTAAACCTCTTTGTTACCTCAACTAGTGAGGAGATTTAGAAACATGGGTGAAACAGAACTTTAACCTCTTTGTTACCTCAACTAGTTAGGGGGGAGAAACATGGGTGAAACAGAACTTTAACCTATTTGTTACCTCAAATAATGAGGAGGGAGAAACATGGGGGAAACAGAACTTTAACCTCTTTGTTACCTCAACTAGTGAGGAGGTAGAAACATGGGTGAAACAGAACTTTAACCTCTTTGTTACCTCAACTAGTAAGGGGTAGAAACATGGGTGAAACAGAACTTTAACCTCATTGTTACCTCAACTAGTAAGGAGGGAGAAACATGTGTGAAACAGAACTTTAACCTCTTTGTTACCTCAATAGTGAGGGGGGAGAAACATGAGTGAAACAGAACTTTAACGTCTTTGTTACCTCAACTAGTGAGGAGTGAGAAACATGGGTGAAACAGAACTTTAACCTCTTTGTTACCTCAACTAGTGAGGGGGGAGAAACATGAGTGAAACAGAACTTTAACGTCTTTGTTACCTCAATAGTGAGGGGGGAGAAACATGAGTGAAACAGAACTTTAACGTCTTTGTTACCTCAACTACTGAGGAGGGAGAAACATGTGTGAAACTGAACTTTAACCTCTTTGTTACCTCAACTAGTGAGGAGGGAGAAACATGGGTGAAACAGAACTTTAACCTCTTTGTTACCTCAAATAGTGAGGAGGTAGAAACATGGGTGAAACAGAACACTAACCTCTTTGTTACCTCAATAGTGAGGAGGGAGAAACATGGGTGAAACAGAATTTTAACCTCCTTGTTACCTCAACTAGTGAGGAGGTAGAAACATGGGTGAAACAGAACTTTAACCTCTTTGTTACATCAACTAGTGAGGAGGGAGAAACATGGGTGAGACAGAACTTTAACCTCTTTGTTACCTCAACTACTGAGGAGGGAGAAACATGGGTGAAACAGAACTTTAACCTCTTTGTTACCTCAAATAGTGAGGAGGGAGAAACATGGGTGAAACAGAACTTTAACCTCTTTGTTACCTCAAATAGTAAGGAAGGAGAAACATGGGTGAAATAGAACTTTAACCTCTTTGTTACCTCAACTAGTGAGGATGGAGAAACATGGGTGAAACAGAACTTTAACCTCTTTGTTACCTCAACTAGTGAGGAGGTAGAAACATGGGGGAAACAGAACTTTAACCTCTTTGTTACCTCAACTAGTGAGGAGGTAGAAACATGGGTGAAACAGAATTTTAACCTCTTTGTTACCTCTAATAGTGAGGAGGGAGAAACATGGGTGAAACAGAACTTTAACCTCTTTGTTACCTCAAATAGTGAGGAGAGAGAAACATGGGTGAAACAGAACTTTAACCTTTTTGTTACCTCAAATAATGAGGAGGTAGCAACATGGGTGAAACAGAACTCTAACCTCTTTGTTACCTCAACTAGTGACGAGAGAGAAACATGGGTGAAAAAGAACTTTAACCTCTTTGTTACCTCAAATAGTGAGGAAGGTAGAAACATGGGTGAAACACAACTTCAACCTCTTTGTTACCTCAACTAGTGAGGAGGGAGAAACATGTGTGAAACAGAACTTTAACCTCTTTGTTACCTCAACTAGTGAGGAGGGAGAAACATGGGTGAAACAGAACTTAAACCTCTTTGTTACCTCAACTAGTGAGGAGATTTAGAAACATGGGTGAAACAGAACTTTAACCTCTTTGTTACCTCAACTAGTTAGGGGGGAGAAACATGGGTGAAACAGAACTTTAACCTATTTGTTACCTCAAATAATGAGGAGGGAGAAACATGGGGGAAACAGAACTTTAACCTCTTTGTTACCTCAACTAGTGAGGAGGTAGAAACATGGGTGAAACAGAACTTTAACCTCTTTGTTACCTCAACTAGTAAGGGGTAGAAACATGGGTGAAACAGAACTTTAACCTCATTGTTACCTCAACTAGTAAGGAGGGAGAAACATGTGTGAAACAGAACTTTAACCTCTTTGTTACCTCAATAGTGAGGGGGGAGAAACATGAGTGAAACAGAACTTTAACGTCTTTGTTACCTCAACTAGTGAGGAGTGAGAAACATGGGTGAAACAGAACTTTAACCTCTTTGTTACCTCAACTAGTGAGGGGGGAGAAACATGAGTGAAACAGAACTTTAACGTCTTTGTTACCTCAATAGTGAGGGGGGAGAAACATGAGTGAAACAGAACTTTAACGTCTTTGTTACCTCAACTACTGAGGAGGGAGAAACATGTGTGAAACTGAACTTTAACCTCTTTGTTACCTCAACTAGTGAGGAGGGAGAAACATGGGTGAAACAGAACTTTAACCTCTTTGTTACCTCAAATAGTGAGGAGGTAGAAACATGGGTGAAACAGAACACTAACCTCTTTGTTACCTCAATAGTGAGGAGGGAGAAACATGGGTGAAACAGAATTTTAACCTCCTTGTTACCTCAACTAGTGAGGAGGTAGAAACATGGGTGAAACAGAACTTTAACCTCTTTGTTACATCAACTAGTGAGGAGGGAGAAACATGGGTGAGACAGAACTTTAACCTCTTTGTTACCTCAACTACTGAGGAGGGAGAAACATGGGTGAAACAGAACTTTAACCTCTTTGTTACCTCAAATAGTGAGGAGGGAGAAACATGGGTGAAACAGAACTTTAACCTCTCTGTTACCTCAACTAGTATGGAGGGAGAAACATGGGTGAAACAGAACTTTAACCTCTTTGTTACCTCAACTAGTGAGGAGGGAGAAACATGGGGGAAACAGAACTTTAACCTCTTTGTTACCTCAACTTATGAGGAGGTAGAAACATGGGTGAAACAGAACTCTAACCTCTTTGTTACCTCAACTAGTGAGGAGGTAGTAAAATGGGTGAAACAGAACTTTAACCTTTTTGTTACCTCAACTAGTGAGGGGGGAGAAACATGGGTGAAACAGAACTTTAACCTCTTTGTTACCTCAAATAGTAAGGAAGGAGAAACATGGGTGAAATAGAACTTTAACCTCTTTGTTACCTCAACTAGTGAGGATGGAGAAACATGGGTGAAACAGAACTTTAACCTCTTTGTTACCTCAACTAGTGAGGAGGTAGAAACATGGGGGAAACAGAACTTTAACCTCTTTGTTACCTCAACTAGTGAGGAGGTAGAAACATGGGTGACACAGAATTTTAACCTCTTTGTTACCTCTAATAGTGAGGAGGGAGAAACATGGGTGAAACAGAACTTTAACCTCTTTGTTACCTCAAATAGTGAGGAGAGAGAAACATGGGTGAAACAGAACTTTAACCTCTTTGTTACCTCAACTAGTGAGGAGGGAGAAACATGGGGGAAACAGAACTTTAACCTATTTGTTACCTCAAATAGTGAGGAGGTAGAAACATGGGGGAAACAGAACTTTAACCTCTTTGTTACCTCAACCTGTGAGGAGGTAGAAACATGGGTGAAACAGAACTTTAACCTCTTTGTTACCTCAACTAGTGAGGAGGGAGAAACATGGGTGAAACAGAACTTTAACCTCTTTGTTACCTCAACTAGTGAGGAGGTAGAAACATGGGTGAAACAGAACTTTCACCTCTTTGTTACCTCAACTAGTAAGGAGGGAGAAACATGGGTGAAACAGAACTTTAACCTCTTTGTTACCTCAACTAGTGAGGAGGGAAAAACATGGGTGAAACAGAACTTTAAGCTCTTCGTTACCTCAAATAGTGAGGAGGTAGAAACATGAGGGAAACAGAACTTTAACCTCTTTGTTACCTCAACCTATGAGGAGGTAGAAACATGGGTGAAACAGAACTTTAACCTCTTTGTTGCCTCAGTTGTCAGGAGGTAGAAACATGGGTGAAACAGAACTTTAACCTCTTTCTAACCTCAAATATTGAGAAAGTAGAAAGATGGGTGAAACAGAACTTTAACCTCTTTGTTACCTCAAATAGTGAGGAGGTAGAAACATGGGTGAAACAGAATTTTAACCTCTTTGTTACCTCAACTAGTAAGGAGGGAGAAACATGGGTGAAACAGTACTTTAACCTCTTTGTTACCTCAAATTGTGAGGAGGTAGAAACATGGGTGAAACAGAACTTAAACCTCTTTGTTACCTCAACTAGTAAGGAGGGATAAACATGGGTGAAACAGAATTTTAACCTCTTTGTTACCTCAACTAGTAAGGAGGGAGAAACTTGGGTGAAACAGTACTTTAACTTCTTTGTTACCTCAACTAGTAAGGGGGGAGAAACATGGGTGAAACAGAACTTTAACCTCTTTGTTACCTCAGCTAGTAAGGGGGGAGAAACATGGGTGAAACAGAACTTTAACCTCTTTGCTGCCTCAATTAGTGAGGAGGTAGAAACATGGGTGAAACAGAATTTTAACCTCTTTGTTACCTCATAACTGAGGAGGTAGAAACATGGGTGAAACAGAATTTTAACCTCTTTGTTACCTCACTAATGAGGAGGGAGAAACATGGGTGAAACAGAACTTTAACCTCTTTGTTACCTCAAATAGTGAGGAGGTAGAAACATGGGGGAAACAGAACTCTAACCTCTTTGTTACCTCAACTAGTGAGGCGGTAGAAACATGGGTGAAACAGAACTTTAACCTCTTTGTTACCTCAAATATGAGGAGGTAGAAACATGGGTGAAACAGAACTTTAACCTCTTTTTTACCTCAACAAGTGAGGAGGTAGAAACATGGGGGAAACAGAACTTTAACCTCTTTTATTACCTCAATTAGTGAGGAGGTAGAAACATCGGGGAAACAGAACTTTAACCTCTTTGTTACCTCATCTACTGAGGAGGGAGAAACATGCGTGAAACAGAACTCTAACCTCTTTGTTACCTCAATAGTGAGGTGGGAGAAACATGGGTGAAACAGAACTTAAACCTCTTTGTTACCTCAATAGTGAGGAGGGAGAAACATGGGTGAAACAGAACTTAAACCTCTTTGTTACCTCAATAGTGAGGAGGGAGAAACATGGGTGAAACAGAACTCTAACCTCTTTGTTACCTCAATAGTGAGGTGGGAGAAACATGGGTGAAACAGAACTTAAACCTCTTTGTTACCTCAATAGTGAGGTGGGAGAAACATGGGTGAAACAGAACTTAAACCTCTTTGTTACCTCAATAGTGAGGAGGGAGAAACATGGGTGAAACAGAACTTAAACCTCTTTGTTACCTCAATAGTGAGGAGGGAGAAACATGGGTGAAACAGAACTCTAACCTCTTTGTTACCTCAATAGTGAGGTGGGAGAAACATGGGTGAAACAGAACTTTAACCTCTTTGTTACCTCAACTACTGAGGAGGGAGAAACATGCGTGAAACAGAACTCTAACCTCTTTGTTACCTCAATAGTGAGGAGGTAGAAACATGGGTGAAACAGAACTTAAACCTCTTTGTTACCTCAACTACTGAGGAGGGAGAAACATGCGTGAAACAGAACTCTAACCTCTTTGTTACCTCAATAGTGAGGTGGGAGAAACATGGGTGAAACAGAACTTTAACCTCTTTGTTACCTCAACTACTGAGGAGGGAGAAACATGCGTGAAACAGAACTCTAACCTCTTTGTTACCTCAATAGTGAGGAGGTAGAAACATGGGTGAAACAGAACTTAAACCTCTTTGTTACCTCAACTACTGAGGAGGGAGAAACATGCGTGAAACAGAACTCTAACCTCTTTGTTACCTCAATAGTGAGGAGGGAGAAACATGGGTGAAACAGAACTTAAACCTCTTTGTTACCTCAACTAGTGAGGAGGGGGAACATGGGTGAAACAGAACTTTAACCGCTTTGTTACCTCAACTACTGAGGGGGGAGAAACATGTGTGAAACAGAACTTTAACCTCTTTGTTACCTCAAATAGTAAGGAGGGAGAAACATGGGTGAAACAGTACTTTAACCTCTTTGTTACCTCAACTAGTAAGGAGGGAGAAACATGGGTGAAACAGTACTTTAACCTCTTTGTTACCTCAAATAGTGAGGAGGTAGAAACATGGGTGAAACAGAACTTAAACCTCTTTGTTACCTCAACTAGTAAGGGGGGATAAACATGGGTGAAACAGAATTTTAACCTCTTTGTTACCTCAACTAATGAGGAGGGAGAAACATGGGTGAAACAGAACTTTAACCTCTTTGTTACCTCAACTAGTGAGGAGGGAAAAACATGGGTGAAACAGAACTTTAACCTCTTCGTTACCTCAACTAGTGAGGAGGGAGAAACATGGGTGAAATAGAACTTTAACCTCTTTGTTACCTCAACTAGTGAGGAGGTAGAATCATGAGTGAAACAGAACTTTACCCTCTTTGTTACCTCTAATAGTGAGGAGGGAGAAACATGGGTGAAACAGAACTTTAACCTCTTTGTTACCTCAAATAGTGAGGAGGGAGATCATGGGTGAAACAGAACTTTAACCTCTTTGTTACCTCAACTAGTGAGGAGGGAGAAACATGGGTGAAACAGAACTTTAACCTCTTTGTTACCTCATTTATGAGGAGGTAGAACCATGGGGGAAACAGAACTTTAACCTCTTTGTTACCTCAAATAGTGAGGACGTAGAAACATGGGGGAAACAGAACTTTAACCTCTTTGTTACCTCAACTAGTGAGGACGTAGAAACATGGGGGAAACAGAACTTTAACCTCTTTGTTACCTCAACTACTGAGGAGGTAGAAACATGGGTGACACAGAACTCTAACCTCTTTGTTACCTCAATAGTGAGGAGGGAGAAACATGGGTGAAACAGAACTTTAACCTCTTTGTTACCTCAACTAGTGAGGGGGGAGAAACATGGGTGAAACAGAACTTTAACCTCTTTGTTACCTCAACTAGTGAGGAGGGGGAACATGGGTGAAACAGAACTTTAACCCCTTTGTTACCTCAACTAGTGAGGGGGGAGAAACATGGGTGAAACAGAACTTTAACCTCTTTGTTACCTCAACTAGTGAGGAGGGAGAAACATGGGTGAAACAGAACTTTAACCTCTTTGTTACCTCAAATAGTGAGGAGGTAGAAACATGGGTGAAACAGAACACTAACCTCTTTGTTACCTCAACTAGTGAGGAGGGAGAAACATGGCGGAAACAGAACTTTAACCTCTTTGTTACATCAACAACTGAGTAGGGAGAAACATGGGTGAAACAGAACTTTAACGTCTTTGTTACCTCAACTAGTGAGGCGGGAGAAACATGGCTGAAATAGAACTTTAACCTCTTTGTTACCTCAAATAGTGAGGAGGTAGAATAATGGGTAAAACAGAACTCTAACCTCTTTGTTACCTCAACTACTGAGGAGGTAGAAACATGGGTGAAACAGAACTTTAACCTCTTTGTTACCTCAAATAGTGAGGAGGTAGAAACATGGGTGAAACAGAACTTTAACCTCTTTGTTACCTCAACTATGAGGAGGTAGAAACATGGGGGAAACAGAACTTTAACCTCTTTGTTACCTCAACTAGTGAGGAGGTAGAAACATGGGGAAACAGAACTTTAACCTCTTTGTTACCTCAAATAGTGAGGAGGTAGAAACATGGGTGAAACAGAACTTTAACCTCTTTGTTACCTCAACTAGTGAGGAGGTAGAAACATGGGGGAAACAGAACTTTAACCTCTTTGTTACCTCAACTACTGAGGAGGGAGAAACATGCATGAAACAGAACTCTAACCTCTTTGTTACCTCAACTAGTGAGGAGGGAGAAACATGGGTGAAACAGATATTTAACCTATTTGTTACCTCAACTAGTGAGGAGATTTAGAAACATGGGTGAAACAGAACTTTAACCTCTTTGTTACCTCAACTAGTGAGGGGCGAGAAACATGGGTGAAACAGAACTCTAACCTCTTTGTTACCTCAACTAGTTAGGGGGGAGAAACATGGATGAAACA
This sequence comes from Eledone cirrhosa, assembly GCA_964016885.1. Classification (NCBI taxonomy): domain Eukaryota; kingdom Metazoa; phylum Mollusca; class Cephalopoda; order Octopoda; family Eledonidae; genus Eledone; species Eledone cirrhosa. Next base: position 2,461,604 of record OZ024759.1, on the reverse strand, counting down.
GAACTTTAACCTCTTTGTTTCCTCAACTAGTGAGGAGGGAGAAACATGGGTGAAACAGAACTTTAACCTCTTTGTTACTTCAACTAGTGAGGAGGGAGAAACATGGGTGAAACAGAACTTAAACCTCTTTGTTACCTCAACTAGTGAGGAGATTTAGAAACATGGGTGAAACAGAACTTTAACCTCTTTGTTACCTCAACTAGTTAGGGGGGAGAAACATGGGTGAAACAGAACTTTAACCTATTTGTTACCTCAAATAATGAGGAGGGAGAAACATGGGGGAAACAGAACTTTAACCTCTTTGTTACCTCAACTAGTGAGGAGGTAGAAACATGGGTGAAACAGAACTTTAACCTCTTTGTTACCTCAACTAGTAAGGGGTAGAAACATGGGTGAAACAGAACTTTAACCTCATTGTTACCTCAACTAGTAAGGAGGGAGAAACATGTGTGAAACAGAACTTTAACCTCTTTGTTACCTCAATAGTGAGGGGGGAGAAACATGAGTGAAACAGAACTTTAACGTCTTTGTTACCTCAACTAGTGAGGAGTGAGAAACATGGGTGAAACAGAACTTTAACCTCTTTGTTACCTCAACTAGTGAGGGGGGAGAAACATGAGTGAAACAGAACTTTAACGTCTTTGTTACCTCAATAGTGAGGGGGGAGAAACATGAGTGAAACAGAACTTTAACGTCTTTGTTACCTCAACTACTGAGGAGGGAGAAACATGTGTGAAACTGAACTTTAACCTCTTTGTTACCTCAACTAGTGAGGAGGGAGAAACATGGGTGAAACAGAACTTTAACCTCTTTGTTACCTCAAATAGTGAGGAGGTAGAAACATGGGTGAAACAGAACACTAACCTCTTTGTTACCTCAATAGTGAGGAGGGAGAAACATGGGTGAAACAGAATTTTAACCTCCTTGTTACCTCAACTAGTGAGGAGGTAGAAACATGGGTGAAACAGAACTTTAACCTCTTTGTTACATCAACTAGTGAGGAGGGAGAAACATGGGTGAGACAGAACTTTAACCTCTTTGTTACCTCAACTACTGAGGAGGGAGAAACATGGGTGAAACAGAACTTTAACCTCTTTGTTACCTCAAATAGTGAGGAGGGAGAAACATGGGTGAAACAGAACTTTAACCTCTCTGTTACCTCAACTAGTATGGAGGGAGAAACATGGGTGAAACAGAACTTTAACCTCTTTGTTACCTCAACTAGTGAGGAGGGAGAAACATGGGGGAAACAGAACTTTAACCTCTTTGTTACCTCAACTTATGAGGAGGTAGAAACATGGGTGAAACAGAACTCTAACCTCTTTGTTACCTCAACTAGTGAGGAGGTAGTAAAATGGGTGAAACAGAACTTTAACCTTTTTGTTACCTCAACTAGTGAGGGGGGAGAAACATGGGTGAAACAGAACTTTAACCTCTTTGTTACCTCAAATAGTAAGGAAGGAGAAACATGGGTGAAATAGAACTTTAACCTCTTTGTTACCTCAACTAGTGAGGATGGAGAAACATGGGTGAAACAGAACTTTAACCTCTTTGTTACCTCAACTAGTGAGGAGGTAGAAACATGGGGGAAACAGAACTTTAACCTCTTTGTTACCTCAACTAGTGAGGAGGTAGAAACATGGGTGACACAGAATTTTAACCTCTTTGTTACCTCTAATAGTGAGGAGGGAGAAACATGGGTGAAACAGAACTTTAACCTCTTTGTTACCTCAAATAGTGAGGAGAGAGAAACATGGGTGAAACAGAACTTTAACCTCTTTGTTACCTCAACTAGTGAGGAGGGAGAAACATGGGGGAAACAGAACTTTAACCTATTTGTTACCTCAAATAGTGAGGAGGTAGAAACATGGGGGAAACAGAACTTTAACCTCTTTGTTACCTCAACCTGTGAGGAGGTAGAAACATGGGTGAAACAGAACTTTAACCTCTTTGTTACCTCAACTAGTGAGGAGGGAGAAACATGGGTGAAACAGAACTTTAACCTCTTTGTTACCTCAACTAGTGAGGAGGTAGAAACATGGGTGAAACAGAACTTTCACCTCTTTGTTACCTCAACTAGTAAGGAGGGAGAAACATGGGTGAAACAGAACTTTAACCTCTTTGTTACCTCAACTAGTGAGGAGGGAAAAACATGGGTGAAACAGAACTTTAAGCTCTTCGTTACCTCAAATAGTGAGGAGGTAGAAACATGAGGGAAACAGAACTTTAACCTCTTTGTTACCTCAACCTATGAGGAGGTAGAAACATGGGTGAAACAGAACTTTAACCTCTTTGTTGCCTCAGTTGTCAGGAGGTAGAAACATGGGTGAAACAGAACTTTAACCTCTTTCTAACCTCAAATATTGAGAAAGTAGAAAGATGGGTGAAACAGAACTTTAACCTCTTTGTTACCTCAAATAGTGAGGAGGTAGAAACATGGGTGAAACAGAATTTTAACCTCTTTGTTACCTCAACTAGTAAGGAGGGAGAAACATGGGTGAAACAGTACTTTAACCTCTTTGTTACCTCAAATTGTGAGGAGGTAGAAACATGGGTGAAACAGAACTTAAACCTCTTTGTTACCTCAACTAGTAAGGAGGGATAAACATGGGTGAAACAGAATTTTAACCTCTTTGTTACCTCAACTAGTAAGGAGGGAGAAACTTGGGTGAAACAGTACTTTAACTTCTTTGTTACCTCAACTAGTAAGGGGGGAGAAACATGGGTGAAACAGAACTTTAACCTCTTTGTTACCTCAGCTAGTAAGGGGGGAGAAACATGGGTGAAACAGAACTTTAACCTCTTTGCTGCCTCAATTAGTGAGGAGGTAGAAACATGGGTGAAACAGAATTTTAACCTCTTTGTTACCTCATAACTGAGGAGGTAGAAACATGGGTGAAACAGAATTTTAACCTCTTTGTTACCTCACTAATGAGGAGGGAGAAACATGGGTGAAACAGAACTTTAACCTCTTTGTTACCTCAAATAGTGAGGAGGTAGAAACATGGGGGAAACAGAACTCTAACCTCTTTGTTACCTCAACTAGTGAGGCGGTAGAAACATGGGTGAAACAGAACTTTAACCTCTTTGTTACCTCAAATATGAGGAGGTAGAAACATGGGTGAAACAGAACTTTAACCTCTTTTTTACCTCAACAAGTGAGGAGGTAGAAACATGGGGGAAACAGAACTTTAACCTCTTTTATTACCTCAATTAGTGAGGAGGTAGAAACATCGGGGAAACAGAACTTTAACCTCTTTGTTACCTCATCTACTGAGGAGGGAGAAACATGCGTGAAACAGAACTCTAACCTCTTTGTTACCTCAATAGTGAGGTGGGAGAAACATGGGTGAAACAGAACTTAAACCTCTTTGTTACCTCAATAGTGAGGAGGGAGAAACATGGGTGAAACAGAACTTAAACCTCTTTGTTACCTCAATAGTGAGGAGGGAGAAACATGGGTGAAACAGAACTCTAACCTCTTTGTTACCTCAATAGTGAGGTGGGAGAAACATGGGTGAAACAGAACTTAAACCTCTTTGTTACCTCAATAGTGAGGTGGGAGAAACATGGGTGAAACAGAACTTAAACCTCTTTGTTACCTCAATAGTGAGGAGGGAGAAACATGGGTGAAACAGAACTTAAACCTCTTTGTTACCTCAATAGTGAGGAGGGAGAAACATGGGTGAAACAGAACTCTAACCTCTTTGTTACCTCAATAGTGAGGTGGGAGAAACATGGGTGAAACAGAACTTTAACCTCTTTGTTACCTCAACTACTGAGGAGGGAGAAACATGCGTGAAACAGAACTCTAACCTCTTTGTTACCTCAATAGTGAGGAGGTAGAAACATGGGTGAAACAGAACTTAAACCTCTTTGTTACCTCAACTACTGAGGAGGGAGAAACATGCGTGAAACAGAACTCTAACCTCTTTGTTACCTCAATAGTGAGGTGGGAGAAACATGGGTGAAACAGAACTTTAACCTCTTTGTTACCTCAACTACTGAGGAGGGAGAAACATGCGTGAAACAGAACTCTAACCTCTTTGTTACCTCAATAGTGAGGAGGTAGAAACATGGGTGAAACAGAACTTAAACCTCTTTGTTACCTCAACTACTGAGGAGGGAGAAACATGCGTGAAACAGAACTCTAACCTCTTTGTTACCTCAATAGTGAGGAGGGAGAAACATGGGTGAAACAGAACTTAAACCTCTTTGTTACCTCAACTAGTGAGGAGGGGGAACATGGGTGAAACAGAACTTTAACCGCTTTGTTACCTCAACTACTGAGGGGGGAGAAACATGTGTGAAACAGAACTTTAACCTCTTTGTTACCTCAAATAGTAAGGAGGGAGAAACATGGGTGAAACAGTACTTTAACCTCTTTGTTACCTCAACTAGTAAGGAGGGAGAAACATGGGTGAAACAGTACTTTAACCTCTTTGTTACCTCAAATAGTGAGGAGGTAGAAACATGGGTGAAACAGAACTTAAACCTCTTTGTTACCTCAACTAGTAAGGGGGGATAAACATGGGTGAAACAGAATTTTAACCTCTTTGTTACCTCAACTAATGAGGAGGGAGAAACATGGGTGAAACAGAACTTTAACCTCTTTGTTACCTCAACTAGTGAGGAGGGAAAAACATGGGTGAAACAGAACTTTAACCTCTTCGTTACCTCAACTAGTGAGGAGGGAGAAACATGGGTGAAATAGAACTTTAACCTCTTTGTTACCTCAACTAGTGAGGAGGTAGAATCATGAGTGAAACAGAACTTTACCCTCTTTGTTACCTCTAATAGTGAGGAGGGAGAAACATGGGTGAAACAGAACTTTAACCTCTTTGTTACCTCAAATAGTGAGGAGGGAGATCATGGGTGAAACAGAACTTTAACCTCTTTGTTACCTCAACTAGTGAGGAGGGAGAAACATGGGTGAAACAGAACTTTAACCTCTTTGTTACCTCATTTATGAGGAGGTAGAACCATGGGGGAAACAGAACTTTAACCTCTTTGTTACCTCAAATAGTGAGGACGTAGAAACATGGGGGAAACAGAACTTTAACCTCTTTGTTACCTCAACTAGTGAGGACGTAGAAACATGGGGGAAACAGAACTTTAACCTCTTTGTTACCTCAACTACTGAGGAGGTAGAAACATGGGTGACACAGAACTCTAACCTCTTTGTTACCTCAATAGTGAGGAGGGAGAAACATGGGTGAAACAGAACTTTAACCTCTTTGTTACCTCAACTAGTGAGGGGGGAGAAACATGGGTGAAACAGAACTTTAACCTCTTTGTTACCTCAACTAGTGAGGAGGGGGAACATGGGTGAAACAGAACTTTAACCCCTTTGTTACCTCAACTAGTGAGGGGGGAGAAACATGGGTGAAACAGAACTTTAACCTCTTTGTTACCTCAACTAGTGAGGAGGGAGAAACATGGGTGAAACAGAACTTTAACCTCTTTGTTACCTCAAATAGTGAGGAGGTAGAAACATGGGTGAAACAGAACACTAACCTCTTTGTTACCTCAACTAGTGAGGAGGGAGAAACATGGCGGAAACAGAACTTTAACCTCTTTGTTACATCAACAACTGAGTAGGGAGAAACATGGGTGAAACAGAACTTTAACGTCTTTGTTACCTCAACTAGTGAGGCGGGAGAAACATGGCTGAAATAGAACTTTAACCTCTTTGTTACCTCAAATAGTGAGGAGGTAGAATAATGGGTAAAACAGAACTCTAACCTCTTTGTTACCTCAACTACTGAGGAGGTAGAAACATGGGTGAAACAGAACTTTAACCTCTTTGTTACCTCAAATAGTGAGGAGGTAGAAACATGGGTGAAACAGAACTTTAACCTCTTTGTTACCTCAACTATGAGGAGGTAGAAACATGGGGGAAACAGAACTTTAACCTCTTTGTTACCTCAACTAGTGAGGAGGTAGAAACATGGGGAAACAGAACTTTAACCTCTTTGTTACCTCAAATAGTGAGGAGGTAGAAACATGGGTGAAACAGAACTTTAACCTCTTTGTTACCTCAACTAGTGAGGAGGTAGAAACATGGGGGAAACAGAACTTTAACCTCTTTGTTACCTCAACTACTGAGGAGGGAGAAACATGCATGAAACAGAACTCTAACCTCTTTGTTACCTCAACTAGTGAGGAGGGAGAAACATGGGTGAAACAGATATTTAACCTATTTGTTACCTCAACTAGTGAGGAGATTTAGAAACATGGGTGAAACAGAACTTTAACCTCTTTGTTACCTCAACTAGTGAGGGGCGAGAAACATGGGTGAAACAGAACTCTAACCTCTTTGTTACCTCAACTAGTTAGGGGGGAGAAACATGGATGAAACAGAACTTTAACCTCTTTGTTTCCTCAACTAGTGAGGAGGGAGAAACATGGGTGAAACAGAACTTTAACCTCTTTGTTACTTCAACTAGTGAGGAGGGAGAAACATGGGTGAAATAGAACTTTAACCTCTTTGTTACCTCAACTAGTGAGGAAGTAGAATCATGGGTGAAACAGAACTTTACCCTCTTTGTTACCTCTAATAGTGAGGAGGGAGAAACATGGGTGAAACAGAACTTTAACGTCTTTGTTACCTCAAATAGTGAGGAGGGAGAAACATGGGTGAAACAGTACCTTAACCTCTTTGTTACCTCAACTAGTGATGAGGGAGAAACATGGGTGAAATAGAACTTTAACCTCTTTGTTACCTCAACTAGTGAGGAGGGAGAAACATGGGTGAAACAGAACTTTACCCTCTTTGTTAACTTAACTAGTGAGGAGGGAGAAACATGGGTGAAACAGAACTTTAACCTCTTTGTTACCTCACCTATGAGGAGTATGAGGAGGTAGAAACATGGGGGAAACAGAACTTTAACCTCTTTGTTACCTCAACTAGTGAGGACGTAGAAACATGTGGGAAAGAGAACTTTAACCTCTTTGTTACCTCAACTACTGAGGAGGGAGAAACATGGGTGAAACAGAACTCTAACCTCTTTGTTACCTCAATAGTGAGGAGGGAGAAACATGGATGAAACAGAACTTTAACCTCTTTGTTACCTCAACTAGTGAGGAGGGAGAAACATGTGTGAAACAGAACTTTAACCTCTTTGTTACCTCAACTAGTGAGGCGGGAGAAACATGGGTGAAATAGAACTTTAACCTCTTTGTTACCTCAAATAGTGAGGAGGTAGAATAATGGGTGAAACAGAACTCTAACCTCTTTGTTACCTCAACTACTGAGGAGGTAGAAACATGGGTGAAACAGAACTTTAACCTCTTTGTTACCTCAAATAGTGAGGAGGTAGAAACATGGGTGAAACAGAACTTTAACCTCTTTGTTACCTCAACTATGAGGAGGTAGAAACATGGGGGAAACAGAACTTTAACCTCTTTGTTACCTCAACTAGTGAGGAGGTAGAAACATGGGGAAACAGAACTTTAACCTCTTTGTTACCTCAAATAGTGAGGAGGTAGAAACATGGGTGAAACAGAACTTTAACCTCTTTGTTACCTCAACTAGTGAGGAGGTAGAAACATGGGTGAAACAGAACTTTAACCTCTTTGTTACCTCAACTAGTGAGGAGGTAGAAACATGGGGGAAACAGAACTTTAACCTCTTTGTTACCTCAACTACTGAGGAGGGAGAAACATGCATGAAACAGAACTCTAACCTCTTTGTTACCTCAACTAGTTAGGGGGGGAGAAACATGGATGAAACAGATATTTAACCTCTTTGTTACCTCAACTAGTGAGGAGATTTAGAAACATGGGTGAAACAGAACTTTAACCTCTTTGTTACCTCAACTAGTGAGGGGCGAGAAACATGGGTGAAACAGAACTCTAACCTCTTTGTTACCTCAACTAGTTAGGAGGGGGAAACTGGGTGAAACAGAACTTTAACCCCTTTGTTACCTCAACTAGTGAGGGGGGAGAAACATGGGTGAAACAGAACTTTAACCTCTTTGTTACCTCAACTAGTGAGGAGGGAGAAACATGGGTGAAACAGAACTTTAACCTCTTTGTTACCTCAACTAGTGAGGAAGTAGAATCATGGGTGAAACAGAACTTTACCCTCTTTGTTACCTCTAATAGTGAGGAGGGAGAAACATGGGTGAAACAGAACTTTAACGTCTTTGTTACCTCAAATAGTGAGGAGGGAGAAACATGGGTGAAACAGTACTTTAACCTCTTTGTTACCTCAACTAGTGATGAGGGAGAAACATGGGTGAAATAGAACTTTAACCTCTTTGTTACCTCAACTAGTGAGGAGGGAGAAACATGGGTGAAACAGAACTTTACCCTCTTTGTTAACTTAACTAGTGAGGAGGGAGAAACATGGGTGAAACAGAACTTTAACCTCTTTGTTACCTCAACTATGAGGAGGTAGAAACATGGGGGAAACAGAACTTTAACCTCTTTGTTACCTCAACTAGTGAGGACGTAGAAACATGTGGGAAACAGAACTTTAACCTCTTTGTTACCTCAACTACTGAGGAGGGAGAAACATGGGTGAAACAGAACTCTAACCTCTTTGTTACCTCAATAGTGAGGAGGGAGAAACATGGGTGAAACAGAACTTTAACCTCTTTGTTACCTCAACTAGTGAGGAGGGAGAAACATGTGTGAAACAGAACTTTAACCTCTTTGTTACCTCAACTAGTGAGGAGGTAGAAACATGGGTGAAACAGAACTTTAACCTCTTTGTTACCTCAACTATGAGGAGGTAGAAACATGGGGGAAACAGAACTTTAACCTCTTTGTTACCTCAACTAGTGAGGAGGTAGAAACATGGGGAAACAGAACTTTAACCTCTTTGTTACCTCAAATAGTGAGGAGGTAGAAACATGGGTGAAACAGAACTTTAACCTCTTTGTTACCTCAACTAGTGAGGAGGTAGAAACATGGGTGAAACAGAACTTTAACCTCTTTGTTACCTCAATAGTGAGGAGGGAGAAACATGGGTGAAACAGAACTTTCACCTCTTTGTTACCTCAACTAGTGAGGGGGGAGAAACATGGGTGAAACAGAACTTTAACCTCTTTGTTACCTCAATAGTGAGGAGGGAGAAACATGGGTGAAACAGAACTTTAACCTCTTTGTTACCTCAACTAGTGAGGGGGGAGAAACATGGGTGAAACAGAACTTTAACCTCTTTGTTACCTCAACTAGTGAGGAGGGGGAACATGGGTGAAACAGAACTTTAACCCCTTTGTTACCTCAACTAGTGAGGAGGGAGAAACATGGGTGAAACAGAACTTTAACCTCTTTGTTACCTCAACTAGTGAGGAGGGAGAAACATGGGTGAAACAGAACTTTAACCTCTTTGTTACCTCAAATAGTGAGGAGGTAGAAACATGGGTGAAACAGAACACTAACCTCTTTGTTACCTCAACTAGTGAGGAGGGAGAAACATGGCGGAAACAGAACTTTAACCTCTTTGTTACCTCAACTAGTGAGGAGGTAGAAACATGGATGAAACAGAACTTTAACCTCTTTGTTACATCAACAACTGAGTAGGGAGAAACATGGGTGAAACAGAACTTTAACCTCTTTGTTACCTCAACTAGTGAGGAGGTAGAAACATGGGTGAAACAGAACTTTAACGTCTTTGTTACCTCAACTAGTGAGGCGGGAGAAACATGGGTGAAATAGAACTTTAACCTCTTTGTTACCTCAAATAGTGAGGAGGTAGAATAATGGGTGAAACAGAACTCTAACCTCTTTGTTACCTCAACTACTGAGGAGGTAGAAACATGGGTGAAACAGAACTTTAACCTCTTTGTTACCTCAAATAGTGAGGAGGTAGAAACATGGGTGAAACAGAACTTTAACCTCTTTGTTACCTCAACTATGAGGAGGTAGAAACATGGGGGAAACAGAACTTTAACCTCTTTGTTACCTCAACTAGTGAGGAGGTAGAAACATGGGGAAACAGAACTTTAACCTCTTTGTTACCTCAAATAGTGAAGAGGTAGAAACATGGGTGAAACAGAACTTTAACCTCTTTGTTACCTCAACTAGTGAGGAGGTAGAAACATGGGGGAAACAGAACTTTAACCTCTTTGTTACCTCAACTAGTGAGGAGGGAGAAACATGCATGAAACAGAACTCTAACCTCTTTGTTACCTCAATAGTGAGGAGGGAGAAACATGGGTGAAACAGATATTTAACCTCTTTGTTACCTCAACTAGTGAGGAGATTTAGAAACATGGGTGAAACAGAACTTTAACCTCTTTGTTACCTCAACTAGTGAGGAGATTTAGAAACATGGGGGAAACAGAACTTTAACCTCTTTGTTACCTCAACTAGTGAGGAGGTAGAAACATGGGGGAAACAGAACTTTAACCTCTTTGTTACCTCAACTACTGAGGAGGGAGAAACATGCATGAAACAGAACTCTAACCTCTTTGTTACCTCAATAGTGAGGAGGGAGAAACATGGGTGAAACAGATATTTAACCTCTTTGTTAACTCAACTAGTGAGGAGATTTAGAAACATGGGTGAAACAGAACTTTAACCCCTTTGTTACCTCAACTAGTGAGGGGGGGAGATACATGGGTGAAACAGAACTTTAACCTCTTTGTTACTTCAACTAGTGAGGAGGGAGAAACATGGGTGAAACAGAACTTTAACCTCTTTGTTACTTCAACTAGTGAGGGAGGGAGAAACATGGGTGAAATAGAACTTTAACCTCTTTGTTACCTCAACTAGTGAGGAAGTAGAATCATGGGTGAAACAGAACTTTACCCTCTTTGTTACCTCTAATAGTGAGGAGGGAGAAACATGGGTGAAACAGAACTTTAACGTCTTTGTTACCTCAAATAGTGAGGAGGGAGAAACATGGGTGAAACAGAACTTTACCCTCTTTGTTAACTTAACTAGTGAGGAGGGAGAAACATGGGTGAAACAGAACTTTAACCTCTTTGTTACCTCAACTATGAGGAGGTAGAAACATGGGGGAAATAGAACTTTAACCTCTTTGTTACCTCAACTAGTGAGGACGTAGAAACATGTGGGAAACAGAACTTTAACCTCTTTGTTACCTCAACTACTGAGGAGGGAGAAACATGGGTGAAACAGAACTCTAACCTCTTTGTTACCTCAATAGTGAGGAGGGAGAAACATGGGTGAAACAGAACTTTAACCTCTTTGTTACCTCAACTAGTGAGGAGGGGCAACATGCGTGAAACATAACTTTAACCCCTTTGTTACCTCAACTAGTGAGGGGGAAGAAACATGGGTGAAACAGAACTTAAACCTCTTTGTTACCTCAACTAGTAAGGAGGGATAAACATGGGTGAAACAGAATTTTAACCTCTTTGTTACCTCAACTAATGAGGAGGGAGAAACATGGGTGAAACAGAACTTTAACCTCTTTGTTACCTCAACTAGTGAGGAGGGAAAAACATGGCGGAAACAGAACTTTAACCTCTTTGTTACCTCAACTAGTGAGGAGGTAGAAACATGGATGAAACAGAACTTTAACCTCTTTGTTACATCAACAACTGAGTAGGGAGAAACATGGGTGAAACAGAACTTTAACCTCTTTGTTACCTCAACTAGTGAGGAGGTAGAAACATGGGTGAAACAGAACTTTAACGTCTTTGTTACCTCAACTAGTGAGGCGGGAGAAACATGGGTGAAATAGAACTTTAACCTCTTTGTTACCTCAAATAGTGAGGAGGTAGAATAATGGGTGAAACAGAACTCTAACCTCTTTGTTACCTCAACTACTGAGGAGGTAGAAACATGGGTGAAACAGAACTTTAACCTCTTTGTTACCTCAAATAGTGAGGAGGTAGAAACATGGGTGCAACAGAACTTTAACCTCTTTGTTACCTCAACTATGAGGAGGTAGAAACATGGGGGAAACAGAACTTTAACCTCTTTGTTACCTCAACTAGTGAGGAGGTAGAAACATGGGGAAACAGAACTTTAACCTCTTTGTTACCTCAAATAGTGAAGAGGTAGAAACATGGGTGAAACAGAACTTTAACCTCTTTGTTACCTCAACTAGTGAGGAGGTAGAAACATGGGGGAAACAGAACTTTAACCTCTTTGTTACCTCAACTAGTGAGGAGGGAGAAACATGCATGAAACAGAACTCTAACCTCTTTGTTACCTCAATAGTGAGGAGGGAGAAACATGGGTGAAACAGATATTTAACCTCTTTGTTACCTCAACTAGTGAGGAGATTTAGAAACATGGGTGAAACAGAACTTTAACCTCTTTGTTACCTCAACTAGTGAGGAGATTTAGAAACATGGGGGAAACAGAACTTTAACCTCTTTGTTACCTCAACTAGTGAGGAGGTAGAAACATGGGGGAAACAGAACTTTAACCTCTTTGTTACCTCAACTACTGAGGAGGGAGAAACATGCATGAAACAGAACTCTAACCTCTTTGTTACCTCAATAGTGAGGAGGGAGAAACATGGGTGAAACAGATATTTAACCTCTTTGTTACCTCAACTAGTGAGGAGATTTAGAAACATGGGTGAAACAGAACTTTAACCCCTTTGTTACCTCAACTAGTGAGGGGGGGAGATACATGGGTGAAACAGAACTTTAACCTCTTTGTTACTTCAACTAGTGAGGAGGGAGAAACATGGGTGAAACAGAACTTTAACCTCTTTGTTACTTCAACTAGTGAGGGAGGGAGAAACATGGGTGAAATAGAACTTTAACCTCTTTGTTACCTCAACTAGTGAGGAAGTAGAATCATGGGTGAAACAGAACTTTACCCTCTTTGTTACCTCTAATAGTGAGGAGGGAGAAACATGGGTGAAACAGAACTTTAACGTCTTTGTTACCTCAAATAGTGAGGAGGGAGAAACATGGGTGAAACAGTACCTTAACCTCTTTGTTACCTCAACTAGTGATGAGGGAGAAACATGGGTGAAATAGAACTTTAACCTCTTTGTTACCTCAACTAGTGAGGAGGGAGAAACATGGGTGAAACAGAACTTTACCCTCTTTGTTAACTTAACTAGTGAGGAGGGAGAAACATGGGTGAAACAGAACTTTAACCTCTTTGTTACCTCAACTATGAGGAGGTAGAAACATGGGGGAAATAGAACTTTAACCTCTTTGTTACCTCAACTAGTGAGGACGTAGAAACATGTGGGAAACAGAACTTTAACCTCTTTGTTACCTCAACTAGCGAGGAGGGAGAAACATGGGTGAAACAGAACTTTAACCTCTTTGTTACCTCAATAGTGAGGAGGGAGAAACATGGGTGAAACAGAACTTTAACCTCTTTGTTACCTCAATAGTAAGGAGGGAGAAACATGGGTGAAACAGAACTCTAACCTCTTTGTTACCTCAATAGTGAGGAGGGAGAAACATGGGTGAAACAGAACTTTAACCTCTTTGTTACCTCAACTAGTGAGGAGGGAGAAACATGGGTGAAACAGAACTTTAACCTCTTTGTTACCTCAACTAGTGAGGAGGGGGAACATGGGTGAAACAGAACTTTAACCCCTTTATTACCTCAACTAGTGAGGGGGGAGATACATGGGTGAAACAGAACTTTAACCTCTTTGTTACCTCAACTAGTTAGGAGGGGCAACATGCGTGAAACATAACTTTAACCCCTTTGTTACCTCAACTAGTGAGGGGGAAGAAACATGGGTGAAACAGAACTTAAACCTCTTTGTTACCTCAACTAGTAAGGAGGGATAAACATGGGTGAAACAGAATTTTAACCTCTTTGTTACCTCAACTAATGAGGAGGGAGAAACATGGGTGAAACAGAACTTTAACCTCTTTGTTACCTCAACTAGTGAGGAGGGAAAAACATGGGTGAAACAGAACTTTAACCTCTTCGTTACCTCAACTAGTGAGGAGGGAGAAACATGGGTGAAATAGAACTTTAACCTCTTTGTTACCTCAACTAGTGAGGAGGTAGAATCATGAGTGAAACAGAACTTTACCCTCTTTGTTACCTCTAATAGTGAGGAGGGAGAAACATGGGTGAAACAGAACTTTAACCTCTTTGTTACCTCAAATAGTGAGGAGGGAGATCATGGGTGAAACAGAACTTTAACCTCTTTGTTACCTCAACTAGTGAGGAGGGAGAAACATGGGTGAAACAGAACTTTAACCTCTTTGTTACCTCATTTATGAGGAGGTAGAACCATGGGGGAAACAGAACTTTAACCTCTTTGTTACCTCAACTAGTGAGGACGTAGAAACATGGGGGAAACAGAACTTTAACCTCTTTGTTACCTCAACTACTGAGGAGGGAGAAACATGGGTGAAACAGAACTCTAACCTCTTTGTTACCTCAATAGTGAGGAGGGAGAAACATGGGTGAAACAGAACTTTAACCTCTTTGTTACCTCAACTAGTGAGGGGGGAGAAACATGGGTGAAACAGAACTTTAACCTCTTTGTTACCTCAACTAGTGAGGAGGGGGAACATGGGTGAAACAGAACTTTAACCCCTTTGTTACCTCAACTAGTGAGTGGGGAGAAACATGGGTGAAACAGAACTTTAACCTCTTTGTTACCTCAACTAGTGAGGAGGGAGAAACATGGGTGAAACAGAACTTTAACCTCTTTGTTACCTCAAATAGTGAGGAGGTAGAAACATGGGTGAAACAGAACACTAACCTCTTTGTTACCTCAACTAGTGAGGAGGTAGAAACATGGATGAAACAGAACTTTAACCTCTTTGTTACATCAACAACTGAGTAGGGAGAAACATGGGTGAAACAGAACTTTAACCTCTTTGTTACCTCAACTAGTGAGGAGGGAGAAACATGGGTGAAACAGAACTTTAACCTCTTTGTTACCTCAAATAGTGAGGAGGGAGAAACATGGGTGAAACAGAACTTTAACGTCTTTGTTACCTCAACTAGTGAGGCGGGAGAAACATGGGTGAAATAGAACTTTAACCTCTTTGTTACCTCAAATAGTGAGGAGGTAGAATAATGGGTGAAACAGAACTCTAACCTCTTTGTTACCTCAACTACTGAGGAGGTAGAAACATGGGTGAAACAGAACTTTAACCTCTTTGTTACCTCAAATAGTGAGGAGGTAGAAAAATGGGTGAAACAGAACTTTAACCTCTTTGTTACCTCAACTATGAGGAGGTAGAAACATGGGGGAAACAGAACTTTAACCTCTTTGTTACCTCAACTAGTGAGGAGGTAGAAACATGGGGAAACAGAACTTTAACCTCTTTGTTACCTCAAATAGTGTGGAGGTAGAAACATGGGTGAAACAGAACTTTAACCTCTTTGTTACCTCAACTAGTGAGGAGGGAGAAACATGGGTGAAACAGAACATTAACCTCTTTGTTACCTCAACTAGTGAGGAGGGAGAAACATGGGTGAAACAGAACTCTAACCTCTTTGTTACCTCAACTAGTGAGGAGGGAGAAACATGGGTGAAACAGAACTTTAACCTCTTTGTTACCTCAAATAGTGAGGAGGTAGAAACATGGGTGAAACAGAACACTAACCTCTTTGTTACCTCAACAGTGAGGAGGGAGAAACATGGCGGAAACAGAACTTTAACCTCTTTGTTACCTCAACTAGTGAGGAGGTAGAAACATGGATGAAACAGAACTTTAACCTCTTTGTTACCTCAACTACTGAGTAGGGAGAAACATGGGTGAAACAGAACTTTAACCTCTTTGTTACCTCAACTAGTGAGGAGGTAGAAACATGGGTGAAACAGAACTTTAACATCTTTGTTACCTCAACTAGTGAGGAGGGAGAAACATGGGTGAAACAGAACTTTAACCTCTTTGTTACCTCAACTAGTGAGGAGGGAGAAAAATGGGTGAAAGAGAACTTTAACCTCTTTGTAATCTCAACTAGTGAGGAGGCAGAAACATCGGTGAAACAGAACTTTAACCTCTTTGTTACATCAACTAGTGAGGAGGGAGAAACATGGGTGAAACAGAACTTTAATCTCTTTGTAATCTCAACTAGTGAGGAGGCAGAAACATCGGTGAAACAGAACTTTAACCTCTTTGTTACCTAAACTAGTGAGGAGGGAGAAACATGGGTGAAACAGAACTTTAACCTCTTTGTTACCTCTAATAGTGAGGAGGGAGAAACATGGGTGAAACAGAACTTTAACCTCTTTGTTACCTCAACTACTGAGGAGGTAGAAACATGGGTGAAACAGAACTTTAACCTCTTTGTTACCTCAAATAGTGAGGAGGTAGAAACATGGGTGAAACAGAACTTTAACCTCTTTTTTACCTCAACAAGTGAGGAGGTAGAAACATGGGTGAAACAGAACTTTAACCTCTTTGTTACCTCAACTATGAGGAGGTAGAAACATGGGGCAAACAGAACTTTAACCTCTTTGTTACATCAACAACTGAGTAGGGAGAAACATGGGTGAAACAGAACTTTAACCTCTTTGTTACCTCAACTAGTGAGGAGGTAGAAACATGGGTGAAACAGAACTTTAACGTCTTTGTTACCTCAACTAGTGAGGCGGGAGAAACATGGGTGAAATAGAACTTTAACCTCTTTGTTACCTCAAATAGTGAGGAGGTAGAATAATGGGTGAAACAGAACTCTAACCTCTTTGTTACCTCAACTACTGAGGAGGTAGAAACATGGGTGAAACAGAACTTTAACCTCTTTGTTACCTCAAATAGTGAGGAGGTAGAAACATGGGTGCAACAGAACTTTAACCTCTTTGTTACCTCAACTATGAGGAGGTAGAAACATGGGGGAAACAGAACTTTAACCTCTTTGTTACCTCAACTAGTGAGGAGGTAGAAACATGGGGAAACAGAACTTTAACCTCTTTGTTACCTCAAATAGTGAAGAGGTAGAAACATGGGTGAAACAGAACTTTAACCTCTTTGTTACCTCAACTAGTGAGGAGGTAGAAACATGGGGGAAACAGAACTTTAACCTCTTTGTTACCTCAACTAGTGAGGAGGGAGAAACATGCATGAAACAGAACTCTAACCTCTTTGTTACCTCAATAGTGAGGAGGGAGAAACATGGGTGAAACAGATATTTAACCTCTTTGTTACCTCAACTAGTGAGGAGATTTAGAAACATGGGTGAAACAGAACTTTAACCTCTTTGTTACCTCAACTAGTGAGGAGATTTAGAAACATGGGGGAAACAGAACTTTAACCTCTTTGTTACCTCAACTAGTGAGGAGGTAGAAACATGGGGGAAACAGAACTTTAACCTCTTTGTTACCTCAACTACTGAGGAGGGAGAAACATGCATGAAACAGAACTCTAACCTCTTTGTTACCTCAATAGTGAGGAGGGAGAAACATGGGTGAAACAGATATTTAACCTCTTTGTTACCTCAACTAGTGAGGAGATTTAGAAACATGGGTGAAACAGAACTTTAACCCCTTTGTTACCTCAACTAGTGAGGGGGGGAGATACATGGGTGAAACAGAACTTTAACCTCTTTGTTACTTCAACTAGTGAGGAGGGAGAAACATGGGTGAAACAGAACTTTAACCTCTTTGTTACTTCAACTAGTGAGGGAGGGAGAAACATGGGTGAAATAGAACTTTAACCTCTTTGTTACCTCAACTAGTGAGGAAGTAGAATCATGGGTGAAACAGAACTTTACCCTCTTTGTTACCTCTAATAGTGAGGAGGGAGAAACATGGGTGAAACAGAACTTTAACGTCTTTGTTACCTCAAATAGTGAGGAGGGAGAAACATGGGTGAAACAGTACCTTAACCTCTTTGTTACCTCAACTAGTGATGAGGGAGAAACATGGGTGAAATAGAACTTTAACCTCTTTGTTACCTCAACTAGTGAGGAGGGAGAAACATGGGTGAAACAGAACTTTACCCTCTTTGTTAACTTAACTAGTGAGGAGGGAGAAACATGGGTGAAACAGAACTTTAACCTCTTTGTTACCTCAACTATGAGGAGGTAGAAACATGGGGGAAATAGAACTTTAACCTCTTTGTTACCTCAACTAGTGAGGACGTAGAAACATGTGGGAAACAGAACTTTAACCTCTTTGTTACCTCAACTACTGAGGAGGGAGAAACATGGGTGAAACAGAACTCTAACCTCTTTGTTACCTCAATAGTGAGGAGGGAGAAACATGGGTGAAACAGAACTTTAACCTCTTTGTTACCTCAACTAGTGAGGAGGGAGAAACATGTGTGAAACAGAACTTTAACCTCTTTGTTACCTCAACTAGTGAGGAGGGGGAACATGGGTGAAACAGAACTTTAACCCCTTTATTACCTCAACTAGTGAGGGGGGAGATACATGGGTGAAACAGAACTTTAACCTCTTTGTTACCTCAACTAGTTAGGAGGGGCAACATGCGTGAAACATAACTTTAACCCCTTTGTTACCTCAACTAGTGAGGGGGAAGAAACATGGGTGAAACAGAACTTAAACCTCTTTGTTACCTCAACTAGTAAGGAGGGATAAACATGGGTGAAACAGAATTTTAACCTCTTTGTTACCTCAACTAATGAGGAGGGAGAAACATGGGTGAAACAGAACTTTAACCTCTTTGTTACCTCAACTAGTGAGGACGGAAAAACATGGGTGAAACAGAACTTTAACCTCTTCGTTACCTCAACTAGTGAGGAGGGAGAAACATGGGTGAAATAGAACTTTAACCTCTTTGTTACCTCAACTAGTGAGGAGGTAGAATCATGAGTGAAACAGAACTTTACCCTCTTTGTTACCTCTAATAGTGAGGAGGGAGAAACATGGGTGAAACAGAACTTTAACCTCTTTGTTACCTCAAATAGTGAGGAGGGAGATCATGGGTGAAACAGAACTTTAACCTCTTTGTTACCTCAACTAGTGAGGAGGGAGAAACATGGGTGAAACAGAACTTTAACCTCTTTGTTACCTCATTTATGAGGAGGTAGAACCATGGGGGAAACAGAACTTTAACCTCTTTGTTACCTCAACTAGTGAGGACGTAGAAACATGGGGGAAACAGAACTTTAACCTCTTTGTTACCTCAACTACTGAGGAGGGAGAAACATGGGTGAAACAGAACTCTAACCTCTTTGTTACCTCAATAGTGAGGAGGGAGAAACATGGGTGAAACAGAACTTTAACCTCTTTGTTACCTCAACTAGTGAGGGGGGAGAAACATGGGTGAAACAGAACTTTAACCTCTTTGTTACCTCAACTAGTGAGGAGGGGGAACATGGGTGAAACAGAACTTTAACCCCTTTGTTACCTCAACTAGTGAGTGGGGAGAAACATGGGTGAAACAGAACTTTAACCTCTTTGTTACCTCAACTAGTGAGGAGGGAGAAACATGGGTGAAACAGAACTTTAACCTCTTTGTTACCTCAAATAGTGAGGAGGTAGAAACATGGGTGAAACAGAACACTAACCTCTTTGTTACCTCAACTAGTGAGGAGGTAGAAACATGGATGAAACAGAACTTTAACCTCTTTGTTACATCAACAACTGAGTAGGGAGAAACATGGGTGAAACAGAACTTTAACCTCTTTGTTACCTCAACTAGTGAGGAGGGAGAAACATGGGTGAAACAGAACTTTAACCTCTTTGTTACCTCAAATAGTGAGGAGGGAGAAACATGGGTGAAACAGAACTTTAACGTCTTTGTTACCTCAACTAGTGAGGCGGGAGAAACATGGGTGAAATAGAACTTTAACCTCTTTGTTACCTCAAATAGTGAGGAGGTAGAATAATGGGTGAAACAGAACTCTAACCTCTTTGTTACCTCAACTACTGAGGAGGTAGAAACATGGGTGAAACAGAACTTTAACCTCTTTGTTACCTCAAATAGTGAGGAGGTAGAAAAATGGGTGAAACAGAACTTTAACCTCTTTGTTACCTCAACTATGAGGAGGTAGAAACATGGGGGAAACAGAACTTTAACCTCTTTGTTACCTCAACTAGTGAGGAGGTAGAAACATGGGGAAACAGAACTTTAACCTCTTTGTTACCTCAAATAGTGTGGAGGTAGAAACATGGGTGAAACAGAACTTTAACCTCTTTGTTACCTCAACTAGTGAGGAGGGAGAAACATGGGTGAAACAGAACATTAACCTCTTTGTTACCTCAACTAGTGAGGAGGGAGAAACATGGGTGAAACAGAACTCTAACCTCTTTGTTACCTCAACTAGTGAGGAGGGAGAAACATGGGTGAAACAGAACTTTAACCTCTTTGTTACCTCAAATAGTGAGGAGGTAGAAACATGGGTGAAACAGAACACTAACCTCTTTGTTACCTCAACAGTGAGGAGGGAGAAACATGGCGGAAACAGAACTTTAACCTCTTTGTTACCTCAACTAGTGAGGAGGTAGAAACATGGATGAAACAGAACTTTAACCTCTTTGTTACCTCAACTACTGAGTAGGGAGAAACATGGGTGAAACAGAACTTTAACCTCTTTGTTACCTCAACTAGTGAGGAGGTAGAAACATGGGTGAAACAGAACTTTAACATCTTTGTTACCTCAACTAGTGAGGAGGGAGAAACATGGGTGAAACAGAACTTTAACCTCTTTGTTACCTCAACTAGTGAGGAGGGAGAAAAATGGGTGAAAGAGAACTTTAACCTCTTTGTAATCTCAACTAGTGAGGAGGCAGAAACATCGGTGAAACAGAACTTTAACCTCTTTGTTACATCAACTAGTGAGGAGGGAGAAACATGGGTGAAACAGAACTTTAATCTCTTTGTAATCTCAACTAGTGAGGAGGCAGAAACATCGGTGAAACAGAACTTTAACCTCTTTGTTACCTAAACTAGTGAGGAGGGAGAAACATGGGTGAAACAGAACTTTAACCTCTTTGTTACCTCTAATAGTGAGGAGGGAGAAACATGGGTGAAACAGAACTTTAACCTCTTTGTTACCTCAACTACTGAGGAGGTAGAAACATGGGTGAAACAGAACTTTAACCTCTTTGTTACCTCAAATAGTGAGGAGGTAGAAACATGGGTGAAACAGAACTTTAACCTCTTTTTTACCTCAACAAGTGAGGAGGTAGAAACATGGGTGAAACAGAACTTTAACCTCTTTGTTACCTCAACTATGAGGAGGTAGAAACATGGGGCAAACAGAACTTTAACCTCTTTGTTACCTCAAATAGTGAGGAGGTAGAAACATGGGTGAAACAGAACTTTAACCTCTTTGTTACCTCAACTAGTAAGGAGGGAGAAACATGGGTGAAACAGTACTTTAACCACTTTGTTACCTCAAATAGTGAGGAGGTAGAAACATGGGTGAAACAGAACTTTAACCTCTTTGTTACCTCAACTAGTGAGGAGGGAGAAACATGGGTGAAACAGAACTTTAACCTCTTTGTTACCTCAACTAGTAAGGTGGGAGAAACATGGGTGAAACAGAACTCTAACCTCTTTGTTACCTCAACTAGTGAGGAGGTAGAAACATGGGTGAAACAGAACTTTAACCTCTTTGTTACCTCAACTAGTGAGGAGGGTGAAACAGAACTTTAACCTCTTTGTTACCTCTAATAGTGAGGAGGTAGAAACATATTGTTGGTGGTGGGATTGTGGGATATAGAGACATATTGTTGGTACTGGGACATTAGTGTAGCAGAAGTCACACTAACTTGGAACTAGAATCCCAGAGCACTGAGTTGAAAGCAGTAAGATATTAAACTGGAGAACATTCTAGAAACAACTTACGCGACATTTCTTTCTTCTTCATTGCTCTTTTACCCTCTTCTATCATAATTTTTCTTTCATTTCGATCAACCTTTAAAAATTCACTTGCAATTAACTGTTGTTCCCATATCCTCAGAGCTTTGTCTTCTCTTAGCTGCTCCAATTCTTTTTTGTCTGTTGCCTGGGACCAGTCATTGATTTTCTCAGCTACATGTAACATGAAATTCCTGTAAAAAAAGAGAAAAAGAAAAGGACCACAATTTTGTCAACAGTTACTTGATCTGCAAGAAACAGCCACCAAACATCCATTAAAACCACACTTATTCTCATCATTGTTTAACACAGAGGTTTTCAAAGTGGGTGCTACCACCCCTAGTGGTGGGGAGCGTTGAGAAGTGTAAGTTAAAATTAACCTTGTTTATCCATATTTACTGTTATATATATTTCAGTGAAAGCCATTATGCAACAGCTATGACCTCATCAGACAGCTATAATTTGAATAGAAAAAAACAGAAAAACATAATGATTGAATAAAGTTTCCCTCTGTTATTTTGATTTTTTTTTATATGCTCAGTGCTGAAGTTTGGTGTTGTTTTCTCAAAGCACTGGTTGCATATATATAAACTAGTCTGTCAATTCACTACCTGCACAACATCACACACACAACACATACAGATAGAGAAAGAAAGAGATATAAAACCCACCTAAATCCAACATTGGAATGTAACTGGATGTTCCAGGTCTGTTTGTTGAACAAATATCTATTGTAGGGGTTGTCCAATACTAAATATAAACTGTCATCTCTAACGTGGTGATACTGTATAAAGTGAGGTTGGTAATATATAGCCTCAAATAGCACCTGAAAGGAAAACATACAGATGGCTTAAATATGGATGGTTTAAATTTGGATGGTTTAAATTTGGATGGCTTAAATCTGGATGGCTTAAATCTGGATGACTTAAATTTGGATGGCTTAAATCTGGATGGCTTAAATCTGGATGACTTAAATTTGGATGGCTTAAATCTGGATGGCTTAAATCTGGATGGCTTAAATCTAGATGACTTAAATTTGGATGGCTTAAATCTGGATGGCTTAAATTTGGATGACTTAAATTTGGATGGCTTAAATCTGGATGGCTTAAATCTGGATGACTTAAATTTGGATGACTTAATTCATATTCTATCTTTGATCACTAGTGTGTGTCTAATGTCAGAGAAAAATGTGTAACAAAAGAACTTTGACCCCTTCTCATCAAAAGAAGACAGCAATGAACCCTCCACCATCCACTGAAAGAGGTGAAAGAAAATGAAACAAATGAACGCCAACCAATCTCCCGACTGCCCCTCAGACGTTAATGCTACAGCCCCGTACCAGTTCACCACTTCACATACTGTCGTGCCACACTACCAACAGCCCTGAGAAAAGGTTAGCTGACGACAACGACACACACAGTCCAACCGTCCCGGTCTTCAGTGCCAATCCTTCTTCTGAAGGTATGGATCCATTTTGCCGACTTCCCTTACATACATTGATGTTATCGACAAGAGGCTACAGACCAATTCAAAAGCTGCGAATCATTATAGACCCAGATTTTCAGGGCCGCCGAGAACGCACCGGATGCTGCCCGAGATGTCGTGCTCTACAGGTACCTTATCCGTATCTCTGGACAAGCCTATTCCACAGACGCGGTCCTTTACAAAGAAGAGAGAACACTTACCAGGGCTCCCAGCAACGTCTCCAGGCTCCCTTGTTGTGTCATTGCTTTGCCTGACTGCCGGCTTTGACAACGACATACACAACAAAGCTTTCACCCGCTTCTTAAGACCGACTGACCCGTGCTTGACCAGCATTGGCACTGAACCCTTCTTAAGACTGACTGACCCATGCTTGACCAGCGTTGGCACCGAAGCCTTAAGACTGACTGACCCGTGCTTGACCAGCGTTGGCACTGAACCCTTCTTAAGACTGACTGACCCGTGCTTGACCAGCATTGGCACTGAACCCTTCTTAAGACTGACTGACCCGTGTTTGACCAGTGTTGGCACTGAACCCTTCTTAAGACTGACTGACCCGTGTTTGACCAGCATTGGCACTGAACCCTTCTTAAGACCGACTGACCCTGTTTGACCAGCATTGGCACTGAACCCTTCTTAAACCCAACTGACCCGTGTTTGACCAGCGTTGGCACCAAACCCTTCTTAAGACTGACTGCCCCTGCTTGACCAGCATTGGCACCGAACCCTTCTTAAGACCGACTGACCCGTGTTTGACCAGCATTGGCACCGAACCCTTCTTAAGACTGACTGACCCGTGTTTGACCAGCATTGGCACCGAACCCTTCTTAAGACTGACTGACCCGTGCTTGACCAGCATTGGCACTGAACCCTTCTTAAGACTGACTGACCCATGCTTGACCAGCGTTGGCACCGAACCCTTAAGACTGACTGACCCGTGCTTGACCAGCGTTGGCACCGAACCCTTCTTAAGACTGGTTGACCCGTGCTTGACCAGCATTGGCACTGAACCCTTCTTAAGACTGACTGACCCATGCTTGACCAGCGTTGGCACCGAACCCTTAAGACTGACTGACCCGTGCTTGACCAGCGTTGGCACTGAACCCTTCTTAAGACTGACTGACCCGTGTTTGACCAGCATTGGCACCGAACCCTTTTTAAGACCGACTGACCCGTGCTTGACCAGCATTGGCACTGAACCCTTCTTAAGACTGACTGACCCGTGTTTGACCGGCGTTGGCACTGAACCCTTCTTAAGACTGACTGACCCGTGTTTGACCAGCATTGGCACTGAACCCTTCTTAAGACTGACTGACCCGTGTTTGACCGGCGTTGGCACCGAACCCTTCTTAAGACTGACTGACCCGTGCTTGACCAGCATTGGCATTGAACCCTTCTTAAGACTGACTGACCCGTGTTTGACCAGCATTGGCACCGAACCCTTCTTAAGACCGACTGACCCGTGCTTGACCAGCATTGGCACTGAACCCTTAAACCCAACTGACCCGTGTTTGACCAGCGTTGGCACCAAACCATTCTTAAGACTGACTGCCCTTGCTTGACCAGCATTGGCACAGAACCCTTCTTAAGACCGACTGACCCGTGTTTGACCAGCATTGGCACCGAACCCTTCTTAAGACTGACTGGCCCGTGTTTGACCAGCATTGGCACCGAACCCTTCTTAAGACTGACTGACCCGTGTTTGACCAGCATTGGCACCGAACCCTTCTTAAGACCGACTGACCCGTGCTTGACCAGCATTGGCACTGAACCCTTCTTAAGACTGACTGACCCATGCTTGACCAGCGTTGGCACCGAACCCTTAAGACTGACTGACCCGTGCTTGACCAGCGTTGGCACCGAACCCTTCTTAAGACTGGTTGACCCGTGCTTGACCAGCATTGGCACTGAACCCTTCTTAAGACTGACTGGCCCATGCTTGACCAGCGTTGGCACCGAACCCTTAAGACTGACTGACCCGTGCTTGACCAGCGTTGGCACTGAACCCTTCTTAAGACTGACTGACCCGTGCTTGACCAGCATTGGCACCGAACCCTTCTTAAGACCGACTGACCCGTGCTTGACCAGCATTGGCACTGAACCCTTCTTAAGACTGACTGACCCGTGTTTGACCGGCGTTGGCACTGAACCCTTCTTAAGACTGACTGACCCGTGTTTGACCAGCATTGGCACTGAACCCTTCTTAAGACTGGCTGACCCGTGTTTGACCGGCGTTGGCACCGAACCCTTCTTAAGACTGACTGACCCATGCTTGAGCAGCGGTGGCACCGAACCCTTCTTAAGACCGACTGACCCATGCTTGACCAGCGTTGGCACCGAACCCTTCTTAAGACTGACTGACCCATGTTTGACCAGCGGTGGCACCGAACCCTTCTTAAGACTGACTGACCCATGCTTGACCAGCGTTGGCACCGAACCCTTCTTAAGACTGACTGACCCGAGTTTGACCACTGGTCTTCGAAGGTTTCAGTCTCATTTGAATATGTGTTACCACCAAGATCTGCAACCAGCCATCAACAAAGTGTTTTTTACCTGCTGAAAATCTTTCTTTGTCAGGTGTTCTATGCAATTCCAGTTCTTCAAACAACTGTACCTGCAATCAGCAAGTTTTGTAATTAACTCTTCACATTTCTGTTCTATCTCTATTCCTTTACAGTTGGTAGTGACGCCCTCTGACACTGCCTGTTTCTCATCTGAAGGTAGCACAGTAAAACATTATATATAGACATGTGGGGTGAGGGAGATAGATATATGGGGGAGATAGACCAGTGGGATGGGGGAGATAGACCAGTGAGGGTGGGGGGATAGACCTGTGGGGTGGGGGAGATAGACCAGTAAGGGTGGGGGATAGACTAGTGAGGGTGGGGGACAGACCATGGGGTGGGGGAGATAGACCAGTGAGGGTGGGGGATAGACTAGTGAGAGTGGGGGGATAGACCAGTGGGATGGGGGAGATAGACCAGTGAGGGTGGGGGGATAGACTAGTGAGGGTGGGGGGTAGACCATGGGGTGGGGGAGATAGACCAGTGAGGGTGGGGGTAGACTAGTGAGGGTGGGGGGTTAGACGATGGGGTGGGGGAGATAGACCAGTGAGGGTGGGGGGATAGACTAGTGAGAGTGGGGGGATAGACCAGTGGGATGGGGGAGATAGACCAGTGAGGGTGGGGAGATAGACTAGTGAGGGTGGGGGACAGACCATGGGGTGGGGGAGATAGACCAGTGAGGGTGGGGGGTAGACTAGTGAGGGTGGGGGGATAGACTAGTGAGGGTGGGGGGATAGACTAGTGCGGGTGGGGGAGATAGACTAGTGGGGTGGGGGTGATAAACTAGTGAGGCTGGGGGAGATAGACCAGTGAGGTGGGGGAGATAGACCAGTGAGGGTGGGGGTGATAAACTAGTGAGGGTGGGCGAGATGGACCAATGGGTGGGTGTGGCCTACCTGATGAGGAGTAAGTAGATAGGAAGTGAACCTACCTGTTGAGATACGTCTGCGTGAAGAGCTTCTTTTCACAATGGGTTCTTTGGTGGCACTTAACGTAGAGTCAGCGGAGAAGCAGGAACCAGCATTACTGAACTTCTTCTCAGCTGGGGGGAAACAGCAGACATATAGATGGGTGGTGGTGGGTGGTGGGTGGCGGGTGCTGGTTGGTGGTGGGTGATGGGTTGGATGGTGGGTGGTTGGGTGGTGGTTGGTTGGCTGGTGGGTGGCTGGTGGATGGTAGGTGGTTGGATGGTGGGTGATGGGTGGTTGGATGGTGGGTTGTGGGTGGTGGTTGGTTGGCTGGTGGGTGGTGGGTGGTTGGATGGTGGGTTGTGGGTGGTGGTTGGTTGGATGGTGGGTGGAGGGTTGTTGGATGGTTGGATGGATGGATGAATGAATGGATGGATGGTTGGTTGAATGGATACCCCGCTGGTGTCACAACAAACAGTACCCAGTCCACACTGTAAAGTGGTTGGCATTAGGAAGGGCTTCCAGCTGTAGAAACCAAGCCAAAATCAGTTCTGTGTGAACGAAATGATGGTCCCCTCCCCTGACCCTCACAAGAGGACAGCCAGCCCCACCCATGCCAGCATGGAAGATGGATATTAAAAAATAAAGATGATGATGGGTGTGTGGATAACAGACATACTTATTGGATGGTTGATCTTGGTTCCATCAAACTCTGGGTAGACACGTTGTTCCAACACAAATAATGGGTGATCCCATGGATTAGTGTGACGAGGTTGATGGGGTTCAATTATGCCTTCGTCATCCACCTTCAACAGGGTCAATGTCTCAAACACGTTCTGGTTTAATGCAAAATTCACCACTGGTTATAACAAATAAATAAATACCATATTAACTTAGGTAACAGTTGATCTTGTGTAAAAGTCACCCCCTCCCCTTATTTGCTGCCAAAAATTCTGGAATTTTCCAGAGACCTCATATAAAAGTTGACGCTAGTATTTCACGGATAACAGGTAAACATTTGTGGGTCTAATTATCATCCTGCACGTAGAAATAATACAGTTACAAAATCATCATAAATTTAACCTGTTGACTGCTACATATATTTTACACAGCTACAGTTGCTGTGCTGGGATTTTTCATCACCAACACAAGCAGCAGTGACAGTTTTGATAAATTGGCATTTGGAAGGCAGGTAAGTTGTTGTTTAACCTGTTGACTGCCATATATACTTTACAGAGCTACAGTTGCTGTGCTGGACTTTTTTTCAGTAAAATGACTATTTTTTAAAACAAACATTTATTAACAACACATATCTGAATGATTGACAAACATCACATTAATAAACTAGTAACTCCATCTAGCTTTGAAGTTATGAACTGTTGGAAACAAGTTCATAACTTTGAAGTTATAAACTGTTGGAAACAAGTTCATAACTTTGAAGTTATAAACTGTTGGAAACAAGTTCATAACTTTGAAGTTATAAACTGTTGGAAACGAGTTCAAACATGTTAGGATCAGTTATCTCATCTGTGGCACTGAAGAGGTTAAGTCAAGTTTATATTATTGCTAATATTCTTGGGTCACCAATAATTGTCCCCCACCCTTATTAATTTTTCGGATTTTTCCACCCCCACCCCTGCTCTTATTCCAACCTCACCCCATCCTCATTTATTAAATTTTGCTAACCTATCTCCAGTGAAATTTCATTTTAATTGCTAGCATTCCTGTGATAATTAATTTTCTTTATATATTAAAAAACATTATACATGAAATGTATACTTTATAAAATAAATAGGATGGGTTGGGGTCTCAATATCTAAACTAATTCTGGTTTTTATAAAACTCAACGGAGACAACACTCCACATATTCCAACTCCCTGCTTATTAGTCCCCCCCCCCTCCTATTATTTAGGACCTCAGAGTACTTGTCTGAAACTAAAAATGTACCCAAACACTAATATACTGTATGATAACACACCTTTGATTAGTGAGACTTTAACCACGAATATGAAAATAATGTAATTGGGGAGTTGTGATGTTAAACACGCAGGTGTTGGCCATGTTCACAATATTACAGTAGGTAGATATATTACCCATGGTAATATATCATAATGTATGTATGGTCCCGTAACTCCCGATAGAGTCGTAGGGGTGTACAGCATTTCTTGGGCAATTTAAGCCTGGCAGAGCCTATCTCTCTCCAGGCCTGAGTACAGCAGATTTCTTCCAGAGAGAGATAGAAAGTGAGAGAAAGGAAGTGAGAAAGATATAGAGGAAGCATCGACCCTAGTACTAGGCACAAGGCCAGCAATTTAAGGGGAGGGGAAGTCGATTATATCAACATCAATATATGACTGGTACTTTATTTTATCAACCATAAAAACATGAAAGATAAAGTTGACTTCAGCAGGGTTTTGAACTCAGAGAGTAGCAAGCCGAAACGAATACCATAAAGCATTATATCCGACATTCTAACGACTCTGCCAATTCGCCCCCTAAATTGGTTGTACAAAGACTAAAGGACACAGCCCAACGTTATGTGGAATGCAATGTTGTAGAAAGACCAAACAAAGATGAAAGAACTGACCGCTTTGTGGGAGACGGCTCTTCAGGCAGTAATGGAGAAATGACTGAGCCTCAGCATCAACATGAGTCCTGGTCGTCGTGATTGGGAAATTCTCAACTTTGAAGCAAGAAAACGTGTTCAACATATTCTCATCCTCGGCTTGTGGTATAAAATCATGGAGTGGTTTCAAATGATGATAGCGTCGACCACTTTTGTCGTGGTAGTTGATCAACTTCAGAGGGGTTTCTATCTCAACAACTTCCTCTTCCTGTTTATTATTAAGCACCTAAAATCAACCAACCAGCCAATTAATCAGTAAACCTATAAAGTGGTCATCTTGGTGTCATGACAAAAAAGTACCCAGCCCACACTGTAAAGTAGTCATGTAGGTGTCACAACAAATAGCACCCAGTCCACAATGAGGTTGGTGCTAGGAAGGGCATCGAGCTGTAGAAACCAAGCCAAAATCAGTTCTGTATGAACAAGACATGGTCACCTGACCTGGCATTGCCCACAACAGGACAACCCATCTAACCCATGCTAGCGTGGAAAATAGAGTAAAATGATGATGATACAACCTCTAGTTAAGCAATAAACTCTTCATTTTAAAGTGATTATCTTATATACACCAACCCTACTATTTTATATCTGAGATTTGGGCAAAAACCGAAACCTTATTTACGTAGAATTTGAAGTTGGTGAACATAGTCAAAAGATATTGACCTCGTATATAAGCCGATTCCCACCACACCACCACCACCACCGTTTAGTTTTTTTGTTACATATTTCGAGTATATACCGCATATCTAAACCAAAGCAAACAATTAATGGTTAGCCCTATTCATACCACACTACCTCTAAAGTCTGTCTTGAGTCTAGAGGCTCAGCAGGCCAGTGTTTATCTGGTGTTAATCGACTGAGAGTACAAGACTTCTTCCTGGAAAGGACACTAGTCCATCAAAGGGTTAAACTCCAATTTTAGCTAAGTATACTGGAGAAACGGAGAATGTAGTATTTTGTTCAAGAACAAAACACACAGTCCAGGAATTGAACCCACGACATTACAATTGTGAGCCCAACACCGTTATCACAAGGGAAGACAACTCACCTCAAGACCACTTCTGTCAAAAATAAGGGAAGACACCTCATATTAACCCTTTAGTATTTACATTACTCTATTTATATTATTATATTTACTATTATATTTTTGTGGTAAATGTTTTACCTCACATAATTATCTATAAGATTTTGATATTATTTATTTTGATAACAATACCTTAACATCAGTATGAGTGGCCAGTTATGGCTGGTTTAAACAGAAAAAGGTGAGACA
This sequence comes from Eledone cirrhosa, assembly GCA_964016885.1. Lineage (NCBI taxonomy): Eukaryota > Metazoa > Mollusca > Cephalopoda > Octopoda > Eledonidae > Eledone > Eledone cirrhosa. The sequence continues at coordinate 2,431,099 of OZ024759.1, read as the reverse complement.
ATTCTGACTGGATATGGCCAGTTTAAATGCTAAAGGGTTAAAGTAACTCTTGTTGAGAACAAGGAAAGACAACTCACCTCAAGACAACTATCATCCAATATAAGTCTCTGAAGGACATTTGACAGATGGTTGGCTAAATCTTGGTTCAGTCCATCATGTGTAGGAGGAGGTTGGTAGTCACGGGGAGGTGGTATATTTTTCTGTAGTGCAGCAACCTAATAAACAATAATGTTGTATATATACATGCATATACATATATATATATACATATATACATGCATATATATATATATTTATATGTATATATATATATATATATATATATATATATATATATATATATATATATATATATATATATATATATATATATATACATATGATGGCTGCCCCCCTCGTTATCGAGTATGGCCATTCCATGAGAAACAAAAAACCCATAATAATAACAATAATAATAATAATAACAACAATGATAACGACAACAACAATAATAATATACATATATATATACACACGCACACACGATAGCAATTAACAGCGCTGCAATCGAATGTGGCTTTTTAGCCCAGCCAATGATCTAAAATGTCTTGCACAGAGTCGGCAACCAAAACATTCACTGGGAATAGCCAGCTGCGGTTGGAGTTCATGTACTTTTGCATGTCGTTTGAGCCCTCCTGCTGATTTACATTCTCTACCACAAGCTTGGCAAGCATGATGAGTAGCATCTCCAACAGCAGCCTGGTAGTCAACCACTGGTCTCACTTTAAGATGACTTTTGAGTCCAGCTTTACTTAGGCAGAGTCTCGCACAGACGCTGCATGTCGGCGCCATAGGAGGACCTTCGCCGTCTGGAAATGCAAAAGCAATGCCTTTCCTCACATCCCGCTTTACTTTCTCGTATGCGAATTAAGATGCCTCAAAAGTAACTTTCCCCTCATATACAGTCTTTCTCCATTTATTACGATCAGCAGCAATATTTTTCCATGTATCAGCAGAAATGTTAGCGTCTTTCAAAGAGGCTTTCAAGGAATCCTTACACCTCTTTTTTGGTTTATGTGGAGGTCGTTTTTCTTTAACTAACTCTCCATAAAAGAGTTGTTTTGGTATTCTAGAATTCTTCATCCTGGCAAGGTGACCACTCCAACGGAGTCTTTGCTTAAGCACAAGAGCTGCTATACTGTCACACATAGAGCTTTCCAAAATCTCGACATCACTGATGTGGTCCCTCCAGTGAATGCCATGGAACGTCTGAGACACATCTGATGGAAACGCTCCAATTGCTTAAGGTGGTGTCGATATGTGACCCAGTTCTCGCAGGCATAAAGAAGAGAAGAGAGCACACATGCCTTGTACACCTTTACCTTTGTCTTCTTGCATATGTCTCACCGACCCAAGAGTCGCCTTTCTAGCTTTCTGAAAGCATCACTTGCTTTCCTAATCCTGAGTAGGATTTCATTATCAAGGTTGCTGTATCGATCAACAGTGCTTCCCAGGTAGACAAACTGATCAACCACTCCAAGTCGTTTACCATACACATAGATGTTTGGTTCAGTGTACTGCTTACCAGAGGCAGGTTGGTACATGACGACAGTGCAAGCATCAGAAAATGTATTCAAAATGTGCTGCATATCACTCTCTGTGTGCGCAATCATCTGCATACAAGAGGTCTCTTATGATTGATGTAAATACTTTTGTTTTTGCAGCAAAGCGCCTGATGTTAAATATGCTGCCTGAGGTTCGATATCGGATGTAAACACCATGCTCGCAATTCCTGAATGCAATGCAGAAAACCATTGCAAATTACATGGCAAACAGAGTCGGTGCTGGAATATCCCCCTGTTTCACTCCATTTTTTTACTGAGATAGGCTCCGACATGTTACCTCCGACATTAACCCAAGCCTTCATGTCATCATGGAAAGACCTAACTAAAGCAAGGAACTTATCAGGGCAACCAAGTTTCTGGAGAACCTTCCATAATGCATTGCTGTTAACAGTATCGAAAGCTTTTGTCAGATCGACAAAAACCTGATACAGATCCAAGCCTTGTTCCATGCACTTCTCCTGGAGCTGTCTAGCTGCAAAGATCATATCAGTAGTGCCGCGTCCAGCACGAAAACCAGATTGACTTTCAGGAAGAATATAATCTGCAATGTATGTCAGCAGATGGTCCAGCATCACCCTACAAAAAACTTTCCCTACGGCAGAAAGCAATGATATACCTCTGTAGTTCCCACAATCATTCCTGTTACCCTTTCCCTTGTACAAGACCACCATTACTGCATCTCTCCAGTCCTCAAGTACGGATTCATTAGCCCATATCCTGCCAAACAAAGAGTGAAGATGTTGCAGAAGTCTCTCACCATCATATTGTAGGAGCTCTGCATGTATGCCATCCATACCTGGAGACCTTCCACTGTTCAGCTTTGAGATAGCCATTGCAACCTCCACAAGCGTCGGAGGTTCTGCGAGAGCTACTTTCACAGGACTTTCTGGAATGAGGTTGAGGAAATCTTCATTGACGACAGACGGCTGATTCAAAAGCTCATGAAAGTGCTCTCGCCAGCTTCATAGCATTCCTTGTGAGTCACGAAGAAGTTCTTTGCCATCCTTGGTGCGAAGCGGTGTCACCAGAGAAGAAGACGGTCCATAAACTTCACGCAAGAGACTGTACAACAGCTTTGTGTTATTGGAATCTGATGCAGTTTGTATCTCATCAGCCTTTTCACTCCACCACTGATCCTTCATCTGAGGATGACTTCGCCTAACACGTGATTTTACATCCTTGAGTTCCTCATGCAACATATTCTTCTCCTGTGGTTTTGCCGTCAAGTAGCGTGACAGAGCACGCCTCTTCTCAGCCAACAAGTCTTCTATATGTTCATCATTCTCGTTAAACCAGTCTTGATGTTTTCCTGCACCAATCCCAGAACACGCCTGCCTACATCATAAATCGACTTTTTAAGGGTCGGCCAATCCTCACCGAGATCTGCAACCTGCATCTCTTCTTTCAATGCCCTCTTCACATTTTTATCCCTAAGACGAGCAGCATTCAATCTTTTGGGCAGGGCAACACCAGGAGACCGGATTTTACGTTTAGTGATTAGTTTCACTTTTGCGCGTACCACTGCACATCCCGTCTGTCACGCATCCTACTAGTATAGACTTTCTCATGTTACTAATACCGACTTTGTTATGCTAAAAATATAGATCTTGCCATGATACTAATATAGACTTTGTCATGTTACTAATATAGACTGTGTCATGTTACTAATATAGACTTTGTCATGTTACTAATATAGACTTTGTCATGTTACTAATATAGACTTTGTCATGTTACTAATATAGACTGTGTCATGTTACTAATATAGACTTTGTCATGTTACTAATATAGACTGTGTCATGCTACTAATATAGACTTTGTCATGTTACTAATATAGACTGTGTCATGCTACTAATATAGACTTTGTCATGTTACTAATATAGACTGTGTCATGTTACTAATATAGACTTTGTCATGTTACTAATATAGACTGTGTCATGCTACTAATATAGACAGTGCCATGTTACTAATATAGACTGTGTCATGTTACTAATATAGACTGTCATGTTACTAATATAGACTGTGTCATGTTACTAATATAGACTGTATCATGTTACTAATATAGACTGTGTCATGTTACTAATATAGACTGTATCATGTTACTAATATAGACTTTGTCATGTTACTAATATAGACTTTGTCATGTTACTAATATAGACTTTGTCATGTTACTAATATAGACTTTGTCATGTTACTAATATAGACTTTGTCATGTTACTAATATAGACTTTGTCATGTTACTAATATAGACATTGTCATGTTACTAATATAGACTTTGTCATGTTACTAATATAGACTTTGTCATGTTACTAATATAGACTTTGTCATGTTACTAATATAGACTTTGTCATGCTACTAATATAGACTTTGTCATGTTACTAATATAGACTTTGTCATGTTACTAATATAGACTTTGTCATGTTACTAATATAGACTTTGTCATGTTACTAATATAGACTGTGTCATGTTACTAATATAGACAGTGTCATGTTACTAATATAGACTGTGTCATGTTACTAATATAGACTGTGTCATGCTACTAATATAGACTTTGTCATGTTACTAATATAGACAGTGTCATGTTACTAATATAGACTGTGTCATGTTACTAATATAGACTGTGTCATGTTACTAATATAGACTGTGTCATGTTACTAATATAGACTGTGTCATGCTACTAATATAGACGTTGTCATGTTACTAATATAGACTGTGTCATGTTACTAATATAGACTGTCATGTTACTAATATAGACTTTGTCATGTTACTAATATAGACTTTGTCATGTTACTAATATAGACTGTGTCATGTTATTAATATAGACTTTGTCATGTTACTAATATAGACTTTGTCATGTTACTAATATAGACTGTGTCATGTTACTAATATAGACTTTGTCATGTTACTAATATAGACTTTGTCATGCTACTAATATAGACTGTGTCATGTTACTAATATAGACTTTGTCATGCTACTAATATAGACTTTGTCATGTTATTAATATAGACTGTGTCATGTTAGTAATATAGACTTTGTCATGCTACTAATATAGACTGTGTCATGTTACTAATATAGACTTTGTCATGCTACTAATATAGACTTTGTCATGTTACTAATATAGACTGTGTCATGTTACTAATATAGACTGTGTCATGTTACTAATATAGACTTTGTCATGTTACTAATATAGACTTTGTCATGTTACTAATATAGACTTTGTCATGTTACTAATATAGACTGTGTCATGTTACTAATATAGACTGTGTCATGTTACTAATATAGACTGTGTCATGTTACTAATATAGACTTTGTCATGCTACTAATATAGACTGTGTCATGTTACTAATATAGACTGTGTCATGCTACTAATATAGACTTTGTCATGTTACTAATATAGACAGTGTCATGTTACTAATATAGACTGTGTCATGTTACTAATATAGACTGTGTCATGTTACTAATATAGACTGTGTCATGTTACTAATATAGACTGTGTCATGCTACTAATATAGACTTTGTCATGTTACTAATATAGACTGTGTCATGTTACTAATATAGACTGTCATGTTACTAATATAGACTTTGTCATGTTACTAATATAGACTTTGTCATGTTACTAATATAGACTGTGTCATGTTACTAATATAGACTGTGTCATGTTACTAATATAGACTTTGTCATGCTACTAATATAGACTGTGTCATGTTACTAATATAGACTTTGTCATGCTACTAATATAGACTGTGTCATGTTACTAATATAGACTTTGTCATGTTACTAATATAGACTTTGTCATGTTACTAATATAGACTTTGTCATGCTACTAATATAGACTTTGTCATGCTACTAATATAGACTTTGTCATGCTACTAATATAGACTTTGTCATGTTATTAATATAGACTGTGTCATGTTACTAATATAGACTGTGTCATGTTACTAATATAGACTGTGTCATGTTACTAATATAGACTGTGTCATGTTACTAATATAGACTTTGTCATGTTACTAATATAGACTTTGTCATGTTACTAATATAGACTTTGTCATGTTACAAATATAGACTGTGTCATGTTACTAATATAGACTGTGTCATGTTACTAATATAGACTGTGTCATGTTACTAATATAGACTGTGTCATGTTACTAATATAGACTGTGTCATGTTACTAATATAGACTTTGTCATGTTACTAATATAGACATTGTCATGTTACTAATATAGACTGTGTCATGTTACTAATATAGACTTTGTCATGTTACTAATATAGACTTTGTCATGTTACTAATATAGACTGTGTCATGTTACTAATATAGACTTTGTCATGCTACTAATATAGACTTTGTCATGTTACTAATATAGACTGTGTCATGCTACTAATATAGACTGTGTCATGTTACTAATATAGACTTTGTCATGTTACTAATATAGACTTTGTCATGTTACTAATATAGACTTTGTCATGCTACTAATATAGACTTTGTCATGCTACTAATATAGACTTTGTCATGCTACAAATATAGACTTTGTCATGTTACTAATATAGACTGTGTCATGTTACTAATATAGACTTTGTCATGTTACTAATATAGACTGTGTCATGTTACTAATATAGACTTTGCCATACTATTAATATAGACTGTGTCATGTTACTAATATAGACTGTGTCATGTTACTAATATAGACTGTGTCATGTTACTAATATAGACTTTGTCATGCTACTAATATAGACTGTGTCATGTTACTAATATAGACTGTGTCATGTTACTAATATAGACGTTGTCATGTTACTAATATAGACTTTGTCATGTTACTAATATAGACTTTGTCATGCTACTAATATAGACTTTGTCATGCTACTAATATAGACTTTGTCATGCTACTAATATAGACTTTGTCATGTTACTAATATAGACTGTGTCATGTTACTAATATAGACTTTGTCATGTTACTAATATAGACTGTGTCATGTTACTAATATAGACTTTGTCATGCTACTAATATAGACTGTGTCATGTTACTAATATAGACTGTGTCATGTTACTAATATAGACTGTGTCATGTTACTAATATAGACTGTGTCATGTTACTAATATAGACTTTGTCATGTTACTAATATAGACTGTGTCATGTTACTAATATAGACTTTGTCATGCTACTAATATAGACTGTGTCATGTTACTAATATAGACTTTGTCATGTTACTAATATAGACTTTGTCATGTTACTAATATAGACTTTGTCATGTTACTAATATAGACTTTGTCATGTTACTAATATAGACTTTGTCATGTTACTAATATAGACTTTGTCATGCTACTAATATAGACTTTGTAATGTTACTAATATAGACTGTCATGTTACTAATATAGACTTTGTCATGTTACTAATATAGACTTTGTCATGTTACTAATATAGACTTTGTCATGTTACTAATATAGACTTTGTCATGTTACTAATATAGACTTTGTCATGTTACTAATATAGACTTTGCCATGTTACTAATATAGACTTTGTCATGTTACTAATATAGACTTTGTCATGTTACTAATATAGACTTTGTCATGTTACTAATATAGACTTTGTCATGTTACTAATATAGACTTTGTCATGTTACTAATATAGACTTTGTCATGTTACTAATATAGACTTTGTCATGTTACTAATATAGACTGTGTCATGTTACTAATATAGACTGTGTCATGTTACTAATATAGACAGTGTCATGTTACTAATATAGACTGTGTCATGTTACTAATATAGACTGTGTCATGCTACTAATATAGACTTTGTCATGTTACCAATATAGACAGTGTCATGTTACTAATATAGACTGTGTCATGTTACTAATATAGACTGTGTCATGTTACTAATATAGACTGTGTCATGTTACTAATATAGACTGTGTCATGCTACTAATATAGACTTTGTCATGTTACTAATATAGACTGTGTCATGTTACTAATATAGACTGTCATGTTACTAATATAGACTTTGTCATGTTACTAATATAGACTTTGTCATGTTACTAATATAGACTGTGTCATGTTACTAATATAGACTTTGTCATGTTACTAATATAGACTTTGTCATGTTACTAATATAGACTGTGTCATGTTACTAATATAGACTTTGTCATGTTACTAATATAGACTTTGTCATGCTACTAATATAGACTGTGTCATGTTACTAATATAGACTTTGTCATGCTACTAATATAGACTTTGTCATGTTACTAATATAGACTGTGTCATGTTACTAATATAGACTGTGTCATGTTACTAATATAGACTTTGTCATGTTACTAATATAGACTTTGTCATGTTACTAATATAGACTTTGTCATGTTACTAATATAGACTGTGTCATGTTACTAATATAGACTGTGTCATGTTACTAATATAGACTGTGTCATGTTACTAATATAGACTTTGTCATGCTACTAATATAGACTGTGTCATGTTACTAATATAGACTGTGTCATGCTACTAATATAGACTTTGTCATGTTACTAATATAGACAGTGTCATGTTACTAATATAGACTGTGTCATGTTACTAATATAGACTGTGTCATGTTACTAATATAGACTGTGTCATGTTACTAATATAGACTGTGTCATGCTACTAATATAGACTTTGTCATGTTACTAATATAGACTGTGTCATGTTACTAATATAGACTGTCATGTTACTAATATAGACTTTGTCATGTTACTAATATAGACTTTGTCATGTTACTAATATAGACTGTGTCATGTTACTAATATAGACTTTGTCATGTTACTAATATAGACTTTGTCATGTTACTAATATAGACTGTGTCATGTTACTAATATAGACTTTGTCATGTTACTAATATAGACTTTGTCATGCTACTAATATAGACTGTGTCATGTTACTAATATAGACTGTGTCATGCTACTAATATAGACTGTGTCATGTTACTAATATAGACTTTGTCATGTTACTAATATAGACTTTGCCATGTTACTAATATAGACTTTGTCATGTTACTAATATAGACTTTGTCATGTTACTAATATAGACTTTGTCATGTTACTAATATAGACTTTGTCATGTTACTAATATAGACTTTGTCATGTTACTAATATAGACTTTGTCATGTTACTAATATAGACTTTGTCATGTTACTAATATAGACTGTGTCATGTTACTAATATAGACAGTGTCATGTTACTAATATAGACTGTGTCATGTTACTAATATAGACTGTGTCATGCTACTAATATAGACTTTGTCATGTTACCAATATAGACAGTGTCATGTTACTAATATAGACTGTGTCATGCTACTAATATAGACTTTGTCATGTTACTAATATAGACTGTGTCATGTTACTAATATAGACTGTCATGTTACTAATATAGACTTTGTCATGTTACTAATATAGACTTTGTCATGTTACTAATATAGACTTTGTCATGTTACTAATATAGACTGTGTCATGTTACTAATATAGACTTTGTCATGTTACTAATATAGACTTTGTCATGCTACTAATATAGACTGTGTCATATTACTAATATAGAATTTGTCATGCTACTAATATAGACTTTGTCATGTTACTAATATAGACTGTGTCATGTTACTAATATAGACTGTGTCATGTTACTAATATAGACTTTGTCATGTTACTAATATAGACTTTGTCATGTTACTAATATAGACTTTGTCATGCTACTAATATAGACTGTGTCATATTACTAATATAGAATTTGTCATGCTACTAATATAGACTTTGTCATGTTACTAATATAGACTGTGTCATGTTACTAATATAGACTGTGTCATGTTACTAATATAGACTTTGTCATGTTACTAATATAGACTTTGTCATGTTACTAATATAGACTTTGTCATGTTACTAATATAGACTGTGTCATGTTACTAATATAGACTGTGTCATGTTACTAATATAGACTGTGTCATGTTACTAATATAGACTTTGTCATGCTACTAATATAGACTGTGTCATGTTACTAATATAGACTGTGTCATGCTACTAATATAGACTTTGTCATGTTACTAATATAGACAGTGTCATGTTACTAATATAGACTGTGTCATGTTACTAATATAGACTGTGTCATGTTACTAATATAGACTGTGTCATGTTACTAATATAGACTGTGTCATGCTACTAATATAGACTTTGTCATGTTACTAATATAGACTGTGTCATGTTACTAATATAGACTGTCATGTTACTAATATAGACTTTGTCATGTTACTAATATAGACTTTGTCATGTTACTTATATAGACTGTGTCATGTTACTAATATAGACTTTGTCATGTTACTAATATAGACTTTGTCATGTTACTAATATAGACTGTGTCATGTTACTAATATAGACTTTGTCATGTTACTAATATAGACTTTGTCATGCTACTAATATAGACTGTGTCATGTTACTAATATAGACTTTGTCATGCTACTAATATAGACTTTGTCATGTTATTAATATAGACTGAGTCATGTTAGTAATATAGACTTTGTCATGCTACTAATATAGACTGTGTCATGTTACTAATATAGACTTTGTCATGCTACTAATATAGACTTTGTCATGTTACTAATATAGACTGTGTCATGTTACTAATATAGACTGTGTCATGTTACTAATATAGACTTTGTCATGTTACTAATATAGACTTTGTCATGTTACTAATATAGACTTTGTCATGTTACTAATATAGATTGTGTCATGTTACTAATATAGACTGTGTCATGTTACTAATATAGACTGTGTCATGTTACTAATATAGACTTTGTCATGCTACTAATATAGACTGTGTCATGTTACTAATATAGACTTTGTCATGCTACTAATATAGACTGTGTCATGTTACTAATATAGACTTTGTCATGTTACTAATATAGACTTTGTCATGTTACTGATATAGACTTTGTCATGCTACTAATATAGACTTTGTCATGCTACTAATATAGACTTTGTCATGCTACTAATATAGACTTTGTCATGTTACTAATATAGACTGTGTCATGTTACTAATATAGACTGTGTCATGTTACTAATATAGACTGTGTCATGTTACTAATATAGACTGTGTCATGTTACTAATATAGACTTTGTCATGTTACTAATATAGACTTTGTCATGTTACAAATATAGACTGTGTCATGTTACTAATATAGACTGTGTCATGTTACTAATATAGACTGTGTCATGTTACTAATATAGACTGTGTCATGTTACTAATATAGACTGTGTCATGTTACTAATATAGACTTTGTCATGTTACTAATATAGACATTGTCATGTTACTAATATAGACTGTGTCATGTTACTAATATAGACTTTGTCATGTTACTAATATAGACTTTGTCATATTACTAATATAGACTGTGTCATGTTACTAATATAGACTTTGTCATGCTACTAATATAGACTTTGTCATGTTACTAATATAGACTGTGTCATGCTACTAATATAGACTGTGTCATGTTACTAATATAGACTTTGTCATGTTACTAATATAGACTTTGTCATGTTACTAATATAGACTTTGTCATGCTACTAATATAGACTTTGTCATGCTACTAATATAGACTTTGTCATGCTACAAATATAGACTTTGTCATGTTACTAATATAGACTGTGTCATGTTACTAATATAGACTTTGTCATGTTACTAATATAGACTGTGTCATGTTACTAATATAGACTTTGTCATGCTATTAATATAGACTGTGTCATGTTACTAATATAGACTGTGTCATGTTACTAATATAGACTGTGTCATGTTACTAATATAGACTTTGTCATGCTACTAATATAGACTGTGTCATGTTACTAATATAGACTGTGTCATGTTACTAATATAGACGTTGTCATGTTACTAATATAGACTTTGTCATGTTACTAATATAGACTTTGTCATGCTACTAATATAGACTTTGTCATGCTACTAATATAGACTTTGTCATGCTACTAATATAGACTTTGTCATGTTACTAATATAGACTGTGTCATGTTACTAATATAGACTTTGTCATGTTACTAATATAGACTGTGTCATGTTACTAATATAGACTTTGTCATGCTACTAATATAGACTGTGTCATGTTACTAATATAGACTGTGTCATGTTACTAATATAGACTGTGTCATGTTACTAATATAGACTGTGTCATGTTACTAATATAGACTTTGTCATGTTACTAATATAGACTGTGTCATGTTACTAATATAGACTGTGTCATGTTACTAATATAGACTGTGTCATGTTACTAATATAGACTGTGTCATGTTACTAATATAGACTGTGTCATGTTACTAATATAGACTGTGTCATGTTACTAATATAGACTGTGTCATGTTACTAATATAGACTGTGTCATGTTACTAATATAGACTTTGTCATGTTACTAATATAGACTTTGCCATGTTACTAATATAGACTGTGTCATGTTACTAATATAGACTGTGTCATGTTACTAATATAGACTGTGTCATGCTACTAATATAGACTTTGTCATGTTACTAATATAGACTGTGTCATGTTACTAATATAGACTGTCATGTTACTAATATAGACTTTGTCATGTTACTAATATAGACTTTGTCATGTTACTAATATAGACTGTGTCATGTTACTAATATAGACTTTGTCATGTTACTAATATAGACTTTGTCATGTTACTAATATAGACTGTGTCATGTTACTAACATAGACTTTGTCATGTTACTAATATAGACTTTGTCATGCTACTAATATAGACTGTGTCATGTTACTAATATAGACTGTGTCATGCTACTAATATAGACTGTGTCATGTTACTAATATAGACTTTGTCATGTTACTAATATAGACTTTGCCATGTTACTAATATAGACTTTGTCATGTTACTAATATAGACTTTGTCATGTTACTAATATAGACTTTGTCATGTTACTAATATTGACTTTGTCATGTTACTAATATAGACTTTGTCATGTTACTAATATAGACTTTGTCATGTTACTAATATAGACTTTGTCATGTTACTAATATAGACTGTGTCATGTTACTAATATAGACTGTGTCATGTTACTAATATAGACAGTGTCATGTTACTAATATAGACTGTGTCATGTTACTAATATAGACAGTGTCATGCTACTAATATAGACTTTGTCATGTTACCAATATAGACAGTGTCATGTTACTAATATAGACTGTGTCATGCTACTAATATAGACTTTGTCATGTTACTAATATAGACTGTGTCATGTTACTAATATAGACTGTCATGTTACTAATATAGACTTTGTCATGTTACTAATATAGACTTTGTCATGTTACTAATATAGACTGTGTCATGTTACTAATATAGACTTTGTCATGTTACTAATATAGACTTTGTCATGTTACTAATATAGACTGTGTCATGTTACTAATATAGACTTTGTCATGTTACTAATATAGACTTTGTCATGCTACTAATATAGACTGTGTCATATTACTAATATAGACTTTGTCATGCTACTAATATAGACTTTGTCATGTTACTAATATAGACTGTGTCATGTTACTAATATAGACTGTGTCATGTTACTAATATAGACTTTGTCATGTTACTAATATAGACTTTGTCATGTTACTAATATAGACTTTGTCATGTTACTAATATAGACTGTGTCATGTTACTAATATAGACTGTGTCATGTTACTAATATAGACTGTGTCATGTTACTAATATAGACTTTGTCATGCTACTAATATAGACTGTGTCATGTTACTAATATAGACTGTGTCATGCTACTAATATAGACTTTGTCATGTTACTAATATAGACAGTGTCATGTTACTAATATAGACTGTGTCATGTTACTAATATAGACTGTGTCATGTTACTAATATAGACTGTGTCATGTTACTAATATAGACTGTGTCATGCTACTAATATAGACTTTGTCATGTTACTAATATAGACTGTGTCATGTTACTAATATAGACTGTCATGCTACTAATATAGACTTTGTCATGTTACTAATATAGACTGTGTCATGCTACTAATATAGACTGTGTCATGTTACTAATATAGACTTTGTCATGTTACTAATATAGACTTTGTCATGTTACTAATATAGACTTTGTCATGCTACTAATATAGACTTTGTCATGCTACTAATATAGACTTTGTCATGCTACAAATATAGACTTTGTCATGTTACTAATATAGACTGTGTCATGTTACTAATATAGACTTTGTCATGTTACTAATATAGACTGTGTCATGTTACTAATATAGACTTTGTCATGCTATTAATATAGACTGTGTCATGTTACTAATATAGACTGTGTCATGTTACTAATATAGACTGTGTCATGTTACTAATATAGACTTTGTCATGCTACTAATATAGACTGTGTCATGTTACTAATATAGACTGTGTCATGTTACTAATATAGACGTTGTCATGTTACTAATATAGACTTTGTCATGTTACTAATATAGACTTTGTCATGCTACTAATATAGACTTTGTCATGCTACTAATATAGACTTTGTCATGCTACTAATATAGACTTTGTCATGTTACTAATATAGACTGTGTCATGTTACTAATATAGACTTTGTCATGTTACTAATATAGACTGTGTCATGTTACTAATATAGACTTTGTCATGCTACTAATATAGACTGTGTCATGTTACTAATATAGACTGTGTCATGTTACTAATATAGACTGTGTCATGTTACTAATATAGACTGTGTCATGTTACTAATATAGACTTTGTCATGTTACTAATATAGACTGTGTCATGTTACTAATATAGACTGTGTCATGTTACTAATATAGACTGTGTCATGTTACTAATATAGACTGTGTCATGTTACTAATATAGACTGTGTCATGTTACTAATATAGACTGTGTCATGTTACTAATATAGACTGTGTCATGTTACTAATATAGACTGTGTCATGTTACTAATATAGACTTTGTCATGTTACTAATATAGACTTTGCCATGTTACTAATATAGACTGTGTCATGTTACTAATATAGACTGTGTCATGTTACTAATATAGACTGTGTCATGCTACTAATATAGACTTTGTCATGTTACTAATATAGACTGTGTCATGTTACTAATATAGACTGTCATGTTACTAATATAGACTTTGTCATGTTACTAATATAGACTTTGTCATGTTACTAATATAGACTGTGTCATGTTACTAATATAGACTTTGTCATGTTACTAATATAGACTTTGTCATGTTACTAATATAGACTGTGTCATGTTACTAACATAGACTTTGTCATGTTACTAATATAGACTTTGTCATGCTACTAATATAGACTGTGTCATGTTACTAATATAGACTGTGTCATGCTACTAATATAGACTGTGTCATGTTACTAATATAGACTTTGTCATGTTACTAATATAGACTTTGCCATGTTACTAATATAGACTTTGTCATGTTACTAATATAGACTTTGTCATGTTACTAATATAGACTTTGTCATGTTACTAATATTGACTTTGTCATGTTACTAATATAGACTTTGTCATGTTACTAATATAGACTTTGTCATGTTACTAATATAGACTTTGTCATGTTACTAATATAGACTGTGTCATGTTACTAATATAGACTGTGTCATGTTACTAATATAGACAGTGTCATGTTACTAATATAGACTGTGTCATGTTACTAATATAGACAGTGTCATGCTACTAATATAGACTTTGTCATGTTACCAATATAGACAGTGTCATGTTACTAATATAGACTGTGTCATGCTACTAATATAGACTTTGTCATGTTACTAATATAGACTGTGTCATGTTACTAATATAGACTGTCATGTTACTAATATAGACTTTGTCATGTTACTAATATAGACTTTGTCATGTTACTAATATAGACTGTGTCATGTTACTAATATAGACTTTGTCATGTTACTAATATAGACTTTGTCATGTTACTAATATAGACTGTGTCATGTTACTAATATAGACTTTGTCATGTTACTAATATAGACTTTGTCATGCTACTAATATAGACTGTGTCATATTACTAATATAGACTTTGTCATGCTACTAATATAGACTTTGTCATGTTACTAATATAGACTGTGTCATGTTACTAATATAGACTGTGTCATGTTACTAATATAGACTTTGTCATGTTACTAATATAGACTTTGTCATGTTACTAATATAGACTTTGTCATGTTACTAATATAGACTGTGTCATGTTACTAATATAGACTGTGTCATGTTACTAATATAGACTGTGTCATGTTACTAATATAGACTTTGTCATGCTACTAATATAGACTGTGTCATGTTACTAATATAGACTGTGTCATGCTACTAATATAGACTTTGTCATGTTACTAATATAGACAGTGTCATGTTACTAATATAGACTGTGTCATGTTACTAATATAGACTGTGTCATGTTACTAATATAGACTGTGTCATGTTACTAATATAGACTGTGTCATGCTACTAATATAGACTTTGTCATGTTACTAATATAGACTGTGTCATGTTACTAATATAGACTGTCATGTTACTAATATAG
The DNA here is from genome assembly GCA_964016885.1 of Eledone cirrhosa. Taxonomy (NCBI): domain Eukaryota; kingdom Metazoa; phylum Mollusca; class Cephalopoda; order Octopoda; family Eledonidae; genus Eledone; species Eledone cirrhosa. The sequence goes on along the minus strand of OZ024759.1, from coordinate 2,414,924 downwards.
ACTTTGTCATGTTACTAATATAGACTTTGTCATGTTACTAATATAGACTGTGTCATGTTACTAATATAGACTTTGTCATGTTACTAATATAGACTTTGTCATGTTACTAATATAGACTGTGTCATGTTACTAATATAGACTTTGTCATGTTACTAATATAGACTTTGTCATGCTACTAATATAGACTGTGTCATGTTACTAATATAGACTTTGTCATGCTACTAATATAGACTTTGTCATGTTATTAATATAGACTGTGTCATGTTAGTAATATAGACTTTGTCATGCTACTAATATAGACTGTGTCATGTTACTAATATAGACTTTGTCATGCTACTAATATAGACTTTGTCATGTTACTAATATAGACTGTGTCATGTTACTAATATAGACTGTGTCATGTTACTAATATAGACTTTGTCATGTTACTAATATAGACTTTGTCATGTTACTAATATAGACTTTGTCATGTTACTAATATAGACTGTGTCATGTTACTAATATAGACTGTGTCATGTTACTAATATAGACTGTGTCATGTTACTAATATAGACTTTGTCATGCTACTAATATAGACTGTGTCATGTTACTAATATAGACTTTGTCATGCTACTAATATAGACTGTGTCATGTTACTAATATAGACTTTGTCATGTTACTAATATAGACTTTGTCATGTTACTAATATAGACTTTGTCATGCTACTAATATAGACTTTGTCATGCTACTAATATAGACTTTGTCATGCTACTAATATAGACTTTGTCATGTTACTAATATAGACTGTGTCATGTTACTAATATAGACTGTGTCATGTTACTAATATAGACTGTGTCATGTTACTAATATAGACTGTGTCATGTTACTAATATAGACTTTGTCATGTTACTAATATAGACTTTGTCATGTTACAAATATAGACTGTGTCATGCTACTAATATAGACTGTGTCATGTTACTAATATAGACTGTGTCATGTTACTAATATAGACTGTGTCATGTTACTAATATAGACTGTGTCATGTTACTAATATAGACTTTGTCATGTTACTAATATAGACATTGTCATGTTACTAATATAGACTGTGTCATGTTACTAATATAGACTTTGTCATGTTACTAATATAGACTTTGTCATGTTACTAATATAGACTGTGTCATGTTACTAATATAGACTTTGTCATGCTACTAATATAGACTTTGTCATGTTACTAATATAGACTGTGTCATGCTACTAATATAGACTGTGTCATGTTACTAATATAGACTTTGTCATGTTACTAATTTAGACTTTGTCATGTTACTAATATAGACTTTGTCATGCTACTAATATAGACTTTGTCATGCTACTAATATAGACTTTGTCATGCTACAAATATAGACTTTGTCATGTTACTAATATAGACTGTGTCATGTTACTAATATAGACTTTGTCATGTTACTAATATAGACTGTGTCATGTTACTAATATAGACTTTGTCATGCTATTAATATAGACTGTGTCATGTTACTAATATAGACTGTGTCATGTTACTAATATAGACTGTGTCATGTTACTAATATAGACTTTGTCATGCTACTAATATAGACTGTGTCATGTTACTAATATAGACTGTGTCATGTTACTAATATAGACGTTGTCATGTTACTAATATAGACTTTGTCATGTTACTAATATAGACTTTGTCATGCTACTAATATAGACTTTGTCATGCTACTAATATAGACTTTGTCATGCTACTAATATAGACTTTGTCATGTTACTAATATAGACTGTGTCATGTTACTAATATAGACTTTGTCATGTTACTAATATAGACTGTGTCATGTTACTAATATAGACTTTGTCATGCTACTAATATAGACTGTGTCATGTTACTAATATAGACTGTGTCATGTTACTAATATAGACTGTGTCATGTTACTAATATAGACTGTGTCATGTTACTAATATAGACTTTGTCATGTTACTAATATAGACTGTGTCATGTTACTAATATAGACTGTGTCATGTTACTAATATAGACTGTGTCATGTTACTAATATAGACTGTGTCATGTTACTAATATAGACTTTGTCATGTTACTAATATAGACTGTGTCATGTTACTAATATAGACTTTGTCATGTTACTAATATAGACTTTGTCATGCTACTAATATAGACTTTGTAATGTTACTAATATAGACTGTCATGTTACTAATATAGACTTTGTCATGTTACTAATATAGACTTTGTCATGTTACTAATATAGACTTTGTCATGTTACTAATATAGACTTTGTCATGTTACTAATATAGACTTTGTCATGTTACTAATATAGACTTTGCCATGTTACTAATATAGACTGTGTCATGTTACTAATATAGACTTTGTCATGTTACTAATATAGACTGTGTCATGTTACTAATATAGACTTTGTCATGTTACTAATATAGACTTTGTCATGTTACTAATATAGACTGTCTCATGTTACTAATATAGACTTTGTCATGTTACTAATATAGACCGTGTCATGTTACTAATATAGACTGTGTCATGTTACTAATATAGACTGTCATGTTACTAATATAGACTGTCATGTTACTAATATAGACTTTGTCATGCTACTAATATAGACTTTGTCATGCTACTAATATAGACTTTGTCATGCTACTAATATAGACTTTGTCATGTTACTAATATAGACTGTGTCATGTTACTAATATAAACTGTGTCATGTTACTAATATAGACTGTGTCATGTTACTAATATAGACTTTGTCATGTTACTAATATAGACTTTGTCATGTTACTAATATAGACTTTGTCATGTTACAAATATAGACTGTGTCATGTTACTAATATAGACTGTGTCATGTTACTAATATAGACTGTGTCATGTTACTAATATAGACTGTGTCATGTTACTAATATAGACTGTGTCATGTTACTAATATAGACTTTGTCATGTTACTAATATAGACATTGTCATGTTACTAATATAGACTGTGTCATGTTACTAATATAGACTTTGTCATGTTACTAATATAGACTTTGTCATGTTACTAATATAGACTGTGTCATGTTACTAATATAGACTTTGTCATGCTACTAATATAGACTTTGTCATGTTACTAATATAGACTGTGTCATGCTACTAATATAGACTGTGTCATGTTACTAATATAGACTTTGTCATGTTACTAATATAGACTTTGTCATGTTACTAATATAGACTTTGTCATGCTACTAATATAGACTTTGTCATGCTACTAATATAGACTTTGTCATGCTACAAACATAGACTTTGTCATGTTACTAATATAGACTGTGTCATGTTACTAATATAGACTTTGTCATGTTACTAATATAGACTGTGTCATGTTACTAATATAGACTTTGTCATGCTATTAATATAGACTGTGTCATGTTACTAATATAGACTGTGTCATGTTACTAATATAGACTGTGTCATGTTACTAATATAGACTTTGTCATGCTACTAATATAGACTGTGTCATGTTACTAATATAAACTGTGTCATGTTACTAATATAGACGTTGTCATGTTACTAATATAGACTTTGTCATGTTACTAATATAGACTTTGTCATGCTACTAATATAGACTTTGTCATGCTACTAATATAGACTTTGTCATGCTACTAATATAGACTTTGTCATGTTACTAATATAGACTGTGTCATGTTACTAATATAGACTTTGTCATGTTACTAATATAGACTGTGTCATGTTACTAATATAGACTTTGTCATGCTACTAATATAGACTGTGTCATGTTACTAATATAGACTGTGTCATGTTACTAATATAGACTTTGTCATGTTACTAATATAGACTTTGTCATGTTACTAATATAGACGTTGTCATGTTACTAATATAGACTTTGTCATGTTACTAATATCGACTTTGTCATGTTACTATTATAGACTGTGTCATGTTACTAATGTAGACTGTCATGTTACTAATATAGACTGTCATGTTACTAATATAGACTGTGTCATGTTACTAATATAGACTTTGTCATGCTACTAATATAGACTTTGTCATGTTACTAATATAGACTTTGTCATGTTACTAATATAGACTTTGTCATGTTACTAATATAGACTGTGTCATGTTACTAATATAGACTTTGTCATGCTACTAATATAGACTGTGTCATGTTACTAATATAGACTGTGTCATGTTACTAATATAGACTGTGTCATGTTACTAATATAGACTGTGTCATGTTACTAATATAGACTTTGTCATGTTAATAATATAGACTGTGTCATGTTACTAATATAGACTTTGTCATGCTACTAATATAGACTGTGTCATGTTACTAATATAGACTTTGTCATGTTACTAATATAGACTTTGTCATGTTACTAATATAGACTTTGTCATATTACTAATATAGACTTTGTCATGTTACTAATATAGACTTTGTCATGTTACTAATATAGACTTTGTCATGCTACTAATATAGACTTTGTAATGTTACTAATATAGACTGTCATGTTACTAATATAGACTTTGTCATGTTACTAATATAGACTTTGTCATGTTACTAATATAGACTTTGTCATGTTACTAATATAGACTTTGTCATGTTACTAATATAGACTTTGTCATGTTACTAATATAGACTTTGCCATGTTACTAATATAGACTGTGTCATGTTACTAATATAGACTTTGTCATGTTACTAATATAGACTGTGTCATGTTACTAATATAGACTTTGTCATGTTACTAATATAGACTTTGTCATGTTACTAATATAGACTGTCTCATGTTACTAATATAGACTTTGTCATGTTACTAATATAGACCGTGTCATGTTACTAATATAGACTGTGTCATGTTACTAATATAGACTGTCATGTTACTAATATAGACTGTCATGTTACTAATATAGACTTTGTCATGCTACTAATATAGACTTTGTCATGTTACTAATATAGACTGTCATGTTACTAATATAGAGTTTGTCATGCTACTAATATAGACTTTGTCATGCTACTAATATAGACTTTGTCATGCTACTAATATAGACTTTGTCATGTTACTAATATAGACTGTGTCATGTTACTAATATAGACTGTGTCATGTTACTAATATAGACTGTGTCATGTTACTAATATAGACTTTGTCATGTTACTAATATAGACTTTGTCATGTTACTAATATAGACTTTATCATGTTACAAATATAGACTGTGTCATGTTACTAATATAGACTGTGTCATGTTACTAATATAGACTGTGTCATGTTACTAATATAGACTGTGTCATGTTACTAATATAGACTGTGTCATGTTACTAATATAGACTTTGTCATGTTACTAATATAGACATTGTCATGTTACTAATATAGACTGTGTCATGTTACTAATATAGACTTTGTCATGTTACTAATATAGACTGTGTCATGTTACTAATATAGACTGTGTCATGTTACTAATATAGACTGTGTCATGTTACTAATATAGACTGTGTCATGTTACTAATATAGACTGTGTCATGTTACTAATATAGACTTTGTCATGTTACTAATATAGACATTGTCATGTTACTAATATAGACTGTGTCATGTTACTAATATAGACTTTGTCATGTTACTAATATAGACTTTGTCATGTTACTAATATAGACTGTGTCATGTTACTAATATAGACTTTGTCATGCTACTAATATAGACTTTGTCATGTTACTAATATAGACTGTGTCATGCTACTAATATAGACTGTGTCATGTTACTAATATAGACTTTGTCATGTTACTAATATAGACTTTGTCATGTTACTAATATAGACTTTGTCATGCTACTAATATAGACTTTGTCATGCTACTAATATAGACTTTGTCATGCTACAAACATAGACTTTGTCATGTTACTAATATAGACTGTGTCATGTTACTAATATAGACTTTGTCATGTTACTAATATAGACTGTGTCATGTTACTAATATAGACTTTGTCATGTTACTAATATAGACTTTGTCATGTTACTAATATAGACTTTGTCATGTTACTAATATAGACTTTGTCATGCTACTAATATAGACTTTGTCATGCTACTAATATAGACTTTGTCATGCTACAAACATAGACTTTGTCATGTTACTAATATAGACTGTGTCATGTTACTAATATAGACTTTGTCATGTTACTAATATAGAGTGTGTCATGTTACTAATATAGACTTTGTCATGCTATTAATATAGACTGTGTCATGTTACTAATATAGACTGTGTCATGTTACTAATATAGACTGTGTCATGTTACTAATATAGACTTTGTCATGCTACTAATATAGACTGTGTCATGTTACTAATATAAACTGTGTCATGTTACTAATATAGACGTTGTCATGTTACTAATATAGACTTTGTCATGTTACTAATATAGACTTTGTCATGCTACTAATATAGACTTTGTCATGCTACTAATATAGACTTTGTCATGCTACTAATATAGACTTTGTCATGTTACTAATATAGACTGTGTCATGTTACTAATATAGACTTTGTCATGTTACTAATATAGACTGTGTCATGTTACTAATATAGACTTTGTCATGCTACTAATATAGACTGTGTCATGTTACTAATATAGACTGTGTCATGTTACTAATATAGACTTTGTCATGTTACTAATATAGACTTTGTCATGTTACTAATATAGACGTTGTCATGTTAATAATATAGACTTTGTCATGTTACTAATATCGACTTTGTCATGTTACTATTATAGACTGTGTCATGTTACTAATGTAGACTGTCATGTTACTAATATAGACTCTCATGTTACTAATATAGACTGTGTCATGTTACTAATATAGACTTTGTCATGCTACTAATATAGACTTTGTCATGTTACTAATATAGACTTTGTCATGTTACTAATATAGACTTTGTCATGTTACTAATATAGACTGTGTCATGTTACTAATATAGACTTTGTCATGCTACTAATATAGACTGTGTCATGTTACTAATATAGACTGTGTCATGTTACTAATATAGACTGTGTCATGTTACTAATATAGACTGTGTCATGTTACTAATATAGACTTTGTCATGTTAATAATATAGACTGTGTCATGTTACTAATATAGACTTTGTCATGCTACTAATATAGACTGTGTCATGTTACTAATATAGACTTTGTCATGTTACTAATATAGACTTTGTCATGTTACTAATATAGACTTTGTCATATTACTAATATAGACTTTGTCATGTTACTAATATAGACTTTGTCATGTTACTAATATAGACTTTGTCATGCTACTAATATAGACTTTGTAATGTTACTAATATAGACTGTCATGTTACTAATATAGACTTTGTCATGTTACTAATATAGACTTTGTCATGTTACTAATATAGACTTTGTCATGTTACTAATATAGACTTTGTCATGTTACTAATATAGACTTTGTCATGTTACTAATATAGACTTTGCCATGTTACTAATATAGACTGTGTCATGTTACTAATATAGACTTTGTCATGTTACTAATATAGACTGTGTCATGTTACTAATATAGACTTTGTCATGTTACTAATATAGACTTTGTCATGTTACTAATATAGACTGTCTCATGTTACTAATATAGACTTTGTCATGTTACTAATATAGACCGTGTCATGTTACTAATATAGACTGTGTCATGTTACTAATATAGACTGTCATGTTACTAATATAGACTGTCATGTTACTAATATAGACTTTGTCATGCTACTAATATAGACTTTGTCATGTTACTAATATAGACTGTCATGTTACTAATATAGACTTTGTCATGCTACTAATATAGACTTTGTCATGCTACTAATATAGACTTTGTCATGCTACTAATATAGACTTTGTCATGTTACTAATATAGACTGTGTCATGTTACTAATATAGACTGTGTCATGTTACTAATATAGACTGTGTCATGTTACTAATATAGACTTTGTCATGTTACTAATATAGACTTTGTCATGTTACTAATATAGACTTTGTCATGTTACAAATATAGACTGTGTCATGTTACTAATATAGACTGTGTCATGTTACTAATATAGACTGTGTCATGTTACTAATATAGACTGTGTCATGTTACTAATATAGACTGTGTCATGTTACTAATATAGACTTTGTCATGTTACTAATATAGACATTGTCATGTTACTAATATAGACTGTGTCATGTTACTAATATAGACTTTGTCATGTTACTAATATAGACTTTGTCATGTTACTAATATAGACTGTGTCATGTTACTAATATAGACTTTGTCATGCTACTAATATAGACTTTGTCATGTTACTAATATAGACTGTGTCATGCTACTAATATAGACTGTGTCATGTTACTAATATAGACTTTGTCATGTTACTAATATAGACTTTGTCATGTTACTAATATAGACTTTGTCATGCTACTAATATAGACTTTGTCATGCTACTAATATAGACTTTGTCATGCTACAAACATAGACTTTGTCATGTTACTAATATAGACTGTGTCATGTTACTAATATAGACTTTGTCATGTTACTAATATAGACTGTGTCATGTTACTAATATAGACTTTGTCATGCTATTAATATAGACTGTGTCATGTTACTAATATAGACTGTGTCATGTTACTAATATAGACTGTGTCATGTTACTAATATAGACTTTGTCATGCTACTAATATAGACTGTGTCATGTTACTAATATAGACTGTGTCATGTTACTAATATAGACGTTGTCATGTTACTAATATAGACTTTGTCATGTTACTAATATAGACTTTGTCATGCTACTAATATAGACTTTGTCATGCTACTAATATAGACTTTGTCATGCTACTAATATAGACTTTGTCATGTTACTAATATAGACTGTGTCATGTTACTAATATAGACTTTGTCATGTTACTAATATAGACTGTGTCATGTTACTAATATAGACTTTGTCATGCTACTAATATAGACTGTGTCATGTTACTAATATAGACTGTGTCATGTTACTAATATAGACTTTGTCATGTTACTAATATAGACTTTGTCATGTTACTAATATAGACTTTGTCATGTTACTAATATAGACTTTGTCATGTTACTAATATTGACTTTGTCATGTTACTATTATAGACTGTGTCATGTTACTAATGTAGACTGTCATGTTACTAATATAGACTGTCATGTTACTAATATAGACTTTGTCATGTTACTAATATAGACTGTGTCATGTTACTAATATAGACTTTGTCATGCTATTAATATAGACTGTGTCATGTTACTAATATAGACTGTGTCATGTTACTAATATAGACTGTGTCATGTTACTAATATAGACTTTGTCATGCTACTAATATAGACTGTGTCATGTTACTAATATAGACTGTGTCATGTTACTAATATAGACGTTGTCATGTTACTAATATAGACTTTGTCATGTTACTAATATAGACTTTGTCATGCTACTAATATAGACTTTGTCATGCTACTAATATAGACTTTGTCATGCTACTAATATAGACTTTGTCATGTTACTAATATAGACTGTGTCATGTTACTAATATAGACTTTGTCATGTTACTAATATAGACTGTGTCATGTTACTAATATAGACTTTGTCATGCTACTAATATAGACTGTGTCATGTTACTAATATAGACTGTGTCATGTTACTAATATAGACTGTGTCATGTTACTAATATAGACTGTGTCATGTTACTAATATAGACTTTGTCATGTTACTAATATAGACTGTGTCATGTTACTAATATAGACTGTGTCATGTTACTAATATAGACTGTGTCATGTTACTAATATAGACTGTGTCATGTTACTAATATAGACTTTGTCATGTTACTAATATAGACTGTGTCATGTTACTAATATAGACTTTGTCATGTTACTAATATAGACTTTGTCATGCTACTAATATAGACTTTGTAATGTTACTAATATAGACTGTCATGTTACTAATATAGACTTTGTCATGTTACTAATATAGACTTTGTCATGTTACTAATATAGACTTTGTCATGTTACTAATATAGACTTTGTCATGTTACTAATATAGACTTTGTCATGTTACTAATATAGACTTTGCCATGTTACTAATATAGACTGTGTCATGTTACTAATATAGACTTTGTCATGTTACTAATATAGACTGTGTCATGTTACTAATATAGACTTTGTCATGTTACTAATATAGACTTTGTCATGTTACTAATATAGACTGTCTCATGTTACTAATATAGACTTTGTCATGTTACTAATATAGACCGTGTCATGTTACTAATATAGACTGTGTCATGTTACTAATATAGACTGTCATGTTACTAATATAGACTGTCATGTTACTAATATAGACTTTGTCATGCTACTAATATAGACTTTGTCATGTTACTAATATAGACTGTCATGTTACTAATATAGACTTTGTCATGCTACTAATATAGACTTTGTCATGCTACTAATATAGACTTTGTCATGCTACTAATATAGACTTTGTCATGTTACTAATATAGACTGTGTCATGTTACTAATATAAACTGTGTCATGTTACTAATATAGACTGTGTCATGTTACTAATATAGACTTTGTCATGTTACTAATATAGACTTTGTCATGTTACTAATATAGACTTTGTCATTTAACAAATATAGACTGTGTCATGTTACTAATATAGACTGTGTCATGTTACTAATATAGACTGTGTCATGTTACTAATATAGACTGTGTCATGTTACTAATATAGACTGTGTCATGTTACTAATATAGACTTTGTCATGTTACTAATATAGACATTGTCATGTTACTAATATAGACTGTGTCATGTTACTAATATAGACTTTGTCATGTTACTAATATAGACTTTGTCATGTTACTAATATAGACTGTGTCATGTTACTAATATAGACTTTGTCATGCTACTAATATAGACTTTGTCATGTTACTAATATAGACTGTGTCATGCTACTAATATAGACTGTGTCATGTTACTAATATAGACTTTGTCATGTTACTAATATAGACTTTGTCATGTTACTAATATAGACTTTGTCATGCTACTAATATAGACTTTGTCATGCTACTAATATAGACTTTGTCATGCTACAAACATAGACTTTGTCATGTTACTAATATAGACTGTGTCATGTTACTAATATAGACTTTGTCATGTTACTAATATAGACTGTGTCATGTTACTAATATAGACTTTGTCATGCTATTAATATAGACTGTGTCATGTTACTAATATAGACTGTGTCATGTTACTAATATAGACTGTGTCATGTTACTAATATAGACTTTGTCATGCTACTAATATAGACTGTGTCATGTTACTAATATAAACTGTGTCATGTTACTAATATAGACGTTGTCATGTTACTAATATAGACTTTGTCATGTTACTAATATAGACTTTGTCATGCTACTAATATAGACTTTGTCATGCTACTAATATAGACTTTGTCATGCTACTAATATAGACTTTGTCATGTTACTAATATAGACTGTGTCATGGTACTAATATAGACTTTGTCATGTTACTAATATAGACTGTGTCATGTTACTAATATAGACTTTGTCATGCTACTAATATAGACTGTGTCATGTTACTAATATAGACTGTGTCATGTTACTAATATAGACTTTGTCATGTTACTAATATAGACTTTGTCATGTTACTAATATAGACGTTGTCATGTTACTAATATAGACTTTGTCATGTTACTAATATCGACTTTGTCATGTTACTATTATAGACTGTGTCATGTTACTAATGTAGACTGTCATGTTACTAATATAGACTGTCATGTTACTAATATAGACTGTGTCATGTTACTAATATAGACTTTGTCATGCTACTAATATAGACTTTGTCATGTTACTAATATAGACTTTGTCATGTTACTAATATAGACTTTGTCATGTTACTAATATAGACTGTGTCATGTTACTAATATAGACTTTGTCATGCTACTAATATAGACTGTGTCATGTTACTAATATAGACTGTGTCATGTTACTAATATAGACTGTGTCATGTTACTAATATAGACTGTGTCATGTTACTAATATAGACTTTGTCATGTTAATAATATAGACTGTGTCATGTTACTAATATAGACTTTGTCATGCTACTAATATAGACTGTGTCATGTTACTAATATAGACTTTGTCATGTTACTAATATAGACTTTGTCATGTTACTAATATAGACTTTGTCATATTACTAATATAGACTTTGTCATGTTACTAATATAGACTTTGTCATGTTACTAATATAGACTTTGTCATGCTACTAATATAGACTTTGTAATGTTACTAATATAGACTGTCATGTTACTAATATAGACTTTGTCATGTTAATAATATAGACTTTGTCATGTTACTAATATAGACTTTGCCATGTTACTAATATAGACTGTGTCATGTTACTAATATAGACTTTGTCATGTTACTAATATAGACTGTGTCATGTTACTAATATAGACTTTGTCATGTTACTAATATAGACTTTGTCATGTTACTAATATAGACTGTCTCATGTTACTAATATAGACTTTGTCATGTTACTAATATAGACCGTGTCATGTTACTAATATAGACTGTGTCATGTTACTAATATAGACTGTCATGTTACTAATATAGACTGTCATGTTACTAATATAGACTTTGTCATGCTACTAATATAGACTTTGTCATGTTACTAATATAGACTGTCATGTTACTAATATAGACTTTGTCATGCTACTAATATAGACTTTGTCATGCTACTAATATAGACTTTGTCATGCTACTAATATAGACTTTGTCATGTTACTAATATAGACTGTGTCATGTTACTAATATAGACTGTGTCATGTTACTAATATAGACTGTGTCATGTTACTAATATAGACTTTGTCATGTTACTAATATAGACTTTGTCATGTTACTAATATAGACTTTGTCATGTTACAAATATAGACTGTGTCATGTTACTAATATAGACTGTGTCATGTTACTAATATAGACTGTGTCATGTTACTAATATAGACTGTGTCATGTTACTAATATAGACTGTGTCATGTTACTAATATAGACTTTGTCATGTTACTAATATAGACATTGTCATGTTACTAATATAGACTGTGTCATGTTACTAATATAGACTTTGTCATGTTACTAATATAGACTTTGTCATGTTACTAATATAGACTGTGTCATGTTACTAATATAGACTTTGTCATGCTACTAATATAGACTTTGTCATGTTACTAATATAGACTGTGTCATGCTACTAATATAGACTGTGTCATGTTACTAATATAGACTTTGTCATGTTACTAATATAGACTTTGTCATGTTACTAATATAGACTTTGTCATGCTACTAATATAGACTTTGTCATGCTACTAATATAGACTTTGTCATGCTACAAACATAGACTTTGTCATGTTACTAATATAGACTGTGTCATGTTACTAATATAGACTTTGTCATGTTACTAATATAGACTGTGTCATGTTACTAATATAGACTTTGTCATGCTATTAATATAGACTGTGTCATGTTACTAATATAGACTGTGTCATGTTACTAATATAGACTGTGTCATGTTACTAATATAGACTTTGTCATGCTACTAATATAGACTGTGTCATGTTACTAATATAGACTGTGTCATGTTACTAATATAGACGTTGTCATGTTACTAATATAGACTTTGTCATGTTACTAATATAGACTTTGTCATGCTACTAATATAGACTTTGTCATGCTACTAATATAGACTTTGTCATGCTACTAATATAGACTTTGTCATGTTACTAATATAGACTGTGTCATGTTACTAATATAGACTTTGTCATGTTACTAATATAGACTGTGTCATGTTACTAATATAGACTTTGTCATGCTACTAATATAGACTGTGTCATGTTACTAATATAGACTGTGTCATGTTACTAATATAGACTTTGTCATGTTACTAATATAGACTTTGTCATGTTACTAATATAGACTTTGTCATGTTACTAATATAGACTTTGTCATGTTACTAATATCGACTTTGTCATGTTACTATTATAGACTGTGTCATGTTACTAATGTAGACTGTCATGTTACTAATATAGACTGTCATGTTACTAATATAGACTGTGTCATGTTACTAATATAGACTTTGTCATGTTACTAATATAGACTTTGTCATGTTACTAATATAGACTTTGTCATGTTACTAATATAGACTTTGTCATGTTACTAATATAGACTTTGTCATGCTACTAATATAGACTTTGTCATGTTACTAATATAGACTTTGTCATGTTACTAATATAGACTTTGTCATGTTACTAATATAGACTTTGTCATGTTACTAATATAGACATTGTCATGTTACTAATATCGACTTTGTCATGTTACTAATATAGACTGTGTCATGTTACTAATGTAGACTGTCATGTTACTAATATAGACTGTCATGTTACTAATATAGACTGTGTCATGTTACTAATATAGACTTTGTCATGTTACTAATATAGACTTTGTCATGTTACTAATATAGACTTTGTCATGTTACTAATATAGACTTTGTCATGTTACTAATATAGACTTTGTCATGCTACTAATATAGACTTTGTCATGTTACTAATATAGACTGTGTCATGTTACTAATATAGACTTTGTCATGTTACTAATATAGACTTTGTCATGTTACTAATATAGACTTTGTCATGCTACTAATATAGACTTTGTCATGTTACTAATATAGACTTTGTCATGTTACTAATATAGACTTTGCCATGTTACTAATATAGACTTTGTCATGTTACTAATATAGACTTTGTCATGTTACTAATATAGACTGTGTCATGTTACTAATATAGACTTTGTCATGTTACTAATATAGACTTTGTCATGTTATAATATAGACTTTGCCATGTTACTAATATAGACTTTGTCATGTTACTAATATAGACTGTGTCATGTTACTAATATAGACTTTGTCATGTTACTAATATAGACATTGTCATGTTACTAATATCGACTTTGTCATGTTACTAATATAGACTGTGTCATGTTACTAATGTAGACTGTCATGTTACTAATATAGACTGTCATGTTACTAATATAGACTGTGTCATGTTACTAATATAGACTTTGTCATGTTACTAATATAGACTTTGTCATGCTACTAATATAGACTTTGTCATGTTACTAACATAGACTTTGTCATGTTACTAATATAGACTGTGTCATGTTACTAATATAGACTTTGTCATGTTACTAATATAGACTTTGTCATGTTACTAATATAGACTTTGTCATGTTACTAATATAGACTTTGTCATGTTACTAATATAGACTTTGTCATGTTACTAATATAGACTGTGTCATGTTACTAATATAGACTGTCATGTAACTAGTATAGACTTTGTCATGTTACTAATATAGACTTTGTCATGTTACTAATATAGACTTTGTCATGTTACTAATATAGACTGTGTGATGCTACTAATATAGACTGTGTCATGTTACTAACATAGACTTTGTCATGCTACTTATATAGACTGTGTCATGTTACTAATATAAACTGTGTCATGTTACTAATATAGACTTTGTCATGTTACTAATATAGACTGTGTCATGTTACTAATATAGACTGTGTCATGTTACTAATATAGACTTTGTCATGTTACTAATATAGACTGTATCATGTTACTAATATAGACTGTGTCATGTTACTAATATAGACTGTGTCATGTTACTAATATAGACTGTCATGTTACTAATATAGACTTTGTCATGTTACTAATATAGACTGTGTCATGCTACTAATATAGACTTTGTCATGTTACTAATATAGACTTTATCATGCTACTAATATAGACTGTGTCATGTTACTAATATAGACTTTGTCATGTTACTAATATAGACTTTGCCATGTTACTAATATAGACTTTGTCATGTTACTAATATAGACTTTGTCATGCTACTAATATAGACTTTGTCATGTTACTAATATAGACTTTGTCATGTTACTAATATAGACTTTGTCATGTTACTAATATAGACTTTGTCATGTTACTAATATAGACTGTGTCATGCTACTAATATAGACTGTGTCATGTTACTAATATAGACTTTGTCATGCTACTAATATAGACTGTGTCATGTTACTAATATAGAGTGTGTCATGTTACTAATGTAGACTGTCATGTTACTAATATAGACTGTCATGTTACTAATATAGACTGTGTCATGTTACTAATATAGACTTTGTCATGTTACTAATATAGACTTTGTCATGTTACTAATATAGACTTTGTCATGTTACTAATATAGACTTTGTCATGTTACTAATATAGACTTTGTCATGCTACTAATATAGACTTTGTCATGTTACTAATATAGACTGTGTCATGTTACTAATATAGACTTTGTCATGTTACTAATATAGACTTTGTCATGTTACTAATATAGACTTTGTCCTGCTACTAATATAGACTTTGTCATGTTACTAATATAGACTTTGTCATGTTACTAATATAGACATTGTCATGTTACTAATATCGACTTTGTCATGTTACTAATATAGACTGTGTCATGTTACTAATGTAGACTGTCATGTTACTAATATAGACTGTCATGTTACTAATATAGACTGTGTCATGTTACTAATATAGACTTTGTCATGTTACTAATATAGACTTTGTCATGTTACTAATATAGACTTTGTCATGTTACTAATATAGACTTTGTCATGTTACTAATATAGACTTTGTCATGCTACTAATATAGACTTTGTCATGTTACTAATATAGACTGTGTCATGTTACTAATATAGACTTTGTCATGTTACTAATATAGACTTTGTCATGTTACTAATATAGACTTTGTCATGCTACTAATATAGACTTTGTCATGTTACTAATATAGACTTTGTCATGTTACTAATATAGACTGTCATGTTACGAATACAGACTTTGTCATGCTACTAATATAGACTTTGTCATGTTACTAATATAGACTGTGTCATGTTACTAATATAGACTTTGTCATGTTACTAATATATACTTTGTCATGTTACTAATATAGACTTTGTCATGTTACTAATATAGACTTTGTCATGTTACTAATATAGACTTTGTCATGTTACTAATATAGACATTGTCATGTTACTAATATCGACTTTGTCATGTTACTAATATAGACTGTGTCATGTTACTAATGTAGACTGTCATGTTACTAATATAGACTGTCATGTTACTAATATAGACTGTGTCATGTTACTAATATAGACTTTGTCATGTTACTAATATAGACTTTGTCATGTTACTAATATAGACTTTGTCATGTTACTAATATAGACTTTGTCATGCTACTAATATAGACTTTGGCATGTTACTAATATAGACTGTGTCATGTTACTAATATAGACTTTGTCATGTTACTAATATAGACTTTGTCATGTTACTAATATAGACTTTGTCATGTTACTAATATAGACATTGTCATGTTACTAATATCGACTTTGTCATGTTACTAATGTAGACTGTCATGTTACTGATATAGACTGTCATGTTACTAATATAGACTGTGTCATGTTACTAATATAGACTTTGTCATGTTACTAATATAGACTTTGTCATGTTACTAATATAGAATTTGTCATGTTACTAATATAGACTTTGTCATGTTACTAATATAGACTTTGTCATGCTACTAATATAGACTTTGTCATGTTACTAATATAGACTGTGTCATGTTACTAATATAGACTTTGTCATGTTACTAATATAGACTTTGTCATGTTACTAATATAGACTTTGTCATGCTACTAATATAGACTTTGTCATGTTACTAATATAGACTTTGTCATGTTACTAATATAGACTTTGTCATGTTACTAATATAGACTTTGTCATGTTACTAATATAGACTGTGTCATGTTACTAATATAGACTTTGTCATGTTACTAATATAGACTTTGTCATGTTATAATATAGACTTTGCCATGTTACTAATATAGACTTTGTCATGTTACTAATATAGACTGTGTTATTTTACTAATATAGACTTTGTCATGTTACTAATATAGACATTGTCATGTTACTAATATCGACTTTGTCATGTTACTAATATAGACTGTGTCATGTTACTAATGTAGACTGTCATGTTACTAATATAGACTGTCATGTTACTAATATAGACTGTGTCATGTTACTAATATAGACTTTGTCATGTTACTAATATAGACTTTGTCATGTTACTAATATAGACTTTGTCATGTTACTAACATAGACTTTGTCATGTTACTAATATAGACTTTGTCATGTTACTAATATAGACTTTGTCATGCTACTAATATAGACTTTGTCATGTTACTAATATAGACTGTGTCATGTTACTAATATAGACTTTGTCATGTTACTAATATAGACTTTGTCATGTTACTAATATAGACTTTGTCATGCTACTAATATAGACTTTGTCATGTTACCAATATAGACTTTGTCATGTTACTAATATAGACTTTGTCATGTTACTAGTATAGACTTTGTCATGTTACTAATATAGACTGTGTCATGTTACTAATATAGACTGTCATGTTACTAATATAGACTTTGTCATGTTACTAATATAGACTTTGCCATGTTACTAATATAGACTTTGTCATGTTACTAATATAGACTTTGTCATGCTACTAATATAGACTTTGTCATGTTACTAATATAGACTTTGTCATGTTACTAATATAGACTTTGTTATGTTACTAATATAGACTTTGTCATGTTACTAATATAGACTGTGTCATGCTACTAATATAGACTGTGTCATGTTACTAATATAGACTTTGTCATGCTACTAATATAGACTGTGTCATGTTACTAATATAGACTTTGTCATGTTACTAATATAGACTGTGTCATGTTACTAATATAGACTGTGTCATGTTACTAATATAGACTGTGTCATGTTACTAATATAGACTGTCATGTTACTAATATAGACTTTGTCATGTTACTAATATAGACTTTGTCATGTTACTAATATAGACTTTGTCATGTTACTAATATAGACTTTGTCATGTTACTAATATAGACTGTGTGATACTACTAATATAGACTGTGTCATGTTACTAACATAGACTTTGTCATGCTACTAATATAGACTGTGTCATGTTACTAATATAGACTGTGTCATGTTACTAATATAGACTTTGTCATGTTACTAATATAGACTGTGTCATGTTACTAATATAGACTTTGTCATGTTACTAATATAGACTTTGTCATGTTACTAATATAGACTTTGTCATGTTACTAATATAGACTTTGTCATGTTACTAATATAGACTTTGTCATGCTACTAATATAGACTTTGTCATGTTACTAATATAGACTGTGTCATGTTACTAATATAGACTTTGTCATGTTACTAATATAGACTTTGTCATGTTACTAATATAGACTTTGTCATGCTACTAATATAGACTTTGTCATGTTACTAATATAGACTTTGTCATGTTACTAATATAGACTGTCATGTTACGAATACAGACTTTGTCATGCTACTAATATAGACTTTGTCATGTTACTAATATAGACTGTGTCATGTTACTAATATAGACTTTGTCATGTTACTAATATATACTTTGTCATGTTACTAATATAGACTTTGTCATGTTACTAATATAGACTTTGTCATGTTACTAATATAGACTTTGTCATGTTACTAATATAGACATTGTCATGTTACTAATATCGACTTTGTCATGTTACTAATATAGACTGTGTCATGTTACTAATGTAGACTGTCATGTTACTAATATAGACTGTCATGTTACTAATATAGACTGTGTCATGTTACTAATATAGACTTTGTCATGTTACTAATATAGACTTTGTCATGTTACTAATATAGACTTTGTCATGTTACTAATATAGACTTTGTCATGCTACTAATATAGACTTTGGCATGTTACTAATATAGACTGTGTCATGTTACTAATATAGACTTTGTCATGTTACTAATATAGACTTTGTCATGTTACTAATATAGACTTTGTCATGTTACTAATATAGACATTGTCATGTTACTAATATCGACTTTGTCATGTTACTAATGTAGACTGTCATGTTACTGATATAGACTGTCATGTTACTAATATAGACTGTGTCATGTTACTAATATAGACTTTGTCATGTTACTAATATAGACTTTGTCATGTTACTAATATAGAATTTGTCATGTTACTAATATAGACTTTGTCATGTTACTAATATAGACTTTGTCATGCTACTAATATAGACTTTGTCATGTTACTAATATAGACTGTGTCATGTTACTAATATAGACTTTGTCATGTTACTAATATAGACTTTGTCATGTTACTAATATAGACTTTGTCATGCTACTAATATAGACTTTGTCATGTTACTAATATAGACTTTGTCATGTTACTAATATAGACTTTGTCATGTTACTAATATAGACTTTGTCATGTTACTAATATAGACTGTGTCATGTTACTAATATAGACTTTGTCATGTTACTAATATAGACTTTGTCATGTTATAATATAGACTTTGCCATGTTACTAATATAGACTTTGTCATGTTACTAATATAGACTGTGTTATTTTACTAATATAGACTTTGTCATGTTACTAATATAGACATTGTCATGTTACTAATATCGACTTTGTCATGTTACTAATATAGACTGTGTCATGTTACTAATGTAGACTGTCATGTTACTAATATAGACTGTCATGTTACTAATATAGACTGTGTCATGTTACTAATATAGACTTTGTCATGTTACTAATATAGACTTTGTCATGTTACTAATATAGACTTTGTCATGTTACTAACATAGACTTTGTCATGTTACTAATATAGACTTTGTCATGTTACTAATATAGACTTTGTCATGCTACTAATATAGACTTTGTCATGTTACTAATATAGACTGTGTCATGTTACTAATATAGACTTTGTCATGTTACTAATATAGACTTTGTCATGTTACTAATATAGACTTTGTCATGCTACTAATATAGACTTTGTCATGTTACCAATATAGACTTTGTCATGTTACTAATATAGACTTTGTCATGTTACTAGTATAGACTTTGTCATGTTACTAATATAGACTGTGTCATGTTACTAATATAGACTGTCATGTTACTAATATAGACTTTGTCATGTTACTAATATAGACTTTGCCATGTTACTAATATAGACTTTGTCATGTTACTAATATAGACTTTGTCATGCTACTAATATAGACTTTGTCATGTTACTAATATAGACTTTGTCATGTTACTAATATAGACTTTGTTATGTTACTAATATAGACTTTGTCATGTTACTAATATAGACTGTGTCATGCTACTAATATAGACTGTGTCATGTTACTAATATAGACTTTGTCATGCTACTAATATAGACTGTGTCATGTTACTAATATAGACTTTGTCATGTTACTAATATAGACTGTGTCATGTTACTAATATAGACTGTGTCATGTTACTAATATAGACTGTGTCATGTTACTAATATAGACTGTCATGTTACTAATATAGACTTTGTCATGTTACTAATATAGACTTTGTCATGTTACTAATATAGACTTTGTCATGTTACTAATATAGACTTTGTCATGTTACTAATATAGACTGTGTGATACTACTAATATAGACTGTGTCATGTTACTAACATAGACTTTGTCATGCTACTAATATAGACTGTGTCATGTTACTAATATAGACTGTGTCATGTTACTAATATAGACTTTGTCATGTTACTAATATAGACTGTGTGATGTTACTAATATAGACTGTGTCATGTTACTAATATAGAATTTGTCATGTTACTAATATAGACTGTCTCATGTTACTAATATAGACTGTGTCATGTTACTAATATAGACTGTGTCATGTTACTAATATAGACTGTCATGTTACTAATATAGACTTTGTCATGTTACTAATATAGACTGTGTCATGCTACTAATATAGACTTTGTCATGTTACTAATATAGACTTTGTCATGCTACTAATATAGACTTTGTCATGTTACTAATATAGACTGTCATGTTACTAATATAGACTTTGTCATGCTACTAATATAGACTTTGTCATGCTACTAATATAGACTTTGTCATGCTACTAATATAGACTTTGTCATGTTACTAATATAGACTGTGTCATGTTACTAATATAGACTGTGTCATGTTACTAATATAGACTGTGTCATGTTACTAATATAGACTTTGTCATGTTACTAATATAGACTTTGTCATGTTACTAATATAGACTTTGTCATGTTACAAATATAGACTGTGTCATGTTACTAATATAGACTGTGTCATGTTACTAATATAGACTGTGTCATGTTACTAATATAGACTGTGTCATGTTACTAATATAGACTGTGTCATGTTACTAATATAGACTTTGTCATGTTACTAATATAGACATTGTCATGTTACTAATATAGACTGTGTCATGTTACTAATATAGACTTTGTCATGTTACTAATATAGACTTTGTCATGTTACTAATATAGACTGTGTCATGTTACTAATATAGACTTTGTCATGCTACTAATATAGACTTTGTCATGTTACTAATATAGACTGTGTCATGCTACTAATATAGACTGTGTCATGTTACTAATATAGACTTTGTCATGTTACTAATATAGACTTTGTCATGTTACTAATATAGACTTTGTCATGCTACTAATATAGACTTTGTCATGCTACTAATATAGACTTTGTCATGCTACAAACATAGACTTTGTCATGTTACTAATATAGACTGTGTCATGTTACTAATATAGACTTTGTCATGTTACTAATATAGACTGTGTCATGTTACTAATATAGACTTTGTCATGCTATTAATATAGACTGTGTCATGTTACTAATATAGACTGTGTCATGTTACTAATATAGACTTTGTCATGTTACTAATATAGACTTTGTCATGTTACTAATATAGACTTTGTCATGTTACTAATATAGACTGTGTCATGTTACTAATATAGACTTTGTCATGTTACTAATATAGACTTTGTCATGTTACTAATATAGACTTTGTCCTGCTACTAATATAGACTTTGTCATGTTACTAATATAGACTTTGTCATGTTACTAATATAGACATTGTCATGTTACTAATATCGACTTTGTCATGTTACTAATATAGACTGTGTCATGTTACTAATGTAGACTGTCATGTTACTAATATAGACTGTCATGTTACTAATATAGACTGTGTCATGTTACTAATATAGACTTTGTCATGTTACTAATATAGACTTTGTCATGTTACTAATATAGACTTTGTCATGTTACTAATATAGACTTTGTCATGTTACTAATATAGACTTTGTCATGCTACTAATATAGACTTTGTCATGTTACTAATATAGACTGTGTCATGTTACTAATATAGACTTTGTCATGTTACTAATATAGACTTTGTCATGTTACTAATATAGACTTTGTCATGCTACTAATATAGACTTTGTCATGTTACTAATATAGACTTTGTCATGTTACTAATATAGACTGTCATGTTACGAATACAGACTTTGTCATGCTACTAATATAGACTTTGTCATGTTACTAATATAGACTGTGTCATGTTACTAATATAGACTTTGTCATGTTACTAATATATACTTTGTCATGTTACTAATATAGACTTTGTCATGTTACTAATATAGACTTTGTCATGTTACTAATATAGACTTTGTCATGTTACTAATATAGACATTGTCATGTTACTAATATCGACTTTGTCATGTTACTAATATAGACTGTGTCATGTTACTAATGTAGACTGTCATGTTACTAATATAGACTGTCATGTTACTAATATAGACTGTGTCATGTTACTAATATAGACTTTGTCATGTTACTAATATAGACTTTGTCATGTTACTAATATAGACTTTGTCATGTTACTAATATAGACTTTGTCATGCTACTAATATAGACTTTGGCATGTTACTAATATAGACTGTGTCATGTTACTAATATAGACTTTGTCATGTTACTAATATAGACTTTGTCATGTTACTAATATAGACTTTGTCATGTTACTAATATAGACATTGTCATGTTACTAATATCGACTTTGTCATGTTACTAATGTAGACTGTCATGTTACTGATATAGACTGTCATGTTACTAATATAGACTGTGTCATGTTACTAATATAGACTTTGTCATGTTACTAATATAGACTTTGTCATGTTACTAATATAGAATTTGTCATGTTACTAATATAGACTTTGTCATGTTACTAATATAGACTTTGTCATGCTACTAATATAGACTTTGTCATGTTACTAATATAGACTGTGTCATGTTACTAATATAGACTTTGTCATGTTACTAATATAGACTTTGTCATGTTACTAATATAGACTTTGTCATGCTACTAATATAGACTTTGTCATGTTACTAATATAGACTTTGTCATGTTACTAATATAGACTTTGTCATGTTACTAATATAGACTTTGTCATGTTACTAATATAGACTGTGTCATGTTACTAATATAGACTTTGTCATGTTACTAATATAGACTTTGTCATGTTATAATATAGACTTTGCCATGTTACTAATATAGACTTTGTCATGTTACTAATATAGACTGTGTTATTTTACTAATATAGACTTTGTCATGTTACTAATATAGACATTGTCATGTTACTAATATCGACTTTGTCATGTTACTAATATAGACTGTGTCATGTTACTAATGTAGACTGTCATGTTACTAATATAGACTGTCATGTTACTAATATAGACTGTGTCATGTTACTAATATAGACTTTGTCATGTTACTAATATAGACTTTGTCATGTTACTAATATAGACTTTGTCATGTTACTAACATAGACTTTGTCATGTTACTAATATAGACTTTGTCATGTTACTAATATAGACTTTGTCATGCTACTAATATAGACTTTGTCATGTTACTAATATAGACTGTGTCATGTTACTAATATAGACTTTGTCATGTTACTAATATAGACTTTGTCATGTTACTAATATAGACTTTGTCATGCTACTAATATAGACTTTGTCATGTTACCAATATAGACTTTGTCATGTTACTAATATAGACTTTGTCATGTTACTAGTATAGACTTTGTCATGTTACTAATATAGACTGTGTCATGTTACTAATATAGACTGTCATGTTACTAATATAGACTTTGTCATGTTACTAATATAGACTTTGCCATGTTACTAATATAGACTTTGTCATGTTACTAATATAGACTTTGTCATGCTACTAATATAGACTTTGTCATGTTACTAATATAGACTTTGTCATGTTACTAATATAGACTTTGTTATGTTACTAATATAGACTTTGTCATGTTACTAATATAGACTGTGTCATGCTACTAATATAGACTGTGTCATGTTACTAATATAGACTTTGTCATGCTACTAATATAGACTGTGTCATGTTACTAATATAGACTTTGTGATGTTACTAATATAGACTGTGTCATGTTACTAATATAGACTGTGTCATGTTACTAATATAGACTGTGTCATGTTACTAATATAGACTGTCATGTTACTAATATAGACTTTGTCATGTTACTAATATAGACTTTGTCATGTTACTAATATAGACTTTGTCATGTTACTAATATAGACTTTGTCATGTTACTAATATAGACTGTGTGATACTACTAATATAGACTGTGTCATGTTACTAACATAGACTTTGTCATGCTACTAATATAGACTGTGTCATGTTACTAATATAGACTGTGTCATGTTACTAATATAGACTTTGTCATGTTACTAATATAGACTGTGTGATGTTACTAATATAGACTGTGTCATGTTACTAATATAGAATTTGTCATGTTACTAATATAGACTGTCTCATGTTACTAATATAGACTGTGTCATGTTACTAATATAGACTGTGTCATGTTACTAATATAGACTGTCATGTTACTAATATAGACTTTGTCATGTTACTAATATAGACTGTGTCATGCTACTAATATAGACTTTGTCATGTTACTAATATAGACTTTGTCATGCTACTAATATAGACTTTGTCATGTTACTAATATAGACTGTCATGTTACTAATATAGACTTTGTCATGCTACTAATATAGACTTTGTCATGCTACTAATATAGACTTTGTCATGCTACTAATATAGACTTTGTCATGTTACTAATATAGACTGTGTCATGTTACTAATATAGACTGTGTCATGTTACTAATATAGACTGTGTCATGTTACTAATATAGACTTTGTCATGTTACTAATATAGACTTTGTCATGTTACTAATATAGACTTTGTCATGTTACAAATATAGACTGTGTCATGTTACTAATATAGACTGTGTCATGTTACTAATATAGACTGTGTCATGTTACTAATATAGACTGTGTCATGTTACTAATATAGACTGTGTCATGTTACTAATATAGACTTTGTCATGTTACTAATATAGACATTGTCATGTTACTAATATAGACTGTGTCATGTTACTAATATAGACTTTGTCATGTTACTAATATAGACTTTGTCATGTTACTAATATAGACTGTGTCATGTTACTAATATAGACTTTGTCATGCTACTAATATAGACTTTGTCATGTTACTAATATAGACTGTGTCATGCTACTAATATAGACTGTGTCATGTTACTAATATAGACTTTGTCATGTTACTAATATAGACTTTGTCATGTTACTAATATAGACTTTGTCATGCTACTAATATAGACTTTGTCATGCTACTAATATAGACTTTGTCATGCTACAAACATAGACTTTGTCATGTTACTAATATAGACTGTGTCATGTTACTAATATAGACTTTGTCATGTTACTAATATAGACTGTGTCATGTTACTAATATAGACTTTGTCATGCTATTAATATAGACTGTGTCATGTTACTAATATAGACTGTGTCATGTTACTAATATAGACTGTGTCATGTTACTAATATAGACTTTGTCATGCTACTAATATAGACTGTGTCATGTTACTAATATAGACTGTGTCATGTTACTAATATAGACGTTGTCATGTTACTAATATAGACTTTGTCATGTTACTAATATAGACTTTGTCATGCTACTAATATAGACTTTGTCATGCTACTAATATAGACTTTGTCATGCTACTAATATAGACTTTGTCATGTTACTAATATAGACTGTGTCATGTTACTAATATAGACTTTGTCATGTTACTAATATAGACTGTGTCATGTTACTAATATAGACTTTGTCATGCTACTAATATAGACTGTGTCATGTTACTAATATAGACTGTGTCATGTTACTAATATAGACTTTGTCATGTTACTAATATAGACTTTGTCATGTTACTAATATAGACTTTGTCATGTTACTAATATAGACTTTGTCATGTTACTAATATCGACTTTGTCATGTTACTATTATAGACTGTGTCATGTTACTAATGTAGACTGTCATGTTACTAATATAGACTGTCATGTTACTAATATAGACTGTGTCATGTTACTAATATAGACTTTGTCATGTTACTAATATAGACTTTGTCATGTTACTAATATAGACTTTGTCATGTTACTAATATAGACTTTGTCATGTTACTAATATAGACTTTGTCATGCTACTAATATAGACTTTGTCATGTTACTAATATAGACTTTGTCATGTTACTAATATAGACTTTGTCATGTTACTAATATAGACTTTGTCATGTTACTAATATAGACATTGTCATGTTACTAATATCGACTTTGTCATGTTACTAATATAGACTGTGTCATGTTACTAATGTAGACTGTCATGTTACTAATATAGACTGTCATGTTACTAATATAGACTGTGTCATGTTACTAATATAGACTTTGTCATGTTACTAATATAGACTTTGTCATGTTACTAATATAGACTTTGTCATGTTACTAATATAGACTTTGTCATGTTACTAATATAGACTTTGTCATGCTACTAATATAGACTTTGTCATGTTACTAATATAGACTGTGTCATGTTACTAATGTAGACTGTCATGTTACTAATATAGACTGTCATGTTACTAATATAGACTGTGTCATGTTACTAATATAGACTTTGTCATGTTACTAATATAGACTTTGTCATGTTACTAATATAGACTTTGTCATGTTACTAACATAGACTTTGTCATGTTACTAATATAGACTTTGTCATGTTACTAATATAGACTTTGTCATGCTACTAATATAGACTTTGTCATGTTACTAATATAGACTGTGTCATGTTACTAATATAGACTTTGTCATGTTACTAATATAGACTTTGTCATGTTACTAATATAGACTTTGTCATGCTACTAATATAGACTTTGTCATGTTACCAATATAGACTTTGTCATGTTACTAATATAGACTTTGTCATGTTACTAGTATAGACTTTGTCATGTTACTAATATAGACTGTGTCATGTTACTAATATAGACTGTCATGTTACTAATATAGACTTTGTCATGTTACTAATATAGACTTTGCCATGTTACTAATATAGACTTTGTCATGTTACTAATATAGACTTTGTCATGCTACTAATATAGACTTTGTCATGTTACTAATATAGACTTTGTCATGTTACTAATATAGACTTTGTTATGTTACTAATATAGACTTTGTCATGTTACTAATATAGACTGTGTCATGCTACTAATATAGACTGTGTCATGTTACTAATATAGACTTTGTCATGCTACTAATATAGACTGTGTCATGTTACTAATATAGACTTTGTCATGTTACTAATATAGACTGTGTCATGTTACTAATATAGACTGTGTCATGTTACTAATATAGACTGTGTCATGTTACTAATATAGACTGTGTCATGTTACTAATATAGACTGTCATGTTACTAATATAGACTTTGTCATGTTACTAATATAGACTTTGTCATTTAACTAATATAGACTTTGTCATGTTACTAATATAGACTTTGTCATGTTACTAATATAGACTGTGTGATACTACTAATATAGACTGTGTCATGTTACTAACATAGACTTTGTCATGCTACTAATATAGACTGTGTCATGTTACTAATATAGACTGTGTCATGTTACTAATATAGACTTTGTCATGTTACTAATATAGACTGTGTGATGTTACTAATATAGACTGTGTCATGTTACTAATATAGACTTTGTCATGTTACTAATATAGACTGTCTCATGTTACTAATATAGACTGTGTCATGTTACTAATATAGACTGTGTCATGTTACTAATATAGACTGTCATGTTACTAATATAGACTTTGTCATGTTACTAATATAGACTGTGTCATGCTACTAATATAGACTTTGTCATGTTACTAATATAGACTTTGTCATGCTACTAATATAGACTTTGTCATGTTACTAATATAGACTGTCATGTTACTAATATAGACTTTGTCATGCTACTAATATAGACTTTGTCATGCTACTAATATAGACTTTGTCATGCTACTAATATAGACTTTGTCATGTTACTAATATAGACTGTGTCATGTTACTAATATAGACTGTGTCATGTTACTAATATAGACTGTGTCATGTTACTAATATAGACTTTGTCATGTTACTAATATAGACTTTGTCATGTTACTAATATAGACTTTGTCATGTTACAAATATAGACTGTGTCATGTTACTAATATAGACTGTGTCATGTTACTAATATAGACTGTGTCATGTTACTAATATAGACTGTGTCATGTTACTAATATAGACTGTGTCATGTTACTAATATAGACTTTGTCATGTTACTAATATAGACATTGTCATGTTACTAATATAGACTGTGTCATGTTACTAATATAGACTTTGTCATGTTACTAATATAGACTTTGTCATGTTACTAATATAGACTGTGTCATGTTACTAATATAGACTTTGTCATGCTACTAATATAGACTTTGTCATGTTACTAATATAGACTGTGTCATGCTACTAATATAGACTGTGTCATGTTACTAATATAGACTTTGTCATGTTACTAATATAGACTTTGTCATGTTACTAATATAGACTTTGTCATGCTACTAATATAGACTTTGTCATGCTACTAATATAGACTTTGTCATGCTACTAATATAGACTTTGTCATGTTACTAATATAGACTGTGTCATGTTACTAATATAGACTTTGTCATGCTACTAATATAGACTTTGTCATGTTACTAATATAGACTGTGTCATGCTACTAATATAGACTGTGTCATGTTACTAATATAGACTTTGTCATGTTACTAATATAGACTTTGTCATGTTACTAATATAGACTTTGTCATGCTACTAATATAGACTTTGTCATGCTACTAATATAGACTTTGTCATGCTACAAACATAGACTTTGTCATGTTACTAATATAGACTGTGTCATGTTACTAATATAGACTTTGTCATGTTACTAATATAGACTGTGTCATGTTACTAATATAGACTTTGTCATGCTATTAATATAGACTGTGTCATGTTACTAATATAGACTGTGTCATGTTACTAATATAGACTGTGTCATGTTACTAATATAGACTTTGTCATGCTACTAATATAGACTGTGTCATGTTACTAATATAGACTGTGTCATGTTACTAATATAGACGTTGTCATGTTACTAATATAGACTTTGTCATGTTACTAATATAGACTTTGTCATGCTACTAATATAGACTTTGTCATGCTACTAATATAGACTTTGTCATGCTACTAATATAGACTTTGTCATGTTACTAATATAGACTGTGTCATGTTACTAATATAGACTTTGTCATGTTACTAATATAGACTGTGTCATGTTACTAATATAGACTTTGTCATGCTACTAATATAGACTGTGTCATGTTACTAATATAGACTGTGTCATGTTACTAATATAGACTTTGTCATGTTACTAATATAGACTTTGTCATGTTACTAATATAGACTTTGTCATGTTACTAATATAGACTTTGTCATGTTACTAATATCGACTTTGTCATGTTACTATTATAGACTGTGTCATGTTACTAATGTAGACTGTCATGTTACTAATATAGACTGTCATGTTACTAATATAGACTGTGTCATGTTACTAATATAGACTTTGTCATGTTACTAATATAGACTTTGTCATGTTACTAATATAGACTTTGTCATGTTACTAATATAGACTTTGTCATGTTACTAATATAGACTTTGTCATGCTACTAATATAGACTTTGTCATGTTACTAATATAGACTTTGTCATGTTACTAATATAGACTTTGTCATGTTACTAATATAGACTTTGTCATGTTACTAATATAGACATTGTCATGTTACTAATATCGACTTTGTCATGTTACTAATATAGACTGTGTCATGTTACTAATGTAGACTGTCATGTTACTAATATAGACTGTCATGTTACTAATATAGACTGTGTCATGTTACTAATATAGACTTTGTCATGTTACTAATATAGACTTTGTCATGTTACTAATATAGACTTTGTCATGTTACTAATATAGACTTTGTCATGTTACTAATATAGACTTTGTCATGCTACTAATATAGACTTTGTCATGTTACTAATATAGACTGTGTCATGTTACTAATGTAGACTGTCATGTTACTAATATAGACTGTCATGTTACTAATATAGACTGTGTCATGTTACTAATATAGACTTTGTCATGTTACTAATATAGACTTTGTCATGTTACTAATATAGACTTTGTCATGTTACTAACATAGACTTTGTCATGTTACTAATATAGACTTTGTCATGTTACTAATATAGACTTTGTCATGCTACTAATATAGACTTTGTCATGTTACTAATATAGACTGTGTCATGTTACTAATATAGACTTTGTCATGTTACTAATATAGACTTTGTCATGTTACTAATATAGACTTTGTCATGCTACTAATATAGACTTTGTCATGTTACCAATATAGACTTTGTCATGTTACTAATATAGACTTTGTCATGTTACTAGTATAGACTTTGTCATGTTACTAATATAGACTGTGTCATGTTACTAATATAGACTGTCATGTTACTAATATAGACTTTGTCATGTTACTAATATAGACTTTGCCATGTTACTAATATAGACTTTGTCATGTTACTAATATAGACTTTGTCATGCTACTAATATAGACTTTGTCATGTTACTAATATAGACTTTGTCATGTTACTAATATAGACTTTGTTATGTTACTAATATAGACTTTGTCATGTTACTAATATAGACTGTGTCATGCTACTAATATAGACTGTGTCATGTTACTAATATAGACTTTGTCATGCTACTAATATAGACTGTGTCATGTTACTAATATAGACTTTGTCATGTTACTAATATAGACTGTGTCATGTTACTAATATAGACTGTGTCATGTTACTAATATAGACTGTGTCATGTTACTAATATAGACTGTGTCATGTTACTAATATAGACTGTCATGTTACTAATATAGACTTTGTCATGTTACTAATATAGACTTTGTCATTTAACTAATATAGACTTTGTCATGTTACTAATATAGACTTTGTCATGTTACTAATATAGACTGTGTGATACTACTAATATAGACTGTG
Source organism: Eledone cirrhosa (assembly GCA_964016885.1). Taxonomy (NCBI): domain Eukaryota; kingdom Metazoa; phylum Mollusca; class Cephalopoda; order Octopoda; family Eledonidae; genus Eledone; species Eledone cirrhosa. Next base: position 2,382,304 of record OZ024759.1, on the reverse strand, counting down.
TCATGTTACTAACATAGACTTTGTCATGCTACTAATATAGACTGTGTCATGTTACTAATATAGACTGTGTCATGTTACTAATATAGACTTTGTCATGTTACTAATATAGACTGTGTGATGTTACTAATATAGACTGTGTCATGTTACTAATATAGACTTTGTCATGTTACTAATATAGACTGTCTCATGTTACTAATATAGACTGTGTCATGTTACTAATATAGACTGTGTCATGTTACTAATATAGACTGTCATGTTACTAATATAGACTTTGTCATGTTACTAATATAGACTGTGTCATGCTACTAATATAGACTTTGTCATGTTACTAATATAGACTTTGTCATGCTACTAATATAGACTTTGTCATGTTACTAATATAGACTGTCATGTTACTAATATAGACTTTGTCATGCTACTAATATAGACTTTGTCATGCTACTAATATAGACTTTGTCATGCTACTAATATAGACTTTGTCATGTTACTAATATAGACTGTGTCATGTTACTAATATAGACTGTGTCATGTTACTAATATAGACTGTGTCATGTTACTAATATAGACTTTGTCATGTTACTAATATAGACTTTGTCATGTTACTAATATAGACTTTGTCATGTTACAAATATAGACTGTGTCATGTTACTAATATAGACTGTGTCATGTTACTAATATAGACTGTGTCATGTTACTAATATAGACTGTGTCATGTTACTAATATAGACTGTGTCATGTTACTAATATAGACTTTGTCATGTTACTAATATAGACATTGTCATGTTACTAATATAGACTGTGTCATGTTACTAATATAGACTTTGTCATGTTACTAATATAGACTTTGTCATGTTACTAATATAGACTGTGTCATGTTACTAATATAGACTTTGTCATGCTACTAATATAGACTTTGTCATGTTACTAATATAGACTGTGTCATGCTACTAATATAGACTGTGTCATGTTACTAATATAGACTTTGTCATGTTACTAATATAGACTTTGTCATGTTACTAATATAGACTTTGTCATGCTACTAATATAGACTTTGTCATGCTACTAATATAGACTTTGTCATGCTACAAACATAGACTTTGTCATGTTACTAATATAGACTGTGTCATGTTACTAATATAGACTTTGTCATGTTACTAATATAGACTGTGTCATGTTACTAATATAGACTTTGTCATGCTATTAATATAGACTGTGTCATGTTACTAATATAGACTGTGTCATGTTACTAATATAGACTGTGTCATGTTACTAATATAGACTTTGTCATGCTACTAATATAGACTGTGTCATGTTACTAATATAGACTGTGTCATGTTACTAATATAGACGTTGTCATGTTACTAATATAGACTTTGTCATGTTACTAATATAGACTTTGTCATGCTACTAATATAGACTTTGTCATGCTACTAATATAGACTTTGTCATGCTACTAATATAGACTTTGTCATGTTACTAATATAGACTGTGTCATGTTACTAATATAGACTTTGTCATGTTACTAATATAGACTGTGTCATGTTACTAATATAGACTTTGTCATGCTACTAATATAGACTGTGTCATGTTACTAATATAGACTGTGTCATGTTACTAATATAGACTTTGTCATGTTACTAATATAGACTTTGTCATGTTACTAATATAGACTTTGTCATGTTACTAATATAGACTTTGTCATGTTACTTATATCGACTTTGTCATGTTACTATTATAGACTGTGTCATGTTACTAATGTAGACTGTCATGTTACTAATATAGACTGTCATGTTACTAATATAGACTGTGTCATGTTACTAATATAGACTTTGTCATGTTACTAATATAGACTTTGTCATGTTACTAATATAGACTTTGTCATGTTACTAATATAGACTTTGTCATGTTACTAATATAGACTTTGTCATGCTACTAATATAGACTTTGTCATGTTACTAATATAGACTTTGTCATGTTACTAATATAGACTTTGTCATGTTACTAATATAGACTTTGTCATGTTACTAATATAGACATTGTCATGTTACTAATATCGACTTTGTCATGTTACTAATATAGACTGTGTCATGTTACTAATGTAGACTGTCATGTTACTAATATAGACTGTCATGTTACTAATATAGACAGTGTCATGTTACTAATATAGACTTTGTCATGTTACTAATATAGACTTTGTCATGTTACTAATATAGACTTTGTCATGTTACTAATATAGACTTTGTCATGTTACTAATATAGACTTTGTCATGCTACTAATATAGACTTTGTCATGTTACTAATATAGACTGTGTCATGTTACTAATATAGACTTTGTCATGTTACTAATATAGACTTTGTCATGTTACTAATATAGACTTTGTCATGCTACTAATATAGACTTTGTCATGTTACTAATATAGACTTTGTCATGTTACTAATATAGACTTTGCCATGTTACTAATATAGACTTTGTCATGTTACTAATATAGACTTTGTCATGTTACTAATATAGACTGTGTCATGTTACTAATATAGACTTTGTCATGTTACTAATATAGACTTTGTCATGTTAAAATATAGACTTTGCCATGTTACTAATATAGACTTTGTCATGTTACTAATATAGACTGTGTCATGTTACTAATATAGACTTTGTCATGTTACTAATATAGACATTGTCATGTTACTAATATCGACTTTGTCATGTTACTAATATAGACTGTGTCATGTTACTAATGTAGACTGTCATGTTACTAATATAGACTGTCATGTTACTAATATAGACTGTGTCATGTTACTAATATAGACTTTGTCATGTTACTAATATAGACTTTGTCATGCTACTAATATAGACTTTGTCATGTTACTAACATAGACTTTGTCATGTTACTAATATAGACTGTGTCATGTTACTAATATAGACTTTGTCATGTTACTAATATAGACTTTGTCATGTTACTAATATAGACTTTGTCATGTTACTAATATAGACTTTGTCATGTTACTAATATAGACTTTGTCATGTTACTAATATAGACTGTGTCATGTTACTAATATAGACTGTCATGTAACTAGTATAGACTTTGTCATGTTACTAATATAGACTTTGTCATGTTACTAATATAGACTTTGTCATGTTACTAATATAGACTGTGTGATGCTACTAATATAGACTGTGTCATGTTACTAACATAGACTTTGTCATGCTACTTATATAGACTGTGTCATGTTACTAATATAAACTGTGTCATGTTACTAATATAGACTTTGTCATGTTACTAATATAGACTGTGTCATGTTACTAATATAGACTGTGTCATGTTACTAATATAGACTTTGTCATGTTACTAATATAGACTGTATCATGTTACTAATATAGACTGTGTCATGTTACTAATATAGACTGTGTCATGTTACTAATATAGACTGTCATGTTACTAATATAGACTTTGTCATGTTACTAATATAGACTGTGTCATGCTACTAATATAGACTTTGTCATGTTACTAATATAGACTTTATCATGCTACTAATATAGACTGTGTCATGTTACTAATATAGACTTTGTCATGTTACTAATATAGACTTTGCCATGTTACTAATATAGACTTTGTCATGTTACTAATATAGACTTTGTCATGCTACTAATATAGACTTTGTCATGTTACTAATATAGACTTTGTCATGTTACTAATATAGACTTTGTCATGTTACTAATATAGACTTTGTCATGTTACTAATATAGACTGTGTCATGCTACTAATATAGACTGTGTCATGTTACTAATATAGACTTTGTCATGCTACTAATATAGACTGTGTCATGTTACTAATATAGAGTGTGTCATGTTACTAATGTAGACTGTCATGTTACTAATATAGACTGTCATGTTACTAATATAGACTGTGTCATGTTACTAATATAGACTTTGTCATGTTACTAATATAGACTTTGTCATGTTACTAATATAGACTTTGTCATGTTACTAATATAGACTTTGTCATGTTACTAATATAGACTTTGTCATGCTACTAATATAGACTTTGTCATGTTACTAATATAGACTGTGTCATGTTACTAATATAGACTTTGTCATGTTACTAATATAGACTTTGTCATGTTACTAATATAGACTTTGTCCTGCTACTAATATAGACTTTGTCATGTTACTAATATAGACTTTGTCATGTTACTAATATAGACATTGTCATGTTACTAATATCGACTTTGTCATGTTACTAATATAGACTGTGTCATGTTACTAATGTAGACTGTCATGTTACTAATATAGACTGTCATGTTACTAATATAGACTGTGTCATGTTACTAATATAGACTTTGTCATGTTACTAATATAGACTTTGTCATGTTACTAATATAGACTTTGTCATGTTACTAATATAGACTTTGTCATGTTACTAATATAGACTTTGTCATGCTACTAATATAGACTTTGTCATGTTACTAATATAGACTGTGTCATGTTACTAATATAGACTTTGTCATGTTACTAATATAGACTTTGTCATGTTACTAATATAGACTTTGTCATGCTACTAATATAGACTTTGTCATGTTACTAATATAGACTTTGTCATGTTACTAATATAGACTGTCATGTTACGAATACAGACTTTGTCATGCTACTAATATAGACTTTGTCATGTTACTAATATAGACTGTGTCATGTTACTAATATAGACTTTGTCATGTTACTAATATATACTTTGTCATGTTACTAATATAGACTTTGTCATGTTACTAATATAGACTTTGTCATGTTACTAATATAGACTTTGTCATGTTACTAATATAGACATTGTCATGTTACTAATATCGACTTTGTCATGTTACTAATATAGACTGTGTCATGTTACTAATGTAGACTGTCATGTTACTAATATAGACTGTCATGTTACTAATATAGACTGTGTCATGTTACTAATATAGACTTTGTCATGTTACTAATATAGACTTTGTCATGTTACTAATATAGACTTTGTCATGTTACTAATATAGACTTTGTCATGCTACTAATATAGACTTTGGCATGTTACTAATATAGACTGTGTCATGTTACTAATATAGACTTTGTCATGTTACTAATATAGACTTTGTCATGTTACTAATATAGACTTTGTCATGTTACTAATATAGACATTGTCATGTTACTAATATCGACTTTGTCATGTTACTAATGTAGACTGTCATGTTACTGATATAGACTGTCATGTTACTAATATAGACTGTGTCATGTTACTAATATAGACTTTGTCATGTTACTAATATAGACTTTGTCATGTTACTAATATAGAATTTGTCATGTTACTAATATAGACTTTGTCATGTTACTAATATAGACTTTGTCATGCTACTAATATAGACTTTGTCATGTTACTAATATAGACTGTGTCATGTTACTAATATAGACTTTGTCATGTTACTAATATAGACTTTGTCATGTTACTAATATAGACTTTGTCATGCTACTAATATAGACTTTGTCATGTTACTAATATAAACTTTGTCATGTTACTAATATAGACTTTGTCATGTTACTAATATAGACTTTGTCATGTTACTAATATAGACTGTGTCATGTTACTAATATAGACTTTGTCATGTTACTAATATAGACTTTGTCATGTTATAATATAGACTTTGCCATGTTACTAATATAGACTTTGTCATGTTACTAATATAGACTGTGTTATTTTACTAATATAGACTTTGTCATGTTACTAATATAGACATTGTCATGTTACTAATATCGACTTTGTCATGTTACTAATATAGACTGTGTCATGTTACTAATGTAGACTGTCATGTTACTAATATAGACTGTCATGTTACTAATATAGACTGTGTCATGTTACTAATATAGACTTTGTCATGTTACTAATATAGACTTTGTCATGTTACTAATATAGACTTTGTCATGTTACTAACATAGACTTTGTCATGTTACTAATATAGACTTTGTCATGTTACTAATATAGACTTTGTCATGCTACTAATATAGACTTTGTCATGTTACTAATATAGACTGTGTCATGTTACTAATATAGACTTTGTCATGTTACTAATATAGACTTTGTCATGTTACTAATATAGACTTTGTCATGCTACTAATATAGACTTTGTCATGTTACCAATATAGACTTTGTCATGTTACTAATATAGACTTTGTCATGTTACTAGTATAGACTTTGTCATGTTACTAATATAGACTGTGTCATGTTACTAATATAGACTGTCATGTTACTAATATAGACTTTGTCATGTTACTAATATAGACTTTGCCATGTTACTAATATAGACTTTGTCATGTTACTAATATAGACTTTGTCATGCTACTAATATAGACTTTGTCATGTTACTAATATAGACTTTGTCATGTTACTAATATAGACTTTGTTATGTTACTAATATAGACTTTGTCATGTTACTAATATAGACTGTGTCATGCTACTAATATAGACTGTGTCATGTTACTAATATAGACTTTGTCATGCTACTAATATAGACTGTGTCATGTTACTAATATAGACTTTGTCATGTTACTAATATAGACTGTGTCATGTTACTAATATAGACTGTGTCATGTTACTAATATAGACTGTGTCATGTTACTAATATAGACTGTCATGTTACTAATATAGACTTTGTCATGTTACTAATATAGACTTTGTCATGTTACTAATATAGACTTTGTCATGTTACTAATATAGACTTTGTCATGTTACTAATATAGACTGTGTGATACTACTAATATAGACTGTGTCATGTTACTAACATAGACTTTGTCATGCTACTAATATAGACTGTGTCATGTTACTAATATAGACTGTGTCATGTTACTAATATAGACTTTGTCATGTTACTAATATAGACTGTGTGATGTTACTAATATAGACTGTGTCATGTTACTAATATAGACTTTGTCATGTTACTAATATAGACTGTCTCATGTTACTAATATAGACTGTGTCATGTTACTAATATAGACTGTGTCATGTTACTAATATAGACTGTCATGTTACTAATATAGACTTTGTCATGTTACTAATATAGACTGTGTCATGCTACTAATATAGACTTTGTCATGTTACTAATATAGACTTTGTCATGCTACTAATATAGACTGTGTCATGTTACTAATATAGACTTTGTCATGTTACTAATATAGACTTTGCCATGTTACTAATATAGACTTTGTCATGTTACTAATATAGACTTTGTCATGCTACTAATATAGACTTTGTCATGTTACTAATATAGACTTTGTCATGTTACTAATATAGACTTTGTCATGTTACTAATATAGACTTTGTCATGTTACTAATATAGACTGTGTCATGCTACTAATATAGACTGTGTCATGTTACTAATATAGACTTTGTCATGCTACTAATATAGACTGTGTCATGTTACTAATATAGACTTTGTCATGTTACTAATATAGACTTTGTCATGTTACTAATATAGACTGTGTCATGTTACTAATATAGACTGTGTCATGTTACTAATATAGACTGTCATGTTACTAATATAGACTTTGTCATGTTACTAATATAGACTTTGTCATGTTACTAATATAGACTTTGTCATGTTACTAATATAGACTTTGTCATGTTATTAATATAGACTGTGTGATGCTACTAATATAGACTTTGTCATGTTACTAATATAGAATGTGTCATGTTACTAATATAGACTGTGTCATGATACTAATATAGACTTTGTCATGTTACTTATATAGACTGTGTCATGTTACTAATATAGACTTTGTCATCTTACTAATATAGACTGTGTCATATTACTAATATAGACTGTGTCATGTTACTAATATAGACTGTGTCATGCTACTAATATAGACTTTGTCATGTTACTAATATAGACTGTCATGTTACTAATACAGACTTTGTCATGCTACTAATATAGACTTTGTCATGTTACTAATATAGACTGTGTCATGTTACTAATATAGACTTTGTCATGTTACTAATATAGACTTTGTCATGTTACTAATATAGACTGTGTCATGTTACTAATATAGACTTTGTCATGTTACTAATATAGACTTTGTCATGTTACTAATATAGACTTTGTCATGTTACTAATATAGACTTTGTCATGCTACTAATATAGACTTTGTCATGTTACTAATATAGACTGTGTCATGTTACTAATATAGACTTTGTCATGTTACTTATATAGACTTTGTCATGTTACTAATATAGACTTTGTCATGCTACTAATATAGACTTTGTCATGTTACTAATATAGACTTTGTCATGTTACTAATATAGACTGTCATGTTACTAATACAGACTTTGTCATGCTACTAATATAGACTTTGTCATGTTACTAATATAGACTGTGTCATGTTACTAATATAGACTTTGTCATGTTACTAATATATACTTTGTCATGTTACTAATATAGACTTTGTCATGTTACTAATATAGACTTTGTCATGTTACTAATATAGACTTTGTCATGTTACTAATATAGACATTGTCATGTTACTAATATCGACTTTGTCATGTTACTAATATAGACTGTGTCATGTTACTAATGTAGACTGTCATGTTACTAATATAGACTGTCATGTTACTAATATAGACTGTGTCATGTTACTAATATAGACTTTGTCATGTTACTAATATAGACTTTGTCATGTTATTATATAGACTTTGTCATGTTACTAATATAGACTTTGTCATGCTACTAATATAGACTTTGGCATGTTACTAATATAGACTGTGTCATGTTACTAATATAGACTTTGTCATGTTACTAATATAGACTTTGTCATGTTACTAATATAGACTTTGTCATGTTACTAATATAGACATTGTCATGTTACTAATATCGACTTTGTCATGTTACTAATGTAGACTGTCATGTTACTGATATAGACTGTCATGTTACTAATATAGACTGTGTCATGTTACTAATATAGACTTTGTCATGTTACTAATATAGACTTTGTCATGTTACTAATATAGAATTTGTCATGTTACTAATATAGACTTTGTCATGTTACTAATATAGACTTTGTCATGCTACTAATATAGACTTTGTCATGTTACTAATATAGACTGTGTCATGTTACTAATATAGACTTTGTCATGTTACTAATATAGACTTTGTCATGTTACTAATATAGACTTTGTCATGCTACTAATATAGACTTTGTCATGTTACTAATATAGACTTTGTCATGTTACTAATATAGACTTTGTCATGTTACTAATATAGACTTTGTCATGTTACTAATATAGACTGTGTCATGTTACTAATATAGACTTTGTCATGTTACTAATATAGACTTTGTCATGTTATAATATAGACTTTGCCATGTTACTAATATAGACTTTGTCATGTTACTAATATAGACTGTGTTATTTTACTAATATAGACTTTGTCATGTTACAAATATAGACATTGTCATGTTACTAATATCGACTTTGTCATGTTACTAATATAGACTGTGTCATGTTACTAATGTAGACTGTCATGTTACTAATATAGACTGTCATGTTACTAATATAGACTGTGTCATGTTACTAATATAGACTTTGTCATGTTACTAATATAGACTTTGTCATGTTACTAATATAGACTTTGTCATGTTACTAACATAGACTTTGTCATGTTACTAATATAGACTTTGTCATGTTACTAATATAGACTTTGTCATGCTACTAATATAGACTTTGTCATGTTACTAATATAGACTGTGTCATGTTACTAATATAGACTTTGTCATGTTACTAATATAGACTTTGTCATGTTACTAATATAGACTTTGTCATGCTACTAATATAGACTTTGTCATGTTACTAATATAGACTTTGTCATGTTACTAATATAGACTTTGTCATGTTACTAATATAGACTTTGTCATGTTACTAATATAGACTGTGTCATGTTACTAATATAGACTGTCATGTTACTAATATAGACTTTGTCATGTTACTAATATAGACTTTGCCATGTTACTAATATAGACTTTGTCATGTTACTAATATAGACTTTGTCATGCTACTAATATAGACTTTGTCATGTTACTAATATAGACTTTGTCATGTTACTAATATAGACTTTGTCATGTTACTAATATAGACTTTGTCATGTTACTAATATAGACTGTGTCATGCTACTAATATAGACTGTGTCATGTTACTAATATAGACTTTGTCATGCTACTAATATAGACTGTGTCATGTTACTAATATAGACTGTGTCATGCTACTAATATAGACTTTGTCATGTTACTAATATAGACTGTCATGTTACTAATATAGACTTTGTCATGTTACTAATATAGACTGTCATGTTACTAATACAGACTTTGTCATGCTACTAATATAGACTTTGTCATGTTACTAATATAGACTGTGTCATGTTACTAATATAGACTTTGTCATGTTACTAATATAGACTTTGTCATGTTACTAATATAGACTGTGTCATGTTACTAATATAGACTTTGTCATGTTACTAATATAGACTTTGTCATGTTACTAATATAGACTTTGTCATGTTACTAATATAGACTTTGTCATGCTACTAATATAGACTTTGTCATGTTACTAATATAGACTGTGTCATGTTACTAATATAGACTTTGTCATGTTACTAATATAGACTTTGTCATGTTACTAATATAGACTTTGTCATGCTACTAATATAGACTTTGTCATGTTACTAACATAGACTTTGTCATGTTACTAATATAGACTTTGTCATGTTACTAATATAGACTTTGTCATGCTACTAATATAGACTTTGTCATGTTACTAATATAGACTGTGTCATGTTACTAATATAGACTTTGTATTGTTACTAATATAGACTTTGTCATGTTACTAATATAGACTTTGTCATGCTACTAATATAGACTTTGTCATGTTACTAATATAGACTTTGTCATGTTACTAATATAGACTTTGTCATGTTACTAATATAGACTTTGTCATGTTACTAATATAGACTGTGTCATGTTACTAATATAGACTGTCATGTTACTAATATAGACTTTGTCATGTTACTAATATAGACTTTGTCATGTTACTAATATAGACTTTGTCATGCTACTAATATAGACTTTGTCATGTTACTAATATAGACTTTGTCATGTTACTAATATAGACTTTGTCATGTTACTAATATAGACTTTGTCATGTTACTAATATAGACTGTGTCATGCTACTAATATAGACTGTGTCATGTTACTAATATAGACTTTGTCATGCTACTAATATAGACTGTGTCATGTTACTAATATAGACTGTGTCATGCTACTAATATAGACTTTGTCATGTTACTAATATAGACTGTCATGTTACTAATACAGACTTTGTCATGCTACTAATATAGACTTTGTCATGTTACTAATATAGACTGTGTCATGTTACTAATATAGACTGTGTCATGTTACTAATATAGACTGTGTCATGTTACTAATATAGACTGTGTCATGCTACTAATATAGACTTTGTCATGTTACTAATATAGACTGTCATGTTACTAATACAGACTTTGTCATGCTACTAATATAGACTTTGTCATGTTACTAATATAGACTGTGTCATGTTACTAATATAGACTTTGTCATGTTACTAATATAGACTTTGTCATGTTACTAATATAGACTGTGTCATGTTACTAATATAGACTTTGTCATGTTACTAATATAGACTTTGTCATGTTACTAATATAGACTTTGTCATGTTACTAATATAGACTTTGTCATGCTACTAATATAGACTTTGTCATGTTACTAATATAGACTGTGTCATGTTACTAATATAGACTTTGTCATGTTACTAATATAGACTTTGTCATGTTACTAATATAGACTTTGTCATGCTACTAATATAGACTTTGTCATGTTACTAATATAGACTTTGTCATGTTACTAATATAGACTGTCATGTTACTAATACAGACTTTGTCATGCTACTAATATAGACTTTGTCATGTTACTAATATAGACTGTGTCATGTTACTAATATAGACTTTGTCATGTTACTAATATATACTTTGTCATGTTACTAATATAGACTTTGTCATGTTACTAATATAGACTTTGTCATGTTACTAATATAGACTGTGTCATGTTACTAATATAGACTTTGTCATGTTACTAATATAGACTTTGTCATGTTACTAATATATACTTTGTCATGTTACTAATATAGACTTTGTCATGTTACTAATATAGACTTTGTCATGTTACTAATATAGACTGTCATGTTATTAATACAGACTTTGTCATGCTACTAATATAGACTTTGTCATGTTACTAATATAGACTGTGTCATGTTACTAATATAGACTTTGTCATGTTACTAATATAGACTTTGTCATGTTACTAATATAGACTTTGTCATGTTACTAATATAGACTTTGTCATGCTACTAATATAGACTTTGTCATGTTACTAATATAGACTGTGTCATGTTACTAATATAGACTTTGTCATGTTACTAATATAGACTTTGTCATGTTACTAATATAGACTTTGTCATGCTACTAATATAGACTTTGTCATGTTACTAACATAGACTTTGTCATGTTACTAATATAGACTTTGTCATGTTACTAATATAGACTTTGTCATGCTACTAATATAGACTTTGTCATGTTACTAATATAGACTGTGTCATGTTACTAATATAGACTTTGTCATGTTACTAATATAGACTTTGTCATGTTACTAATATAGACTTTGTCATGCTACTAATATAGACTTTGTCATGTTACTAATATAGACTTTGTCATGTTACTAATATAGACTTTGTCATGTTACTAATATAGACTTTGTCATGTTACTAATATAGACTGTGTCATGTTACTAATATAGACTGTCATGTTACTAATATAGACTTTGTCATGTTACTAATATAGACTTTGCCATGTTACTAATATAGACTTTGTCATGTTACTAATATAGACTTTGTCATGCTACTAATATAGACTTTGTCATGTTACTAATATAGACTTTGTCATGTTACTAATATAGACTTTGTCATGTTACTAATATAGACTTTGTCATGTTACTAATATAGACTGTGTCATGCTACTAATATAGACTGTGTCATGTTACTAATATAGACTTTGTCATGCTACTAATATAGACTGTGTCATGTTACTAATATAGACTGTGTCATGCTACTAATATAGACTTTGTCATGTTACTAATATAGACTGTCATGTTACTAATACAGACTTTGTCATGCTACTAATATAGACTTTGTCATGTTACTAATATAGACTGTGTCATGTTACTAATATAGACTGTGTCATGTTACTAATATAGACTGTGTCATGTTACTAATATAGACTGTGTCATGCTACTAATATAGACTTTGTCATGTTACTAATATAGACTGTCATGTTACTAATACAGACTTTGTCATGCTACTAATATAGACTTTGTCATGTTACTAATATAGACTGTGTCATGTTACTAATATAGACTTTGTCATGTTACTAATATAGACTTTGTCATGTTACTAATATAGACTGTGTCATGTTACTAATATAGACTTTGTCATGTTACTAATATAGACTTTGTCATGTTACTAATATAGACTTTGTCATGTTACTAATATAGACTTTGTCATGCTACTAATATAGACTTTGTCATGTTACTAATATAGACTGTGTCATGTTACTAATATAGACTTTGTCATGTTACTAATATAGACTTTGTCATGTTACTAATATAGACTTTGTCATGCTACTAATATAGACTTTGTCATGTTACTAATATAGACTTTGTCATGTTACTAATATAGACTGTCATGTTACTAATACAGACTTTGTCATGCTACTAATATAGACTTTGTCATGTTACTAATATAGACTGTGTCATGTTACTAATATAGACTTTGTCATGTTACTAATATATACTTTGTCATGTTACTAATATAGACTTTGTCATGTTACTAATATAGACTTTGTCATGTTACTAATATAGACTTTGTCATGTTACTAATATAGACATTGTCATGTTACTAATATCGACTTTGTCATGTTACTAATATAGACTGTGTCATGTTACTAATGTAGACTGTCATGTTACTAATATAGACTGTCATGTTACTAATATAGACTGTGTCATGTTACTAATATAGACTTTGTCATGTTACTAATATAGACTTTGTCATGTTACTAATATAGACTTTGTCATGTTACTAATATAGACTTTGTCATGCTACTAATATAGACTTTGGCATGTTACTAATATAGACTGTGTCATGTTACTAATATAGACTTTGTCATGTTACTAATATAGACTTTGTCATGTTACTAATATAGACTTTGTCATGTTACTAATATAGACATTGTCATGTTACTAATATCGACTTTGTCATGTTACTAATGTAGACTGTCATGTTACTGATATAGACTGTCATGTTACTAATATAGACTGTGTCATGTTACTAATATAGACTTTGTCATGTTACTAATATAGACTTTGTCATGTTACTAATATAGAATTTGTCATGTTACTAATATAGACTGTGTCATGTTACTAATATAGACTTTGTCATGTTACTAATATAGACTTTGTCATGTTACTAATATAGACTTTGTCATGCTACTAATATAGACTTTGTCATGTTACTAATATAGACTTTGTCATGTTACTAATATAGACTTTGTCATGTTACTAATATAGACTTTGTCATGTTACTAATATAGACTGTGTCATGTTACTAATATAGACTTTGTCATGTTACTAATATAGACTTTGTCATGTTATAATATAGACTTTGCCATGTTACTAATATAGACTTTGTCATGTTACTAATATAGACTGTGTCATGTTACTAATATAGACTGTCATGTTACTAATATAGACTTTGTCATGTTACTAATATAGACTTTGCCATGTTACTAATATAGACTTTGTCATGTTACTAATATAGACTTTGTCATACTACTAATATAGACTTTGTCATGTTACTAATATAGACTTTGTCATGTTACTAATATAGACTTTGTCATGTTACTAATATAGACTTTGTCATGTTACTAATATAGACTGTGTCATGCTACTAATATAGACTGTGTCATGTTACTAATATAGACTTTGTCATGCTACTAATATAGACTGTGTCATGTTACTAATATAGACTTTGTCATGTTACTAATATAGACTTTGTCATGTTACTAATATAGACTGTGTCATGTTACTAATATAGACTGTGTCATGTTACTAATATAGACTGTCATGTTACTAATATAGACTTTGTCATGTTACTAATATAGACTTTGTCATGTTACTAATATAGACGTTGTCATGTTACTAATATAGACTTTGTCATGTTACTAATATAGACTGTGTGATGCTACTAATATAGACTGTGTCATGTTACTAACATAGACTTTGTCATGCTACTAATATAGACTGTGTCATGTTACTAATATAGACTGTGTCATGTTACTAATATAGACTTTGTCATGTTACTAATATAGACTGTGTGATGTTACTAATATAGACTGTGTCATGTTACTAATATAGACTTTGTCATGTTAGTAATATAGACTGTCTCATGTTACTAATATAGACTGTGTCATGTTACTAATATAGACTGTGTCATGTTACTAATATAGACTGTCATGTTACTAATATAGACTTTGTCATGTTACTAATATAGACTGTGTCATGCTACTAATATAGACTTTGTCATGTTACTAATATAGACTTTGTCATGCTACTAATATAGACTGTGTCATGTTACTAATATAGACTTTGTCATGTTACTAATATAGACTTTGTCATGTTACTAATATAGACTTTGTCATGCTACTAATATAGACTTTGTCATGTTACTAATATAGACTTTGTCATGTTACTAATATAGACTGTCATGTTACTAATACAGACTTTGTCATGCTACTAATATAGACTTTGTCATGTTACTAATATAGACTGTGTCATGTTACTAATATAGACTTTGTCATGTTACTAATATATACTTTGTCATGTTACTAATATAGACTTTGTCATGTTACTAATATAGACTTTGTCATGTTACTAATATAGACTGTCATGTTACTAATACAGACTTTGTCATGCTACTAATATAGACTTCGTCATGTTACTAATATAGACTGTGTCATGTTACTAATATAGACTGTGTCATGTTACTAATATAGACTGTGTCATGTTACTAATATAGACTGTGTCATGCTACTAATATAGACTTTGTCATGTTACTAATATAGACTGTCATGTTATTAATACAGACTTTGTCATGCTACTAATATAGACTTTGTCATGTTACTAATATAGACTGTGTCATGTTACTAATATAGACTTTGTCATGTTACTAATATAGACTTTGTCATGTTACTAATATAGACTGTGTCATGTTACTAATATAGACTTTGTCATGTTACTAATATAGACTTTGTCATGTTACTAATATAGACTTTGTCATGTTACTAATATAGACTTTGTCATGCTACTAATATAGACTTTGTCATGTTACTAATATAGACTGTGTCATGTTACTAATATAGACTTTGTCATGTTACTAATATAGACTTTGTCATGTTACTAATATAGACTTTGTCATGCTACTAATATAGACTTTGTCATGTTACTAACATAGACTTTGTCATGTTACTAATATAGACTTTGTCATGTTACTAATATAGACTTTGTCATGCTACTAATATAGACTTTGTCATGTTACTAATATAGACTGTGTCATGTTACTAATATAGACTTTGTCATGTTACTAATATAGACTTTGTCATGTTACTAATATAGACTTTGTCATGCTACTAATATAGACTTTGTCATGTTACTAATATAGACTTTGTCATGTTACTAATATAGACTTTGTCATGTTACTAATATAGACTTTGTCATGTTACTAATATAGACTGTGTCATGTTACTAATATAGACTGTCATGTTACTAATATAGACTTTGTCATGTTACTAATATAGACTTTGCCATGTTACTAATATAGACTTTGTCATGTTACTAATATAGACTTTGTCATGCTACTAATATAGACTTTGTCATGTTACTAATATAGACTTTGTCATGTTACTAATATAGACTTTGTCATGTTACTAATATAGACTTTGTCATGTTACTAATATAGACTGTGTCATGCTACTAATATAGACTGTGTCATGTTACTAATATAGACTTTGTCATGCTACTAATATAGACTGTGTCATGTTACTAATATAGACTGTGTCATGCTACTAATATAGACTTTGTCATGTTACTAATATAGACTGTCATGTTACTAATACAGACTTTGTCATGCTACTAATATAGACTTTGTCATGTTACTAATATAGACTGTGTCATGTTACTAATATAGACTGTGTCATGTTACTAATATAGACTGTGTCATGTTACTAATATAGACTGTGTCATGCTACTAATATAGACTTTGTCATGTTACTAATATAGACTGTCATGTTACTAATACAGACTTTGTCATGCTACTAATATAGACTTTGTCATGTTACTAATATAGACTGTGTCATGTTACTAATATAGACTTTGTCATGTTACTAATATAGACTTTGTCATGTTACTAATATAGACTGTGTCATGTTACTAATATAGACTTTGTCATGTTACTAATATAGACTTTGTCATGTTACTAATATAGACTTTGTCATGTTACTAATATAGACTTTGTCATGCTACTAATATAGACTTTGTCATGTTACTAATATAGACTGTGTCATGTTACTAATATAGACTTTGTCATGTTACTAATATAGACTTTGTCATGTTACTAATATAGACTTTGTCATGCTACTAATATAGACTTTGTCATGTTACTAATATAGACTTTGTCATGTTACTAATATAGACTGTCATGTTACTAATACAGACTTTGTCATGCTACTAATATAGACTTTGTCATGTTACTAATATAGACTGTGTCATGTTACTAATATAGACTTTGTCATGTTACTAATATATACTTTGTCATGTTACTAATATAGACTTTGTCATGTTACTAATATAGACTTTGTCATGTTACTAATATAGACTTTGTCATGTTACTAATATAGACATTGTCATGTTACTAATATCGACTTTGTCATGTTACTAATATAGACTGTGTCATGTTACTAATGTAGACTGTCATGTTACTAATATAGACTGTCATGTTACTAATATAGACTGTGTCATGTTACTAATATAGACTTTGTCATGTTACTAATATAGACTTTGTCATGTTACTAATATAGACTTTGTCATGTTACTAATATAGACTTTGTCATGCTACTAATATAGACTTTGTCATGTTACTAATATAGACTTTGTCATGTTACTAATATAGACTTTGTCATGTTACTAATATAGACATTGTCATGTTACTAATATCGACTTTGTCATGTTACTAATATAGACTGTGTCATGTTACTAATGTAGACTGTCATGTTACTAATATAGACTCTCATGTTACTAATATAGACTGTGTCATGTTACTAATATAGACTTTGTCATGTTACTAATATAGACTTTGTCATGTTACTAATATAGACTTTGTCATGTTACTAATATAGACTTTGTCATGCTACTAATATAGACTTTGGCATGTTACTAATATAGACTGTGTCATGTTACTAATATAGACTTTGTCATGTTACTAATATAGACTTTGTCATGTTACTAATATAGACTTTGTCATGTTACTAATATAGACATTGTCATGTTACTAATATCGACTTTGTCATGTTACTAATGTAGACTGTCATGTTACTGATATAGACTGTCATGTTACTAATATAGACTGTGTCATGTTACTAATATAGACTTTGTCATGTTACTAATATAGACTTTGTCATGTTACTAATATAGAATTTGTCATGTTACTAATATAGACTTTGTCATGTTACTAATATAGACTTTGTCATGCTACTAATATAGACTTTGTCATGTTACTAATATAGACTGTGTCATGTTACTAATATAGACTTTGTCATGTTACTAATATAGACTTTGTCATGTTACTAATATAGACTTTGTCATGCTACTAATATAGACTTTGTCATGTTACTAATATAGACTTTGTCATGTTACTAATATAGACTTTGTCATGTTACTAATATAGACTTTGTCATGTTACTAATATAGACTGTGTCATGTTACTAATATAGACTTTGTCATGTTACTAATATAGACTTTGTCATGTTATAATATAGACTTTGCCATGTTACTAATATAGACTTTGTCATGTTACTAATATAGACTGTGTCATGTTACTAATATAGACTGTCATGTTACTAATATAGACTTTGTCATGTTACTAATATAGACTTTGCCATGTTACTAATATAGACTTTGTCATGTTACTAATATAGACTTTGTCATACTACTAATATAGACTTTGTCATGTTACTAATATAGACTTTGTCATGTTACTAATATAGACTTTGTCATGTTACTAATATAGACTTTGTCATGTTACTAATATAGACTGTGTCATGCTACTAATATAGACTGTGTCATGTTACTAATATAGACTTTGTCATGCTACTAATATAGACTGTGTCATGTTACTAATATAGACTTTGTCATGTTACTAATATAGACTTTGTCATGTTACTAATATAGACTGTGTCATGTTACTAATATAGACTGTGTCATGTTACTAATATAGACTGTCATGTTACTAATATAGACTTTGTCATGTTACTAATATAGACTTTGTCATGTTACTAATATAGACGTTGTCATGTTACTAATATAGACTTTGTCATGTTACTAATATAGACTGTGTGATGCTACTAATATAGACTGTGTCATGTTACTAACATAGACTTTGTCATGCTACTAATATAGACTGTGTCATGTTACTAATATAGACTGTGTCATGTTACTAATATAGACTTTGTCATGTTACTAATATAGACTGTGTGATGTTACTAATATAGACTGTGTCATGTTACTAATATAGACTTTGTCATGTTAGTAATATAGACTGTCTCATGTTACTAATATAGACTGTGTCATGTTACTAATATAGACTGTGTCATGTTACTAATATAGACTGTCATGTTACTAATATAGACTTTGTCATGTTACTAATATAGACTGTGTCATGCTACTAATATAGACTTTGTCATGTTACTAATATAGACTTTGTCATGCTACTAATATAGACTGTGTCATGTTACTAATATAGACTTTGTCATGTTACTAATATAGACTTTGTCATGTTACTAATATAGACTTTGTCATGCTACTAATATAGACTTTGTCATGTTACTAATATAGACTTTGTCATGTTACTAATATAGACTGTCATGTTACTAATACAGACTTTGTCATGCTACTAATATAGACTTTGTCATGTTACTAATATAGACTGTGTCATGTTACTAATATAGACTTTGTCATGTTACTAATATATACTTTGTCATGTTACTAATATAGACTTTGTCATGTTACTAATATAGACTTTGTCATGTTACTAATATAGACTGTCATGTTACTAATACAGACTTTGTCATGCTACTAATATAGACTTCGTCATGTTACTAATATAGACTGTGTCATGTTACTAATATAGACTGTGTCATGTTACTAATATAGACTGTGTCATGTTACTAATATAGACTGTGTCATGCTACTAATATAGACTTTGTCATGTTACTAATATAGACTGTCATGTTATTAATACAGACTTTGTCATGCTACTAATATAGACTTTGTCATGTTACTAATATAGACTGTGTCATGTTACTAATATAGACTTTGTCATGTTACTAATATAGACTTTGTCATGTTACTAATATAGACTGTGTCATGTTACTAATATAGACTTTGTCATGTTACTAATATAGACTTTGTCATGTTACTAATATAGACTTTGTCATGTTACTAATATAGACTTTGTCATGCTACTAATATAGACTTTGTCATGTTACTAATATAGACTGTGTCATGTTACTAATATAGACTTTGTCATGTTACTAATATAGACTTTGTCATGTTACTAATATAGACTTTGTCATGCTACTAATATAGACTTTGTCATGTTACTAACATAGACTTTGTCATGTTACTAATATAGACTTTGTCATGTTACTAATATAGACTTTGTCATGCTACTAATATAGACTTTGTCATGTTACTAATATAGACTGTGTCATGTTACTAATATAGACTTTGTCATGTTACTAATATAGACTTTGTCATGTTACTAATATAGACTTTGTCATGCTACTAATATAGACTTTGTCATGTTACTAATATAGACTTTGTCATGTTACTAATATAGACTTTGTCATGTTACTAATATAGACTTTGTCATGTTACTAATATAGACTGTGTCATGTTACTAATATAGACTGTCATGTTACTAATATAGACTTTGTCATGTTACTAATATAGACTTTGCCATGTTACTAATATAGACTTTGTCATGTTACTAATATAGACTTTGTCATGCTACTAATATAGACTTTGTCATGTTACTAATATAGACTTTGTCATGTTACTAATATAGACTTTGTCATGTTACTAATATAGACTTTGTCATGTTACTAATATAGACTGTGTCATGCTACTAATATAGACTGTGTCATGTTACTAATATAGACTTTGTCATGCTACTAATATAGACTGTGTCATGTTACTAATATAGACTGTGTCATGCTACTAATATAGACTTTGTCATGTTACTAATATAGACTGTCATGTTACTAATACAGACTTTGTCATGCTACTAATATAGACTTTGTCATGTTACTAATATAGACTGTGTCATGTTACTAATATAGACTGTGTCATGTTACTAATATAGACTGTGTCATGTTACTAATATAGACTGTGTCATGCTACTAATATAGACTTTGTCATGTTACTAATATAGACTGTCATGTTACTAATACAGACTTTGTCATGCTACTAATATAGACTTTGTCATGTTACTAATATAGACTGTGTCATGTTACTAATATAGACTTTGTCATGTTACTAATATAGACTTTGTCATGTTACTAATATAGACTGTGTCATGTTACTAATATAGACTTTGTCATGTTACTAATATAGACTTTGTCATGTTACTAATATAGACTTTGTCATGTTACTAATATAGACTTTGTCATGCTACTAATATAGACTTTGTCATGTTACTAATATAGACTGTGTCATGTTACTAATATAGACTTTGTCATGTTACTAATATAGACTTTGTCATGTTACTAATATAGACTTTGTCATGCTACTAATATAGACTTTGTCATGTTACTAATATAGACTTTGTCATGTTACTAATATAGACTGTCATGTTACTAATACAGACTTTGTCATGCTACTAATATAGACTTTGTCATGTTACTAATATAGACTGTGTCATGTTACTAATATAGACTTTGTCATGTTACTAATATATACTTTGTCATGTTACTAATATAGACTTTGTCATGTTACTAATATAGACTTTGTCATGTTACTAATATAGACTTTGTCATGTTACTAATATAGACATTGTCATGTTACTAATATCGACTTTGTCATGTTACTAATATAGACTGTGTCATGTTACTAATGTAGACTGTCATGTTACTAATATAGACTGTCATGTTACTAATATAGACTGTGTCATGTTACTAATATAGACTTTGTCATGTTACTAATATAGACTTTGTCATGTTACTAATATAGACTTTGTCATGTTACTAATATAGACTTTGTCATGCTACTAATATAGACTTTGGCATGTTACTAATATAGACTGTGTCATGTTACTAATATAGACTTTGTCATGTTACTAATATAGACTTTGTCATGTTACTAATATAGACTTTGTCATGTTACTAATATAGACATTGTCATGTTACTAATATCGACTTTGTCATGTTACTAATGTAGACTGTCATGTTACTGATATAGACTGTCATGTTACTAATATAGACTGTGTCATGTTACTAATATAGACTTTGTCATGTTACTAATATAGACTTTGTCATGTTACTAATATAGACTTTGTCATGTTACTAATATAGACTTTGTCATGTTACTAATATAGACTTTGTCATGCTACTAATATAGACTTTGTCATGTTACTAATATAGACTGTGTCATGTTACTAATATAGACTTTGTCATGTTACTAATATAGACTTTGTCATGTTACTAATATAGACTTTGTCATGCTACTAATATAGACTTTGTCATGTTACTAATATAGACTTTGTCATGTTACTAATATAGACTTTGTCATGTTACTAATATAGACTTTGTCATGTTACTAATATAGACTGTCATGTTACTAATACAGACTTTGTCATGCTACTAATATAGACTTTGTCATGTTACTAATATAGACTGTGTCATGTTACTAATATAGACTGTGTCATGTTACTAATATAGACTGTGTCATGTTACTAATATAGACTGTGTCATGCTACTAATATAGACTTTGTCATGTTACTAATATAGACTGTCATGTTACTAATACAGACTTTGTCATGCTACTAATATAGACTTTGTCATGTTACTAATATAGACTGTGTCATGTTACTAATATAGACTTTGTCATGTTACTAATATAGACTTTGTCATGTTACTAATATAGACTGTGTCATGTTACTAATATAGACTTTGTCATGTTACTAATATAGACTTTGTCATGTTACTAATATAGACTTTGTCATGTTACTAATATAGACTTTGTCATGCTACTAATATAGACTTTGTCATGTTACTAATATAGACTGTGTCATGTTACTAATATAGACTTTGTCATGTTACTAATATAGACTTTGTCATGTTACTAATATAGACTTTGTCATGCTACTAATATAGACTTTGTCATGTTACTAATATAGACTTTGTCATGTTACTAATATAGACTGTCATGTTACTAATACAGACTTTGTCATGCTACTAATATAGACTTTGTCATGTTACTAATATAGACTGTGTCATGTTACTAATATAGACTTTGTCATGTTACTAATATATACTTTGTCATGTTACTAATATAGACTTTGTCATGTTACTAATATAGACTTTGTCATGTTACTAATATAGACTTTGTCATGTTACTAATATAGACATTGTCATGTTACTAATATCGACTTTGTCATGTTACTAATATAGACTGTGTCATGTTACTAATGTAGACTGTCATGTTACTAATATAGACTGTCATGTTACTAATATAGACTGTGTCATGTTACTAATATAGACTTTGTCATGTTACTAATATAGACTTTGTCATGTTACTAATATAGACTTTGTCATGTTACTAATATAGACTTTGTCATGCTACTAATATAGACTTTGGCATGTTACTAATATAGACTGTGTCATGTTACTAATATAGACTTTGTCATGTTACTAATATAGACTTTGTCATGTTACTAATATAGACTTTGTCATGTTACTAATATAGACATTGTCATGTTACTAATATCGACTTTGTCATGTTACTAATGTAGACTGTCATGTTACTGATATAGACTGTCATGTTACTAATATAGACTGTGTCATGTTACTAATATAGACTTTGTCATGTTACTAATATAGACTTTGTCATGTTACTAATATAGAATTTGTCATGTTACTAATATAGACTTTGTCATGTTACTAATATAGACTTTGTCATGCTACTAATATAGACTTTGTCATGTTACTAATATAGACTGTGTCATGTTACTAATATAGACTTTGTCATGTTACTAATATAGACTTTGTCATGTTACTAATATAGACTTTGTCATGCTACTAATATAGACTTTGTCATGTTACTAATATAGACTTTGTCATGTTACTAATATAGACTTTGTCATGTTACTAATATAGACTTTGTCATGTTACTAATATAGACTGTGTCATGTTACTAATATAGACTTTGTCATGTTACTAATATAGACTTTGTCATGTTATAATATAGACTTTGCCATGTTACTAATATAGACTTTGTCATGTTACTAATATAGACTGTGTCATGTTACTAATATAGACTGTCATGTTACTAATATAGACTTTGTCATGTTACTAATATAGACTTTGCCATGTTACTAATATAGACTTTGTCATGTTACTAATATAGACTTTGTCATACTACTAATATAGACTTTGTCATGTTACTAATATAGACTTTGTCATGTTACTAATATAGACTTTGTCATGTTACTAATATAGACTTTGTCATGTTACTAATATAGACTGTGTCATGCTACTAATATAGACTGTGTCATGTTACTAATATAGACTTTGTCATGCTACTAATATAGACTGTGTCATGTTACTAATATAGACTTTGTCATGTTACTAATATAGACTTTGTCATGTTACTAATATAGACTGTGTCATGTTACTAATATAGACTGTGTCATGTTACTAATATACACTGTCATGTTACTAATATAGACTTTGTCATGTTACTAATATAGACTTTGTCATGTTACTAATATAGACGTTGTCATGTTACTAATATAGACTTTGTCATGTTACTAATATAGACTGTGTGATGCTACTAATATAGACTGTGTCATGTTACTAACATAGACTTTGTCATGCTACTAATATAGACTGTGTCATGTTACTAATATAGACTGTGTCATGTTACTAATATAGACTTTGTCATGTTACTAATATAGACTGTGTGATGTTACTAATATAGACTGTGTCATGTTACTAATATAGACTTTGTCATGTTAGTAATATAGACTGTCTCATGTTACTAATATAGACTGTGTCATGTTACTAATATAGACTGTGTCATGTTACTAATATAGACTGTCATGTTACTAATATAGACTTTGTCATGTTACTAATATAGACTGTGTCATGCTACTAATATAGACTTTGTCATGTTACTAATATAGACTTTGTCATGCTACTAATATAGACTGTGTCATGTTACTAATATAGACTTTGTCATGTTACTAATATAGACTTTGCCATGTTACTAATATAGACTTTGTCATGTTACTAATATAGACTTTGTCATGCTACTAATATAGACTTTGTCATGTTACTAATATAGACTTTGTCATGTTACTAATATAGACTTTGTCATGTTACTAATATAGACTTTGTCATGTTACTAATATAGACTGTGTCAGGCTACTAATATAGACTGTGTCATGTTACTAATATAGACTTTGTCATGCTACTAATATAGACTGTGTCATGTTACTAATATAGACTTTGTCATGTTACTAATATAGACTTTGTCATGTTACTAATATAGACTGTGTCATGTTACTAATATAGACTGTGTCATGTTACTAATATAGACTGTCATGTTACTAATATAGACTTTGTCATGTTACTAATATAGACTTTGTCATGTTACTAACATAGACTTTGTCATGCTACTAATATAGACTGTGTCATGTTACTAATATAGACTGTGTCATGTTACTAATATAGACTTTGTCATGTTACTAATATAGAATGTGTCATGTTACTAATATAGACTGTGTCATGATACTAATATAGACTTTGTCATGTTACTTATATAGACTGTGTCATGTTACTAATATAGACTTTGTCATCTTACTAATATAGACTGTGTCATGTTACTAATATAGACTGTGTCATGTTACTAATATAGACTGTGTCATGCTACTAATATAGACTTTGTCATGTTACTAATATAGACTGTCATGTTACTAATACAGACTTTGTCATGCTACTAATATAGACTTTGTCATGTTACTAATATAGACTGTGTCATGTTACTAATATAGACTTTGTCATGTTACTAATATAGACTTTGTCATGTTACTAATATAGACTGTGTCATGTTACTAATATAGACTTTGTCATGTTACTAATATAGACTTTGTCATGTTACTAATATAGACTTTGTCATGTTACTAATATAGACTTTGTCATGTTACTAATATAGACTTTGTCATGTTACTAATATAGACATTGTCATGTTACTAATATCGACGTTGTCATGTTACTAATATAGACTTTGTCATGTTACTAATATAGACTTTGTCATGCTACTAATATAGACTTTGTCATGTTACTAATATAGACTTTGTCATGTTACTAATATAGACTGTCATGTTACTAATACAGACTTTGTCATGCTACTAATATAGACTTTGTCATGTTACTAATATAGACTGTGTCATGTTACTAATATAGACTTTGTCATGTTACTAATATATACTTTGTCATGTTACTAATATAGACTTTGTCATGTTACTAATATAGACTTTGTCATGTTACTAATATAGACTGTCATGTTACTAATACAGACTTTGTCATGCTACTAATATAGACTTCGTCATGTTACTAATATAGACTGTGTCATGTTACTAATATAGACTGTGTCATGTTACTAATATAGACTGTGTCATGTTACTAATATAGACTGTGTCATGCTACTAATATAGACTTTGTCATGTTACTAATATAGACTGTCATGTTATTAATACAGACTTTGTCATGCTACTAATATAGACTTTGTCATGTTACTAATATAGACTGTGTCATGTTACTAATATAGACTTTGTCATGTTACTAATATAGACTTTGTCATGTTACTAATATGGACTGTGTCATGTTACTAATATAGACTTTGTCATGTTACTAATATAGACTTTGTCATGTTACTAATATAGACTTTGTCATGTTACTAATATAGACTTTGTCATGCTACTAATATAGACTTTGTCATGTTACTAATATAGACTGTGTCATGTTACTAATATAGACTTTGTCATGTTACTAATATAGACTTTGTCATGTTACTAATATAGACTTTGTCATGCTACTAATATAGACTTTGTCATGTTACTAACATAGACTTTGTCATGTTACTAATATAGACTTTGTCATGTTACTAATATAGACTTTGTCATGCTACTAATATAGACTTTGTCATGTTACTAATATAGACTGTGTCATGTTACTAATATAGACTTTGTCATGTTACTAATATAGACTTTGTCATGTTACTAATATAGACTTTGTCATGCTACTAATATAGACTTTGTCATGTTACTAATATAGACTTTGTCATGTTACTAATATAGACTTTGTCATGTTACTAATATAGACTTTGTCATGTTACTAATATAGACTGTGTCATGTTACTAATATAGACTGTCATGTTACTAATATAGACTTTGTCATGTTACTAATATAGACTTTGCCATGTTACTAATATAGACTTTGTCATGTTACTAATATAGACTTTGTCATGCTACTAATATAGACTTTGTCATGTTACTAATATAGACTTTGTCATGTTACTAATATAGACTTTGTCATGTTACTAATATAGACTTTGTCATGTTACTAATATAGACTGTGTCATGCTACTAATATAGACTGTGTCATGTTACTAATATAGACTTTGTCATGCTACTAATATAGACTGTGTCATGTTACTAATATAGACTGTGTCATGCTACTAATATAGACTTTGTCATGTTACTAATATAGACTGTCATGTTACTAATACAGACTTTGTCATGCTACTAATATAGACTTTGTCATGTTACTAATATAGACTGTGTCATGTTACTAATATAGACTGTGTCATGTTACTAATATAGACTGTGTCATGTTACTAATATAGACTGTGTCATGCTACTAATATAGACTTTGTCATGTTACTAATATAGACTGTCATGTTACTAATACAGACTTTGTCATGCTACTAATATAGACTTTGTCATGTTACTAATATAGACTGTGTCATGTTACTAATATAGACTTTGTCATGTTACTAATATAGACTTTGTCATGTTACTAATATAGACTGTGTCATGTTACTAATATAGACTTTGTCATGTTACTAATATAGACTTTGTCATGTTACTAATATAGACTTTGTCATGTTACTAATATAGACTTTGTCATGCTACTAATATAGACTTTGTCATGTTACTAATATAGACTGTGTCATGTTACTAATATAGACTTTGTCATGTTACTAATATAGACTTTGTCATGTTACTAATATAGACTTTGTCATGCTACTAATATAGACTTTGTCATGTTACTAATATAGACTTTGTCATGTTACTAATATAGACTGTCATGTTACTAATACAGACTTTGTCATGCTACTAATATAGACTTTGTCATGTTACTAATATAGACTGTGTCATGTTACTAATATAGACTTTGTCATGTTACTAATATATACTTTGTCATGTTACTAATATAGACTTTGTCATGTTACTAATATAGACTTTGTCATGTTACTAATATAGACTTTGTCATGTTACTAATATAGACATTGTCATGTTACTAATATCGACTTTGTCATGTTACTAATATAGACTGTGTCATGTTACTAATGTAGACTGTCATGTTACTAATATAGACTGTCATGTTACTAATATAGACTGTGTCATGTTACTAATATAGACTTTGTCATGTTACTAATATAGACTTTGTCATGTTACTAATATAGACTTTGTCATGTTACTAATATAGACTTTGTCATGCTACTAATATAGACTTTGGCATGTTACTAATATAGACTGTGTCATGTTACTAATATAGACTTTGTCATGTTACTAATATAGACTTTGTCATGTTACTAATATAGACTTTGTCATGTTACTAATATAGACATTGTCATGTTACTAATATCGACTTTGTCATGTTACTAATGTAGACTGTCATGTTACTGATATAGACTGTCATGTTACTAATATAGACTGTGTCATGTTACTAATATAGACTTTGTCATGTTACTAATATAGACTTTGTCATGTTACTAATATAGACTTTGTCATGTTACTAATATAGACTTTGTCATGTTACTAATATAGACTTTGTCATGCTACTAATATAGACTTTGTCATGTTACTAATATAGACTGTGTCATGTTACTAATATAGACTTTGTCATGTTACTAATATAGACTTTGTCATGTTACTAATATAGACTTTGTCATGCTACTAATATAGACTTTGTCATGTTACTAATATAGACTTTGTCATGTTACTAATATAGACTTTGTCATGTTACTAATATAGACTTTGTCATGTTACTAATATAGACTGTCATGTTACTAATACAGACTTTGTCATGCTACTAATATAGACTTTGTCATGTTACTAATATAGACTGTGTCATGTTACTAATATAGACTGTGTCATGTTACTAATATAGACTGTGTCATGTTACTAATATAGACTGTGTCATGCTACTAATATAGACTTTGTCATGTTACTAATATAGACTGTCATGTTACTAATACAGACTTTGTCATGCTACTAATATAGACTTTGTCATGTTACTAATATAGACTGTGTCATGTTACTAATATAGACTTTGTCATGTTACTAATATAGACTTTGTCATGTTACTAATATAGACTGTGTCATGTTACTAATATAGACTTTGTCATGTTACTAATATAGACTTTGTCATGTTACTAATATAGACTTTGTCATGTTACTAATATAGACTTTGTCATGCTACTAATATAGACTTTGTCATGTTACTAATATAGACTGTGTCATGTTACTAATATAGACTTTGTCATGTTACTAATATAGACTTTGTCATGTTACTAATATAGACTTTGTCATGTTACTAATATAGACTTTGTCATGCTACTAATATAGACTTTGTCATGTTACTAATATAGACTTTGTCATGTTACTAATATAGACTGTCATGTTACTAATACAGACTTTGTCATGCTACTAATATAGACTTTGTCATGTTACTAATATAGACTGTGTCATGTTACTAATATAGACTTTGTCATGTTACTAATATATACTTTGTCATGTTACTAATATAGACTTTGTCATGTTACTAATATAGACTTTGTCATGTTACTAATATAGACTTTGTCATGTTACTAATATAGACATTGTCATGTTACTAATATCGACTTTGTCATGTTACTAATATAGACTGTGTCATGTTACTAATGTAGACTGTCATGTTACTAATATAGACTGTCATGTTACTAATATAGACTGTGTCATGTTACTAATATAGACTTTGTCATGTTACTAATATAGACTTTGTCATGTTACTAATATAGACTTTGTCATGTTACTAATATAGACTTTGTCATGCTACTAATATAGACTTTGGCATGTTACTAATATAGACTGTGTCATGTTACTAATATAGACTTTGTCATGTTACTAATATAGACTTTGTCATGTTACTAATATAGACTTTGTCATGTTACTAATATAGACATTGTCATGTTACTAATATCGACTTTGTCATGTTACTAATGTAGACTGTCATGTTACTGATATAGACTGTCATGTTACTAATATAGACTGTGTCATGTTACTAATATAGACTTTGTCATGTTACTAATATAGACTTTGTCATGTTACTAATATAGAATTTGTCATGTTACTAATATAGACTTTGTCATGTTACTAATATAGACTTTGTCATGCTACTAATATAGACTTTGTCATGTTACTAATATAGACTGTGTCATGTTACTAATATAGACTTTGTCATGTTACTAATATAGACTTTGTCATGTTACTAATATAGACTTTGTCATGCTACTAATATAGACTTTGTCATGTTACTAATATAGACTTTGTCATGTTACTAATATAGACTTTGTCATGTTACTAATATAGACTTTGTCATGTTACTAATATAGACTGTGTCATGTTACTAATATAGACTTTGTCATGTTACTAATATAGACTTTGTCATGTTATAATATAGACTTTGCCATGTTACTAATATAGACTTTGTCATGTTACTAATATAGACTGTGTCATGTTACTAATATAGACTGTCATGTTACTAATATAGACTTTGTCATGTTACTAATATAGACTTTGCCATGTTACTAATATAGACTTTGTCATGTTACTAATATAGACTTTGTCATACTACTAATATAGACTTTGTCATGTTACTAATATAGACTTTGTCATGTTACTAATATAGACTTTGTCATGTTACTAATATAGACTTTGTCATGTTACTAATATAGACTGTGTCATGCTACTAATATAGACTGTGTCATGTTACTAATATAGACTTTGTCATGCTACTAATATAGACTGTGTCATGTTACTAATATAGACTTTGTCATGTTACTAATATAGACTTTGTCATGTTACTAATATAGACTGTGTCATGTTACTAATATAGACTGTGTCATGTTACTAATATACACTGTCATGTTACTAATATAGACTTTGTCATGTTACTAATATAGACTTTGTCATGTTACTAATATAGACGTTGTCATGTTACTAATATAGACTTTGTCATGTTACTAATATAGACTGTGTGATGCTACTAATATAGACTGTGTCATGTTACTAACATAGACTTTGTCATGCTACTAATATAGACTGTGTCATGTTACTAATATAGACTGTGTCATGTTACTAATATAGACTTTGTCATGTTACTAATATAGACTGTGTGATGTTACTAATATAGACTGTGTCATGTTACTAATATAGACTTTGTCATGTTAGTAATATAGACTGTCTCATGTTACTAATATAGACTGTGTCATGTTACTAATATAGACTGTGTCATGTTACTAATATAGACTGTCATGTTACTAATATAGACTTTGTCATGTTACTAATATAGACTGTGTCATGCTACTAATATAGACTTTGTCATGTTACTAATATAGACTTTGTCATGCTACTAATATAGACTGTGTCATGTTACTAATATAGACTTTGTCATGTTACTAATATAGACTTTGCCATGTTACTAATATAGACTTTGTCATGTTACTAATATAGACTTTGTCATGCTACTAATATAGACTTTGTCATGTTACTAATATAGACTTTGTCATGTTACTAATATAGACTTTGTCATGTTACTAATATAGACTTTGTCATGTTACTAATATAGACTGTGTCAGGCTACTAATATAGACTGTGTCATGTTACTAATATAGACTTTGTCATGCTACTAATATAGACTGTGTCATGTTACTAATATAGACTTTGTCATGTTACTAATATAGACTTTGTCATGTTACTAATATAGACTGTGTCATGTTACTAATATAGACTGTGTCATGTTACTAATATAGACTGTCATGTTACTAATATAGACTTTGTCATGTTACTAATATAGACTTTGTCATGTTACTAACATAGACTTTGTCATGCTACTAATATAGACTGTGTCATGTTACTAATATAGACTGTGTCATGTTACTAATATAGACTTTGTCATGTTACTAATATAGAATGTGTCATGTTACTAATATAGACTGTGTCATGATACTAATATAGACTTTGTCATGTTACTTATATAGACTGTGTCATGTTACTAATATAGACTTTGTCATCTTACTAATATAGACTGTGTCATGTTACTAATATAGACTGTGTCATGTTACTAATATAGACTGTGTCATGCTACTAATATAGACTTTGTCATGTTACTAATATAGACTGTCATGTTACTAATACAGACTTTGTCATGCTACTAATATAGACTTTGTCATGTTACTAATATAGACTGTGTCATGTTACTAATATAGACTTTGTCATGTTACTAATATAGACTTTGTCATGTTACTAATATAGACTGTGTCATGTTACTAATATAGACTTTGTCATGTTACTAATATAGACTTTGTCATGTTACTAATATAGACTTTGTCATGTTACTAATATAGACTTTGTCATGTTACTAATATAGACTTTGTCATGTTACTAATATAGACATTGTCATGTTACTAATATCGACGTTGTCATGTTACTAATATAGACTGTGTCATGTTACTAATGTAGACTGTCATGTTACTAATATAGAGTGTCATGTTACGAATATAGACTGTGTCATGTTACTAATATAGACTTTGTCATGTTACTAATATAGACTTTGTCATGTTACTAATATAGACTTTGTCATGTTACTAATATAGACTTTGTCATGTTACTAATATAGACTTTGTCATGCTACTAATGTAGACTTTGTCATGTTACTAATATAGACTGTGTCATGTTATTAATATAGACTTTGTCATGTTACTAATATAGACTTTGTCATGTTACTAATATAGACTTTGTCATGCTACTAATATAGACTTTGTCATGTTACTAATATAGACTTTGTCATGTTACTAATATAGACTTTGTCATGTTACTAATATAGACTTTGTCATGTTACTAATATAGACTGTGTCATGTTACTAATATAGACTGTGTCATGTTACTAATATAGACTTTGTCATGTTACTAATATAGACTGCCTCATGTTACTAATATAGACTGTGTCATGTTACTAATATAGACTTTGTCATGTTATTAATATAGACTGTGTCATGTTACTAATATAGACTTTCTCATGTTACTAATATAGACTGTGTCATGTTACTAATATAGACTGTGTCATGTTACTAATATAGACTGTCATGTTACTAATATAGACTTTGTCATGTTACTAATATAGACTGTGTCATGTTACTAATATAGACTTTGTCATGTTACTAATATAGACTTTGCCATGTTACTAATATAGACTTTGTCATGTTACTAATATAGACTTTGTCATGTTACTAATATAGACTTTGTCATGTTACTAATATAGACTTTGTCATGTTACTAATATAGACTTTGTCATGTTACTAATATAGACTGTGTCATGTTACTAATATAGACTGTGTCATGTTACTAATATAGACTGTGTCATGTTACTAATATAGACTGTGTCATGCTACTAATATAGACTTTGTCATGTTACTAATATAGACTGTCATGTTACTAATACAGACTTTGTCATGCTACTAATATAGACTTTGTCATGTTACTAATATAGACTGTGTCATGTTACTAATATAGACTTTGTCATGTCACTAATATAGACTTTGTCATGTTACTAATATAGACTTTGTCATGTTACTAATATAGACTTTGTCATGTTACTAATATAGACTTTGTCATGTTACTAATATAGACATTGTCATGTTACTAATATCGACTTTGTCATGTTACTAATATAGACTGTGTCATGTTACTAATGTAGACTGTCATGTTACTAATATAGACTGTCATGTTACTAATATAGACTGTGTCATCTTACTAATATAGACTTTGTCATGTTACTAATATAGACTTTGTCATGTTACTAATATAGACTTTGTCATGTTACTAATATAGACTTTGTCATGTTACTAATATAGACTTTGTCATGTTACTAATATAGACTTTGTCATGCTACTAATGTAGACTTTGTCATGTTACTAATATAGACTGTGTCATGTTATTAATATAGACTTTGTCATGTTACTAATATAGACTTTGTCATGTTACTAATATAGACTTTGTCATGCTACTAATATAGACTTTGTCATGTTACTAATATAGACTTTGTCATGTTACTAATATAGACTTTGTCATGTTACTAATATAGACTTTGTCATGTTACTAATATAGACTGTGTCATGTTACTTATATAGACTTTGTCATGTTACTAATATAGACTGTCTCATGTTACTAATATAGACTGTGTCATGTTACTAATATAGACTGTCTCATGTTCCTAATATAGACTGTGTTATGTTACTAATATAGACTGTGTCATGTTACTAATATAGACTGTCATGGTACTAATATAGACTTTGTCATGTTACTAATATAGACTGTGTCATGCTACTAATATAGACTGTGTCATGCTACTAATATAGACTGTGTCATGTTACTAATATAGATTTTGTCATGTTACTAATATAGACTGTCTCATGTTCCTAATATAGACTGTGTCATGTTACTAATATAGACTGTGTCATGTTACTAATATAGACTGTCATGGTACTAATATAGACTTTGTCATGTTAATAATATAGACTGTGTCATGCTACTAATATAGACTGTGTCATGTTACTAATATAGACTTTGTCATGCTACTAATATAGACTGTGTCATGTTACTAATATAGACTTTGTCATGTTACTAATATAGACTTTGTCATGTTACTAATATAGACTGTGTCATGTTACTAATATAGACATTGTCATGTCACTAATATAGACTTTGTCATGTTACTAATATAGACATTGTCATGTTACTAATATAGACTTTGTCATGTTACTAATATAGACTGTGTCATGTTACTTATATAGACTTTGTCATGTTACTAATATAGACTGTCTCATGTTACTAATATAGACTGTGTCATGTTACTAATATAGACTGTCTCATGTTCCTAATATAGACTGTGTTATGTTACTAATATAGACTGTGTCATGTTACTAATATAGACTGTCATGGTACTAATATAGACTTTGTCATGTTACTAATATAGACTGTGTCATGCTACTAATATAGACTGTGTCATGCTACTAATATAGACTGTGTCATGTTACTAATATAGATTTTGTCATGTTACTAATATAGACTGTCTCATGTTCCTAATATAGACTGTGTCATGTTACTAATATAGACTGTGTCATGTTACTAATATAGACTGTCATGGTACTAATATAGACTTTGTCATGTTAATAATATAGACTGTGTCATGCTACTAATATAGACTGTGTCATGTTACTAATATAGACTTTGTCATGCTACTAATATAGACTGTGTCATGTTACTAATATAGACTTTGTCATGTTACTAATATAGACTTTGTCATGTTACTAATATAGACTGTGTCATGTTACTAATATAGACATTGTCATGTCACTAATATAGACTTTGTCATGTTACTAATATAGACATTGTCATGTTACTAATATCGACGTTGTCATGTTACTAATATAGACTGTGTCATGTTACTAATGTAGACTGTCATGTTACTAATATAGACTGTCATGTTAGTAATATAGACTGTGTCATGTTACTAATATAGACTTTGTCATGTTACTAATATAGACTTTGTCATGTTACTAATATAGACTTTGTCATGTTACTAATATAGACTTTGTCATGTTACTAATATAGACTTTGTCATGCTACTAATGTAGACTTTGTCATGTTACTAATATAGACTGTGTCATGTTATTAATATAGACTTTGTCATGTTACTAATATAGACTTTGTCATGTTACTAATATAGACATTGTCATGTTACTAATATCGACTTTGTCATGTTACTAATATAGACTGTGTCATGTTACTAATGTAGACTGTCATGTTACTAATATAGACTGTCATGTTACTAATATAGACTGTGTCATGTTACTAATATAGACTTTGTCATGTTACTAATATAGACTTTGTCATGTTACTAATATAGACTTTGTCATGTTACCAATATAGACTTTGTCATGTTACTAATATAGACTTTGTCATGCTACTAATATAGACTTTGTCATGTTACTAATATAGACTGTGTCATGTTACTAATATAGACTTTGTGATGTTACTAATATAGACTTTGTCATGTTACTAATATAGACTTTGTCATGTTACTAATATAGACATTGTCATGTTACTAATATCGACTTTGTCATGTTACTAATATAGACTGTGTCATGTTACTAATGTAGACTGTCATGTTACTAATATAGACTGTCATGTTACTAATATAGACTGTGTCATGTTACTAATATAGACTTTGTCATGTTACTAATATAGACTTTGTCATGTTACTAATATAGACTTTGTCATGTTACTAATATAGACTTTGTCATGTTACTAATATAGACTTTGTCATGCTACTAATATAGACTTTGTCATGTTACTAATATAGACTGTGTCATGTTACTAATATAGACTTTGTCATGTTACTAATATAGACTTTGTCATGTTATAATATAGACTTTGCCATGTTACTAATATAGACTTTGTCATGTTACTAATATAGACTGTGTCATGTTACTAATATAGACTTTGTCATGTTACTAATATAGACTGTGTCATGTTACTAATATAGACTTTGTCATGTTACTAACATAGACTTTGTCATGTTACTAATATAGACTTTGTCATGTTACTAATATAGACTTTGTCATGCTACTAATATAGACTTTGTCATGTTACTAATATATTCTTTGTCATGCTACTAATATAGACTTTGTCATGTTACTAATATAGACTTTGTCATGTTACTAATATAGACTGTGTCATGCTACTAATATAGACTGTGTCATGTTACTAATATAGACTTTGTCATGCTACTAATATAGACTGTGTCATGTTACTAATATAGACATTGTCATGTTACTAATACAGACTTTGTCATGTTACTAATATAGACTGTGTCATGTTACTAATATAGACTGTCATGTTACTAATATAGACTTTGTCATGTTACTAATATAGACTTTGTCATGTTACTAATATAAACTTTGTCATGTTACTAATATAGACTTTGTCATGTTACTAATATAGACTGTGTGATGCTACTAATATAGACTGTGTCATGTTACTAACATAGACTTTGTCATGCTACTAATATAGACTGTGTCATGTTACTAATATAGACTGTGTCATGTTACTAATATAGACTTTGTCATGTTACTAATATAGACTGTGTCATGTTACTAATATAGACTGTGTCATGTTACTAATATAGACTTTGTCATGTTACTAATATAGACTGTCTCATGTTACTAATATAGACTGTGTCATGTTACTAATATAGACTGTGTCATGTTACTAATATAGACTGTCATGTTACTAATATAGACTTTGTCATGTTACTAATATATACTGTGTCATGCTACTAATATAGACTTTGTCATGTTACTAATATAGACTTTGTCATGCTACTAATATAGACTGTGTCATGTTACTAATATAGACTTTGTCATGTTACTAATATAGACTTTGCCATGTTACTAATATAGACTTTGTCATGTTACTAATATAGACTGTGTCATGCTACTAATATAGACTTTGTCATGTTACTAATATAGACTTTGTCATGCTACTAATATAGACTGTGTCATGTTACTAATATAGACTTTGTCATCTTACTAATATAGACTTTGCCATGTTACTAATATAGACTTTGTCATGTTACTAATATAGACTTTGTCATGCTACTAATATAGACTTTGTCATGTTACTAATATAGACTTTGTCATGTTACTAATATAGACTTTGTCATGTTACTAATATAGACTTTGTCATGTTACTAATATAGACTGTGTCATGCTACTAATATAGACTGTGTCATGCTACTAATATAGACTTTGTCATGCTACTAATATAGACTGTGTCATGTTACTAATATAGACTGTGTCATGTTACTAATGTAGACTGTCATGTTACTAATATAGACTGTCATGTTACTAATATAGACTGTGTCATGTTACTAATATAGACTTAGTCATGTTACTAATATAGACTTTGTCATGTTACTAATATAGACTTTGTCATGTTACTAATATAGACTTTGTCATGTTACTAATATAGACTTTGTCATGCTACTAATATAGACTTTGTCATGTTACTAATATAGACTGTGTCATGTTACTAATATAGACTTTGTCATGTTACTAATATAGACTTTGTCATGTTACTAATATAGACTTTGTCATGCTACTAATATAGACTTTGTCATGTTACTAATATAGACTTTGTCATGTTACTAATATAGACTGTCATGTTACTAATACAGACTTTGTCATGCTACTAATATAGACTTTGTCATGTTACTAATATAGACTGTGTCATGCTACTAATATAGACTGTGTCATGTTACTAATATAGACTTTGTCATGCTACTAATATAGACTGTGTCATGTTACTAATATAGACATTGTCATGTTACTAATACAGACTTTGTCATGTTACTAATATAGACTGTGTCATGTTACTAATATAGACTGTCATGTTACTAATATAGACTTTGTCATGTTACTAATATAGACTTTGTCATGTTACTAATATAAACTTTGTCATGTTACTAATATAGACTTTGTCATGTTACTAATATAGACTGTGTGATGCTACTAATATAGACTGTGTCATGTTACTAACATAGACTTTGTCATGCTACTAATATAGACTGTGTCATGTTACTAATATAGACTGTGTCATGTTACTAATATAGACTTTGTCATGTTACTAATATAGACTGTGTCATGTTACTAATATAGACTGTGTCATGTTACTAATATAGACTTTGTCATGTTACTAATATAGACTGTCTCATGTTACTAATATAGACTGTGTCATGTTACTAATATAGACTGTGTCATGTTACTAATATAGACTGTCATGTTACTAATATAGACTTTGTCATGTTACTAATATAGACTGTGTCATGCTACTAATATAGACTTTGTCATGTTACTAATATAGACTTTGTCATGCTACTAATATAGACTGTGTCATGTTACTAATATAGACTTTGTCATGTTACTAATATAGACTTTGCCATGTTACTAATATAGACTTTGTCATGTTACTAATATAGACTGTGTCATGCTACTAATATAGACTTTGTCATGTTACTAATATAGACTTTGTCATGCTACTAATATAGACTGTGTCATGTTACTAATATAGACTTTGTCATGTTACTAATATAGACTTTGCCATGTTACTAATATAGACTTTGTCATGTTACTAATATAGACTTTGTCATGCTACTAATATAGACTTTGTCATGTTACTAATATAGAGTTTGTCATGTTACTAATATAGACTTTGTCATGTTACTAATATAGACTTTGTCATGTTACTAATATAGACTGTGTCATGCTACTAATATAGACTGTGTCATGTTACTAATATAGACTTTGTCATGCTACTAATATAGACTGTGTCATGTTACTAATATAGACTGTGTCATGTTACTAATGTAGACTGTCATGTTACTAATATAGACTGTCATGTTACTAATATAGACTGTGTCATGTTACTAATATAGACTTTGTCATGTTACTAATATAGACTTTGTCATGTTACTAATATAGACTTTGTCATGTTACTAATATAGACTTTGTCATGTTACTAATATAGACTTTGTCATGCTACTAATATAGACTTTGTCATGTTACTAATATAGACTTTGTCATGTTACTAATATAGACTTTGTCATGTTACTAATATAAACTTTGTCATGTTACTAATATAGACTTTGTCATGTTACTAATATAGACTGTGTGATGCTACTAATATAGACTGTGTCATGTTACTAACATAGACTTTGTCATGCTACTAATATAGACTGTGTCATGTTACTAATATAGACTGTGTCATGTTACTAATATAGACTTTGTCATGTTACTAATATAGACTGTGTCATGTTACTAATATAGACTGTGTCATGTTACTAATATAGACTTTGTCATGTTACTAATATAGACTGTCTCATGTTACTAATATAGACTGTGTCATGTTACTAATATAGACTGTGTCATGTTACTAATATAGACTGTCATGTTACTAATATAGACTTTGTCATGTTACTAATATAGACTGTGTCATGCTACTAATATAGACTTTGTCATGTTACTAATATAGACTATGTCATGCTACTAATATAGACTTTGCCATGTTACTAATATAGACTTTGTCATGTTACTAATATAGACTTTGTCATGCTACTAATATAGACTTTGTCATGTTACTAATATAGACTTTGTCATGTTACTAATATAGACTTTGTCATGTTACTAATATAGACTTTGTCATGTTACTAATATAGACTGTGTCATGCTACTAATATAGACTGTGTCATGCTACTAATATAGACTTTGTCATGCTACTAATATAGACTGTGTCATGTTACTAATATAGACTGTGTCATGTTACTAATGTAGACTGTCATGTTACTAATATAGACTGTCATGTTACTAATATAGACTGTGTCATGTTACTAATATAGACTTAGTCATGTTACTAATATAGACTTTGTCATGCTACTAATATAGACTGTGTCATGTTACTAATATAGACTTTGTCATGTTACTAATATAGACTTTGCCATGTTACTAATATAGACTTTGTCATGTTACTAATATAGACTTTGTCATGCTACTAATATAGACTTTGTCATGTTACTAATATATTCTTTGTCATGCTACTAATATAGACTTTGTCATGTTACTAATATAGACTTTGTCATGTTACTAATATAGACTTTGTCATGTTACTAATATAAACTTTGTCATGTTACTAATATAGACTTTGTCATGTTACTAATATAGACTGTGTGATGCTACTAATATAGACTGTGTCATGTTACTAACATAGACTTTGTCATGCTACTAATATAGACTGTGTCATGTTACTAATATAGACTGTGTCATGTTACTAATATAGACTTTGTCATGTTACTAATATAGACTGTGTCATGTTACTAATATAGACTGTGTCATGTTACTAATATAGACTTTGTCATGTTACTAATATAGACTGTCTCATGTTACTAATATAGACTGTGTCATGTTACTAATATAGACTGTGTCATGTTACTAATATAGACTGTCATGTTACTAATATAGACTTTGTCATGTTACTAATATAGACTGTGTCATGCTACTAATATAGACTTTGTCATGTTACTAATATAGACTTTGTCATGCTACTAATATAGACTGTGTCATGTTACTAATATAGACTTTGTCATGTTACTAATATAGACTTTGCCATGTTACTAATATAGACTTTGTCATGTTACTAATATAGACTGTGTCATGCTACTAATATAGACTTTGTCATGTTACTAATATAGACTTTGTCATGCTACTAATATAGACTGTGTCATGTTACTAATATAGACTTTGTCATGTTACTAATATAGACTTTGCCATGTTACTAATATAGACTTTGTCATGTTACTAATATAGACTTTGTCATGCTACTAATATAGACTTTGTCATGTTACTAATATAGACTTTGTCATGTTACTAATATAGACTTTGTCATGTTACTAATATAGACTTTGTCATGTTACTAATATAGACTGTGTCATGCTACTAATATAGACTGTGTCATGTTACTAATATAGACTTTGTCATGCTACTAATATAGACTGTGTCATGTTACTAATATAGACTGTGTCATGTTACTAATGTAGACTGTCATGTTACTAATATAGACTGTCATGTTACTAATATAGACTGTGTCATGTTACTAATATAGACTTTGTCATGTTACTAATATAGACTTTGTCATGTTACTAATATAGACTTTGTCATGTTACTAATATAGACCTTGTCATGTTACTAATATAGACTTTGTCATGCTACTAATATAGACTTTGTCATGTTACTAATATAGACTTTGTCATGTTACTAATATAGACTTTGTCATGTTACTAATATAAACTTTGTCATGTTACTAATATAGACTTTGTCATGTTACTAATATAGACTGTGTGATGCTACTAATATAGACTGTGTCATGTTACTAACATAGACTTTGTCATGCTACTAATATAGACTGTGTCATGTTACTAATATAGACTGTGTCATGTTACTAATATAGACTTTGTCATGTTACTAATATAGACTGTGTCATGTTACTAATATAGACTGTGTCATGTAACTAATATAGACTTTGTCATGTTACTAATATAGACTGTCTCATGTTACTAATATAGACTGTGTCATGTTACTAATATAGACTGTGTCATGTTACTAATATAGACTGTCATGTTACTAATATAGACTTTGTCATGTTACTAATATAGACTGTGTCATGCTACTAATATAGACTTTGTCATGTTACTAATATAGACTTTGTCATGCTACTAATATAGACTTTGCCATGTTACTAATATAGACTTTGTCATGTTACTAATATAGACTTTGTCATGCTACTAATATAGACTTTGTCATGTTACTAATATAGACTTTGTCATGTTACTAATATAGACTTTGTCATGTTACTAATATAGACTTTGTCATGTTACCAATATAGACTGTGTCATGCTACTAATATGGACTGTGTCATGCTACTAATATAGACTTTGTCATGCTACTAATATAGACTGTGTCATGTTACTAATATAGACTGTGTCATGTTACTAATGTAGACTGTCATGTTACTAATATAGACTGTCATGTTACTAATATAGACTGTGTCATGTTACTAATATAGACTTAGTCATGTTACTAATATAGACTTTGTCATGCTACTAATATAGACTGTGTCATGTTACTAATATAGACTTTGTCATGTTACTAATATAGACTTTGCCATGTTACTAATATAGACTTTGTCATGTTACTAATATAGACTTTGTCATGCTACTAATATAGACTTTGTCATGTTACTAATATATTCTTTGTCATGCTACTAATATAGACTTTGTCATGTTACTAATATAGACTTTGTCATGTTACTAATATAGACTGTGTCATGCTACTAATATAGACTGTGTCATGTTACTAATATAGACTTTGTCATGCTACTAATATAGACTGTGTCATGTTACTAATATAGACATTGTCATGTTACTAATACAGACTTTGTCATGTTACTAATATAGACTGTGTCATGTTACTAATATAGACTGTCATGTTACTAATATAGACTTTGTCATGTTACTAATATAGACTTTGTCATGTTACTAATATAAACTTTGTCATGTTACTAATATAGACTTTGTCATGTTACTAATATAGACTGTGTGATGCTACTAATATAGACTGTGTCATGTTACTAACATAGACTTTGTCATGCTA
Source organism: Eledone cirrhosa (assembly GCA_964016885.1). Lineage (NCBI taxonomy): Eukaryota > Metazoa > Mollusca > Cephalopoda > Octopoda > Eledonidae > Eledone > Eledone cirrhosa. The sequence goes on along the minus strand of OZ024759.1, from coordinate 2,337,753 downwards.
CTAATATAGACTGTGTCATGTTACTAATATAGACTGTGTCATGTTACTAATATAGACTTTGTCATGTTACTAATATAGACTGTGTCATGTTACTAATATAGACTGTGTCATGTTACTAATATAGACTTTGTCATGTTACTAATATAGACTGTCTCATGTTACTAATATAGACTGTGTCATGTTACTAATATAGACTGTGTCATGTTACTAATATAGACTGTCATGTTACTAATATAGACTTTGTCATGTTACTAATATAGACTGTGTCATGCTACTAATATAGACTTTGTCATGTTACTAATATAGACTTTGTCATGCTACTAATATAGACTGTGTCATGTTACTAATATAGACTTTGTCATGTTACTAATATAGACTTTGCCATGTTACTAATATAGACTTTGTCATGTTACTAATATAGACTGTGTCATGCTACTAATATAGACTTTGTCATGTTACTAATATAGACTTTGTCATGCTACTAATATAGACTGTGTCATGTTACTAATATAGACTTTGTCATCTTACTAATATAGACTTTGCCATGTTACTAATATAGACTTTGTCATGTTACTAATATAGACTTTGTCATGCTACTAATATAGACTTTGTCATGTTACTAATATAGACTTTGTCATGTTACTAATATAGACTTTGTCATGTTACTAATATAGACTTTGTCATGTTACTAATATAGACTGTGTCATGCTACTAATATAGACTGTGTCATGCTACTAATATAGACTTTGTCATGCTACTAATATAGACTGTGTCATGTTACTAATATAGACTGTGTCATGTTACTAATGTAGACTGTCATGTTACTAATATAGACTGTCATGTTACTAATATAGACTGTGTCATGTTACTAATATAGACTTAGTCATGTTACTAATATAGACTTTGTCATGTTACTAATATAGACTTTGTCATGTTACTAATATAGACTTTGTCATGTTACTAATATAGACTTTGTCATGCTACTAATATAGACTTTGTCATGTTACTAATATAGACTGTGTCATGTTACTAATATAGACTTTGTCATGTTACTAATATAGACTTTGTCATGTTACTAATATAGACTTTGTCATGCTACTAATATAGACTTTGTCATGTTACTAATATAGACTTTGTCATGTTACTAATATAGACTGTCATGTTACTAATACAGACTTTGTCATGCTACTAATATAGACTTTGTCATGTTACTAATATAGACTGTGTCATGCTACTAATATAGACTGTGTCATGTTACTAATATAGACTTTGTCATGCTACTAATATAGACTGTGTCATGTTACTAATATAGACATTGTCATGTTACTAATACAGACTTTGTCATGTTACTAATATAGACTGTGTCATGTTACTAATATAGACTGTCATGTTACTAATATAGACTTTGTCATGTTACTAATATAGACTTTGTCATGTTACTAATATAAACTTTGTCATGTTACTAATATAGACTTTGTCATGTTACTAATATAGACTGTGTGATGCTACTAATATAGACTGTGTCATGTTACTAACATAGACTTTGTCATGCTACTAATATAGACTGTGTCATGTTACTAATATAGACTGTGTCATGTTACTAATATAGACTTTGTCATGTTACTAATATAGACTGTGTCATGTTACTAATATAGACTGTGTCATGTTACTAATATAGACTTTGTCATGTTACTAATATAGACTGTCTCATGTTACTAATATAGACTGTGTCATGTTACTAATATAGACTGTGTCATGTTACTAATATAGACTGTCATGTTACTAATATAGACTTTGTCATGTTACTAATATAGACTGTGTCATGCTACTAATATAGACTTTGTCATGTTACTAATATAGACTTTGTCATGCTACTAATATAGACTGTGTCATGTTACTAATATAGACTTTGTCATGTTACTAATATAGACTTTGCCATGTTACTAATATAGACTTTGTCATGTTACTAATATAGACTGTGTCATGCTACTAATATAGACTTTGTCATGTTACTAATATAGACTTTGTCATGCTACTAATATAGACTGTGTCATGTTACTAATATAGACTTTGTCATGTTACTAATATAGACTTTGCCATGTTACTAATATAGACTTTGTCATGTTACTAATATAGACTTTGTCATGCTACTAATATAGACTTTGTCATGTTACTAATATAGACTTTGTCATGTTACTAATATAGACTTTGTCATGTTACTAATATAGACTTTGTCATGTTACTAATATAGACTGTGTCATGCTACTAATATAGACTGTGTCATGTTACTAATATAGACTTTGTCATGCTACTAATATAGACTGTGTGATGCTACTAATATAGACTGTGTCATGTTACTAACATAGACTTTGTCATGCTACTAATATAGACTGTGTCATGTTACTAATATAGACTGTGTCATGTTACTAATATAGACTTTGTCATGTTACTAATATAGACTGTGTCATGTTACTAATATAGACTGTGTCATGTTACTAATATAGACTTTGTCATGTTACTAATATAGACTGTCTCATGTTACTAATATAGACTGTGTCATGTTACTAATATAGACTGTGTCATGTTACTAATATAGACTGTCATGTTACTAATATAGACTTTGTCATGTTACTAATATAGACTGTGTCATGCTACTAATATAGACTTTGTCATGTTACTAATATAGACTTTGTCATGCTACTAATATAGACTGTGTCATGTTACTAATATAGACTTTGTCATGTTACTAATATAGACTTTGCCATGTTACTAATATAGACTTTGTCATGTTACTAATATAGACTGTGTCATGCTACTAATATAGACTTTGTCATGTTACTAATATAGACTTTGTCATGATACTAATATAGACTGTGTCATGTTACTAATATAGACTTTGTCATGTTACTAATATAGACTTTGCCATGTTACTAATATAGACTTTGTCATGTTACTAATATAGACTTTGTCATGCTACTAATATAGACTTTGTCATGTTACTAATATAGACTTTGTCATGTTACTAATATAGACTTTGTCATGTTACTAATATAGACTTTGTCATGTTACTAATATAGACTGTGTCATGCTACTAATATAGACTGTGTCATGTTACTAATATAGACTTTGTCATGCTACTAATATAGACTGTGTCATGTTACTAATATAGACTGTGTCATGTTACTAATGTAGACTGTCATGTTACTAATATAGACTGTCATGTTACTAATATAGACTGTGTCATGTTACTAATATAGACTTTGTCATGTTACTAATATAGACTTTGTCATGTTACTAATATAGACTTTGTCATGTTACTAATATAGACTTTGTCATGTTACTAATATAGACTTTGTCATGCTACTAATATAGACTTTGTCATGTTACTAATATAGACTTTGTCATGTTACTAATATAGACTTTGTCATGTTACTAATATAAACTTTGTCATGTTACTAATATAGACTTTGTCATGTTACTAATATAGACTGTGTGATGCTACTAATATAGACTGTGTCATGTTACTAACATAGACTTTGTCATGCTACTAATATAGACTGTGTCATGTTACTAATATAGACTGTGTCATGTTACTAATATAGACTTTGTCATGTTACTAATATAGACTGTGTCATGTTACTAATATAGACTGTGTCATGTTACTAATATAGACTTTGTCATGTTACTAATATAGACTGTCTCATGTTACTAATATAGACTGTGTCATGTTACTAATATAGACTGTGTCATGTTACTAATATAGACTGTCATGTTACTAATATAGACTTTGTCATGTTACTAATATAGACTGTGTCATGCTACTAATATAGACTTTGTCATGTTACTAATATAGACTTTGTCATGCTACTAATATAGACTTTGCCATGTTACTAATATAGACTTTGTCATGTTACTAATATAGACTTTGTCATGCTACTAATATAGACTTTGTCATGTTACTAATATAGACTTTGTCATGTTACTAATATAGACTTTGTCATGTTACTAATATAGACTTTGTCATGTTACTAATATAGACTGTGTCATGCTACTAATATAGACTGTGTCATGCTACTAATATAGACTTTGTCATGCTACTAATATAGACTGTGTCATGTTACTAATATAGACTGTGTCATGTTACTAATGTAGACTGTCATGTTACTAATATAGACTGTCATGTTACTAATATAGACTGTGTCATGTTACTAATATAGACTTAGTCATGTTACTAATATAGACTTTGTCATGCTACTAATATAGACTGTGTCATGTTACTAATATAGACTTTGTCATGTTACTAATATAGACTTTGCCATGTTACTAATATAGACTTTGTCATGTTACTAATATAGACTTTGTCATGCTACTAATATAGACTTTGTCATGTTACTAATATATTCTTTGTCATGCTACTAATATAGACTTTGTCATGTTACTAATATAGACTTTGTCATGTTACTAATATAGACTGTGTCATGCTACTAATATAGACTGTGTCATGTTACTAATATAGACTTTGTCATGCTACTAATATAGACTGTGTCATGTTACTAATATAGACATTGTCATGTTACTAATACAGACTTTGTCATGTTACTAATATAGACTGTGTCATGTTACTAATATAGACTGTCATGTTACTAATATAGACTTTGTCATGTTACTAATATAGACTTTGTCATGTTACTAATATAAACTTTGTCATGTTACTAATATAGACTTTGTCATGTTACTAATATAGACTGTGTGATGCTACTAATATAGACTGTGTCATGTTACTAACATAGACTTTGTCATGCTACTAATATAGACTGTGTCATGTTACTAATATAGACTGTGTCATGTTACTAATATAGACTTTGTCATGTTACTAATATAGACTGTGTCATGTTACTAATATAGACTGTGTCATGTTACTAATATAGACTTTGTCATGTTACTAATATAGACTGTCTCATGTTACTAATATAGACTGTGTCATGTTACTAATATAGACTGTGTCATGTTACTAATATAGACTGTCATGTTACTAATATAGACTTTGTCATGTTACTAATATAGACTGTGTCATGCTACTAATATAGACTTTGTCATGTTACTAATATAGACTTTGTCATGCTACTAATATAGACTGTGTCATGTTACTAATATAGACTTTGTCATGTTACTAATATAGACTTTGCCATGTTACTAATATAGACTTTGTCATGTTACTAATATAGACTGTGTCATGCTACTAATATAGACTTTGTCATGTTACTAATATAGACTTTGTCATGCTACTAATATAGACTGTGTCATGTTACTAATATAGACTTTGTCATCTTACTAATATAGACTTTGCCATGTTACTAATATAGACTTTGTCATGTTACTAATATAGACTTTGTCATGCTACTAATATAGACTTTGTCATGTTACTAATATAGACTTTGTCATGTTACTAATATAGACTTTGTCATGTTACTAATATAGACTTTGTCATGTTACTAATATAGACTGTGTCATGCTACTAATATAGACTGTGTCATGCTACTAATATAGACTTTGTCATGCTACTAATATAGACTGTGTCATGTTACTAATATAGACTGTGTCATGTTACTAATGTAGACTGTCATGTTACTAATATAGACTGTCATGTTACTAATATAGACTGTGTCATGTTACTAATATAGACTTAGTCATGTTACTAATATAGACTTTGTCATGTTACTAATATAGACTTTGTCATGTTACTAATATAGACTTTGTCATGTTACTAATATAGACTTTGTCATGCTACTAATATAGACTTTGTCATGTTACTAATATAGACTGTGTCATGTTACTAATATAGACTTTGTCATGTTACTAATATAGACTTTGTCATGTTACTAATATAGACTTTGTCATGCTACTAATATAGACTTTGTCATGTTACTAATATAGACTTTGTCATGTTACTAATATAGACTGTCATGTTACTAATACAGACTTTGTCATGCTACTAATATAGACTTTGTCATGTTACTAATATAGACTGTGTCATGCTACTAATATAGACTGTGTCATGTTACTAATATAGACTTTGTCATGCTACTAATATAGACTGTGTCATGTTACTAATATAGACATTGTCATGTTACTAATACAGACTTTGTCATGTTACTAATATAGACTGTGTGATGCTACTAATATAGACTGTGTCATGTTACTAACGTAGACTTTGTCATGCTACTAATATAGACTGTGTCATGTTACTAATATAGACTGTGTCATGTTACTAATATAGACTTTGTCATGTTACTAATATAGACTGTGTCATGTTACTAATATAGACTGTGTCATGTTACTAATATAGACTTTGTCATGTTACTAATATAGACTGTCTCATGTTACTAATATAGACTGTGTCATGTTACTAATATAGACTGTGTCATGTTACTAATATAGACTGTCATGTTACTAATATAGACTTTGTCATGTTACTAATATAGACTGTGTCATGCTACTAATATAGACTTTGTCATGTTACTAATATAGACTTTGTCATGCTACTAATATAGACTGTGTCATGTTACTAATATAGACTTTGTCATGTTACTAATATAGACTTTGCCATGTTACTAATATAGACTTTGTCATGTTACTAATATAGACTGTGTCATGCTACTAATATAGACTTTGTCATGTTACTAATATAGACTTTGTCATGCTACTAATATAGACTGTGTCATGTTACTAATATAGACTTTGTCATGTTACTAATATAGACTTTGCCATGTTACTAATATAGACTTTGTCATGTTACTAATATAGACTTTGTCATGCTACTAATATAGACTTTGTCATGTTACTAATATAGACTTTGTCATGTTACTAATATAGACTTTGTCATGTTACTAATATAGACTTTGTCATGTTACTAATATAGACTGTGTCATGCTACTAATATAGACTGTGTCATGTTACTAATATAGACTTTGTCATGCTACTAATATAGACTGTGTCATGTTACTAATATAGACTGTGTCATGTTACTAATGTAGACTGTCATGTTACTAATATAGACTGTCATGTTACTAATATAGACTGTGTCATGTTACTAATATAGACTTTGTCATGTTACTAATATAGACTTTGTCATGTTACTAATATAGACTTTGTCATGTTACTAATATAGACTTTGTCATGTTACTAATATAGACTTTGTCATGCTACTAATATAGACTTTGTCATGTTACTAATATAGACTTTGTCATGTTACTAATATAGACTTTGTCATGTTACTAATATAAACTTTGTCATGTTACTAATATAGACTTTGTCATGTTACTAATATAGACTGTGTGATGCTACTAATATAGACTGTGTCATGTTACTAACATAGACTTTGTCATGCTACTAATATAGACTGTGTCATGTTACTAATATAGACTGTGTCATGTTACTAATATAGACTTTGTCATGTTACTAATATAGACTGTGTCATGTTACTAATATAGACTGTGTCATGTTACTAATATAGACTTTGTCATGTTACTAATATAGACTGTCTCATGTTACTAATATAGACTGTGTCATGTTACTAATATAGACTGTGTCATGTTACTAATATAGACTGTCATGTTACTAATATAGACTTTGTCATGTTACTAATATAGACTGTGTCATGCTACTAATATAGACTTTGTCATGTTACTAATATAGACTTTGTCATGCTACTAATATAGACTTTGCCATGTTACTAATATAGACTTTGTCATGCTACTAATATAGACTTTGTCATGTTACTAATATAGACTTTGTCATGTTACTAATATAGACTTTGTCATGTTACTAATATAGACTTTGTCATGTTACTAATATAGACTGTGTCATGCTACTAATATAGACTGTGTCATGCTACTAATATAGACTTTGTCATGCTACTAATATAGACTGTGTCATGTTACTAATATAGACTGTGTCATGTTACTAATATAGACTGTCATGTTACTAATATAGCCTTTGTCATGTTACTAATATAGACTGTGTCATGCTACTAATATAGACTTTGTCATGTTACTAATATAGACTTTGTCATGCTACTAATATAGACTTTGCCATGTTACTAATATAGACTTTGTCATGCTACTAATATAGACTTTGTCATGTTACTAATATAGACTTTGTCATGTTACTAATATAGACTTTGTCATGTTACTAATATAGACTTTGTCATGTTACTAATATAGACTGTGTCATGCTACTAATATAGACTGTGTCATGCTACTAATATAGACTTTGTCATGCTACTAATATAGACTGTGTCATGTTACTAATATAGACTGTGTCATGTTACTAATGTAGACTGTCATGTTACTAATATAGACTGTCATGTTACTAATATAGACTGTGTCATGTTACTAATATAGACTTAGTCATGTTACTAATATAGACTTTGTCATGTTACTAATATAGACTTTGTCATGTTACTAATATAGACTTTGTCATGTTACTAATATAGACTTTGTCATGCTACTAATATAGACTTTGTCATGTTACTAATATAGACTGTGTCATGTTACTAATATAGACTTTGTCATGTTACTAATATAGACTTTGTCATGTTACTAATATAGACTTTGTCATGCTACTAATATAGACTTTGTCATGTTACTAATATAGACTTTGTCATGTTACTAATATAGACTGTCATGTTACTAATACAGACTTTGTCATGCTACTAATATAGACTTTGTCATGTTACTAATATAGACTGTGTCATGCTACTAATATAGACTGTGTCATGTTACTAATATAGACTTTGTCATGCTACTAATATAGACTGTGTCATGTTACTAATATAGACATTGTCATGTTACTAATACAGACTTTGTCATGTTACTAATATAGACTGTGTCATGTTACTAATATAGACTGTCATGTTACTAATATAGACTTTGTCATGTTACTAATATAGACTTTGTCATGTTACTAATATAAACTTTGTCATGTTACTAATATAGACTTTGTCATGTTACTAATATAGACTGTGTCATGTTACTAATATAGACTGTGTCATGTTACTAATATAGACTTTGTCATGTTACTAATATAGACTGTGTCATGTTACTAATATAGACTGTGTCATGTTACTAATATAGACTTTGTCATGTTACTAATATAGACTGTCTCATGTTACTAATATAGACTGTGTCATGTTACTAATATAGACTGTGTCATGTTACTAATATAGACTGTCATGTTACTAATATAGACTTTGTCATGTTACTAATATAGACTGTGTCATGCTACTAATATAGACTTTGTCATGTTACTAATATAGACTTTGTCATGCTACTAATATAGACTGTGTCATGTTACTAATATAGACTTTGTCATGTTACTAATATAGACTTTGCCATGTTACTAATATAGACTTTGTCATGTTACTAATATAGACTGTGTCATGCTACTAATATAGACTTTGTCATGTTACTAATATAGACTTTGTCATGCTACTAATATAGACTGTGTCATGTTACTAATATAGACTTTGTCATGTTACTAATATAGACTTTGCCATGTTACTAATATAGACTTTGTCATGTTACTAATTTAGACTTTGTCATGCTACTAATATAGACTTTGTCATGTTACTAATATAGACTTTGTCATGTTACTAATATAGACTTTGTCATGTTACTAATATAGACTTTGTCATGTTACTAATATAGACTGTGTCATGCTACTAATATAGACTGTGTCATGTTACTAATATAGACTTTGTCATGCTACTAATATAGACTGTGTCATGTTACTAATATAGACTGTGTCATGTTACTAATGTAGACTGTCATGTTACTAATATAGACTGTCATGTTACTAATATAGACTGTGTCATGTTACTAATATAGACTTTGTCATGTTACTAATATAGACTTTGTCATGTTACTAATATAGACTTTGTCATGTTACTAATATAGACTTTGTCATGTTACTAATATAGACTTTGTCATGCTACTAATATAGACTTTGTCATGTTACTAATATAGACTGTGTCATGTCACTAATATAGACTTTGTCATGTTACTAATATAGACTTTGTCATGTTACTAATATAGACTTTGTCATGCTACTAATATAGACTTTGTCATGTTACTAATATAGACTTTGTCATGTTACTAATATAGACATTGTCATGTTACTAATATCGACTTTGTCATGTTACTGATATAGACTGTGTCATGTTACTAATGTAGACTGTCATGTTACTAATATAGACTGTCATGTTACTAATACAGACTTTGTCATGCTACTAATATAGACTTTGTCATGTTACTAATATAGACTGTGTCATGTTACTAATATAGACTTTGTCATGTTACTAATATAGACCTTGTCATGTTACTAATATAGACTTTGTCATGTTACTAATATAGACTTTGTCATGTTACTAATATAGACTTTGTCATGTTACTAATATAGACTTTGTCATGCTACTAATATAGACTTTGTCATGTTACTAATATAGACTGTGTCATGTTACTAATATAGACTTTGTCATGTTACTAATATAGACTTTGTCATATTACTAATATAGACTTTGTCATGTTACTAATATAGACCTTGTCATGTTACTAATATAGACTTTGTCATGTTACTAATATAGACTTTGTCATGTTACTAATATAGACTTTGTCATGTTACTAATATAGACTTTGTCATGCTACTAATATAGACTTTGTCATGTTACTAATATAGACTGTGTCATGTTACTAATATAGACTTTGTCATGTTACTAATATAGACTTTGTCATGTTACTAATATAGACTTTGTCATGTTACTAATATAGACTGTGTCATGCTACTAATATAGACTGTGTCATGCTACTAATATAGACTTTGTCATGCTACTAATATAGACTGTGTCATGTTACTAATATAGACTGTGTCATGTTACTAATGTAGACTGTCATGTTACTAATATAGACTGTCATGTTACTAATATAGACTGTGTCATGTTACTAATATAGACTTAGTCATGTTACTAATATAGACTTTGTCATGTTACTAATATAGACTTTGTCATGTTACTAATATAGACTTTGTCATGTTACTAATATAGACTTTGTCATGCTACTAATATAGACTTTGTCATGTTACTAATATAGACTGTGTCATGTTACTAATATAGACTTTGTCATGTTACTAATATAGACTTTGTCATGTTACTAATATAGACTTTGTCATGCTACTAATATAGACTTTGTCATGTTACTAATATAGACTTTGTCATGTTACTAATATAGACTGTCATGTTACTAATACAGACTTTGTCATGCTACTAATATAGACTTTGTCATGTTACTAATATAGACTGTGTCATGCTACTAATATAGACTGTGTCATGTTACTAATATAGACTTTGTCATGCTACTAATATAGACTGTGTCATGTTACTAATATAGACATTGTCATGTTACTAATACAGACTTTGTCATGTTACTAATATAGACTGTGTCATGTTACTAATATAGACTGTCATGTTACTAATATAGACTTTGTCATGTTACTAATATAGACTTTGTCATGTTACTAATATAAACTTTGTCATGTTACTAATATAGACTTTGTCATGTTACTAATATAGACTGTGTGATGCTACTAATATAGACTGTGTCATGTTACTAACATAGACTTTGTCATGCTACTAATATAGACTGTGTCATGTTACTAATATAGACTGTGTCATGTTACTAATATAGACTTTGTCATGTTACTAATATAGACTGTGTCATGTTACTAATATAGACTGTGTCATGTTACTAATATAGACTTTGTCATGTTACTAATATAGACTGTCTCATGTTACTAATATAGACTGTGTCATGTTACTAATATAGACTGTGTCATGTTACTAATATAGACTGTCATGTTACTAATATAGACTTTGTCATGTTACTAATATAGACTGTGTCATGCTACTAATATAGACTTTGTCATGTTACTAATATAGACTTTGTCATGCTACTAATATAGACTGTGTCATGTTACTAATATAGACTTTGTCATGTTACTAATATAGACTTTGCCATGTTACTAATATAGACTTTGTCATGTTACTAATATAGACTGTGTCATGCTACTAATATAGACTTTGTCATGTTACTAATATAGACTTTGTCATGCTACTAATATAGACTGTGTCATGCTACTAATATAGACTTTGTCATGTTACTAATATAGACTTTGCCATGTTACTAATATAGACTTTGTCATGTTACTAATATAGACTTTGTCATGCTACTAATATAGACTTTGTCATGTTACTAATATAGACTTTGTCATGTTACTAATATAGACTTTGTCATGTTACTAATATAGACTTTGTCATGTTACTAATATAGACTGTGTCATGCTACTAATATAGACTGTGTCATGTTACTAATATAGACTTTGTCATGCTACTAATATAGACTGTGTCATGTTACTAATATAGACTGTGTCATGTTACTAATGTAGACTGTCATGTTACTAATATAGACTGTCATGTTACTAATATAGACTGTGTCATGTTACTAATATAGACTTTGTCATGTTACTAATATAGACTTTGTCATGTTACTAATATAGACTTTGTCATGTTACAAATATAGACTTTGTCATGTTACTAATATAGACTTTGTCATGCTACTAATATAGACTTTGTCATGTTACTAATATAGACTTTGTCATGTTACTAATATAGACTTTGTCATGTTACTAATATAAACTTTGTCATGTTACTAATATAGACTTTGTCATGTTACTAATATAGACTGTGTGATGCTACTAATATAGACTGTGTCATGTTACTAACATAGACTTTGTCATGCTACTAATATAGACTGTGTCATGTTACTAATATAGACTGTGTCATGTTACTAATATAGACTTTGTCATGTTACTAATATAGACTGTGTCATGTTACTAATATAGACTGTGTCATGTTACTAATATAGACTTTGTCATGTTACTAATATAGACTGTCTCATGTTACTAATATAGACTGTGTCATGTTACTAATATAGACTGTGTCATGTTGCTAATATAGACTGTCATGTTACTAATATAGACTTTGTCATGTTACTAATATAGACTGTGTCATGCTACTAATATAGACTTTGTCATGTTACTAATATAGACTTTGTCATGCTACTAATATAGACTTTGCCATGTTACTAATATAGACTTTGTCATGTTACTAATATAGACTTTGTCATGCTACTAATATAGACTTTGTCATGTTACTAATATAGACTTTGTCATGTTACTAATATAGACTTTGTCATGTTACTAATATAGACTTTGTCATGTTACTAATATAGACTGTGTCATGCTACTAATATAGACTGTGTCATGCTACTAATATAGACTTTGTCATGCTACTAATATAGACTGTGTCATGTTACTAATATAGACTGTGTCATGTTACTAATATAGACTGTCATGTTACTAATATAGACTTTGTCATGTTACTAATATAGACTGTGTCATGCTACTAATATAGACTTTGTCATGTTACTAATATAGACTTTGTCATGCTACTAATATAGACTGTGTCATGTTACTAATATAGACTTTGTCATGTTACTAATATAGACTTTGCCATGTTACTAATATAGACTTTGTCATGTTACTAATATAGACTGTGTCATGCTACTAATATAGACTTTGTCATGTTACTAATATAGACTTTGTCATGCTACTAATATAGACTGTGTCATGTTACTAATATAGACTTTGTCATGTTACTAATATAGACTTTGCCATGTTACTAATATAGACTTTGTCATGTTACTAATATAGACTTTGTCATGCTACTAATATAGACTTTGTCATGTTACTAATATAGACTTTGTCATGTTACTAATATAGACTTTGTCATGTTACTAATATAGACTTTGTCATGTTACTAATATAGACTGTGTCATGCTACTAATATAGACTGTGTCATGTTACTAATATAGACCTTGTCATGCTACTAATATAGACTGTGTCATGTTACTAATATAGACTGTGTCATGTTACTAATGTAGACTGTCATGTTACTAATATAGACTGTCATGTTACTAATATAGACTGTGTCATGTTACTAATATAGACTTTGTCATGTTACTAATATAGACTTTGTCATGTTACTAATATAGACTTTGTCATGTTACTAATATAGACTTTGTCATGTTACTAATATAGACTTTGTCATGCTACTAATATAGACTTTGTCATGTTACTAATATAGACTTTGTCATGTTACTAATATAGACTTTGTCATGTTACTAATATAAACTTTGTCATGTTACTAATATAGACTTTGTCATGTTACTAATATAGACTGTGTGATGCTACTAATATAGACTGTGTCATGTTACTAACATAGACTTTGTCATGCTACTAATATAGACTGTGTCATGTTACTAATATAGACTGTGTCATGTTACTAATATAGACTTTGTCATGTTACTAATATAGACTGTGTCATGTTACTAATATAGACTGTGTCATGTTACTAATATAGACTTTGTCATGTTACTAATATAGACTGTCTCATGTTACTAATATAGACTGTGTCATGTTACTAATATAGACTGTGTCATGTTACTAATATAGACTGTCATGTTACTAATATAGACTTTGTCATGTTACTAATATAGACTGTGTCATGCTACTAATATAGACTTTGTCATGTTACTAATATAGACTTTGTCATGTTACTAATATAGACTTTGTCATGTTACTAATATAGACTTTGTCATGTTACTAATATAGACTGTGTCATGCTACTAATATAGACTGTGTCATGCTACTAATATAGACTTTGTCATGCTACTAATATAGACTGTGTCATGTTACTAATATAGACTGTGTCATGTTACTAATGTAGACTGTCATGTTACTAATATAGACTGTCATGTTACTAATATAGACTGTGTCATGTTACTAATATAGACTTAGTCATGTTACTAATATAGACTTTGTCATGTTACTAATATAGACTTTGTCATGTTACTAATATAGACTTTGTCATGTTACTAATATAGACTTTGTCATGCTACTAATATAGACTTTGTCATGTTACTAATATAGACTGTGTCATGTTACTAATATAGACTTTGTCATGTTACTAATATAGACTTTGTCATGTTACTAATATAGACTTTGTCATGCTACTAATATAGACTTTGTCATGTTACTAATATAGACTTTGTCATGTTACTAATATAGACTGTCATGTTACTAATACAGACTTTGTCATGCTACTAATATAGACTTTGTCATGTTACTAATATAGACTGTGTCATGCTACTAATATAGACTGTGTCATGTTACTAATATAGACTTTGTCATGCTACTAATATAGACTGTGTCATGTTACTAATATAGACATTGTCATGTTACTAATACAGACTTTGTCATGTTACTAATATAGACTGTGTCATGTTACTAATATAGACTGTCATGTTACTAATATAGACTTTGTCATGTTACTAATATAGACTTTGTCATGTTACTAATATAAACTTTGTCATGTTACTAATATAGACTTTGTCATGTTACTAATATAGACTGTGTGATGCTACTAATATAGACTGTGTCATGTTACTAACATAGACTTTGTCATGCTACTAATATAGACTGTGTCATGTTACTAATATAGACTGTGTCATGTTACTAATATAGACTTTGTCATGTTACTAATATAGACTGTGTCATGTTACTAATATAGACTGTGTCATGTTACTAATATAGACTTTGTCATGTTACTAATATAGACTGTCTCATGTTACTAATATAGACTGTGTCATGTTACTAATATAGACTGTGTCATGTTACTAATATAGACTGTCATGTTACTAATATAGACTTTGTCATGTTACTAATATAGACTGTGTCATGCTACTAATATAGACTTTGTCATGTTACTAATATAGACTTTGTCATGCTACTAATATAGACTGTGTCATGTTACTAATATAGACTTTGTCATGTTACTAATATAGACTTTGCCATGTTACTAATATAGACTTTGTCATGTTACTAATATAGACTGTGTCATGCTACTAATATAGACTTTGTCATGTTACTAATATAGACTTTGTCATGCTACTAATATAGACTGTGTCATGTTACTAATATAGACTTTGTCATGTTACTAATATAGACTTTGCCATGTTACTAATATAGACTTTGTCATGTTACTAATATAGACTTTGTCATGCTACTAATATAGACTTTGTCATGTTACTAATATAGACTTTGTCATGTTACTAATATAGACTTTGTCATGTTACTAATATAGACTTTGTCATGTTACTAATATAGACTGTGTCATGCTACTAATATAGACTGTGTCATGTTACTAATATAGACTGTGTCATGCTACTAATATAGACCTTGACATGTTACTAATATAGACTTTGTCATGCTACTAATATAGACTGTGTCATGTTACTAATATAGACTTTGTCATGTTACTAATATCGACTTTGTCATATTACTAATATAGACTTTGTCATGCTACTAATATAGACTTTGTCATGTTACTAATATAGACTTTGTCATGTTACTAATATAGACTGTCATGTTACTAATACAGACTTTGTCATGCTACTAATATAGACTTTGTCATGTTACTAATATAGACTGTGTCATGTTACTAATATAGACTTTGTCATGTTACTAATATAGACTTTGTCATGTTACTAATATAGACTTTGTCATGTTACTAATATAGACTTTGTCATGTTACTAATATAGACTTTGTCATGTTACTAATATAGACATTGTCATGTTACTAATATCGACTTTGTCATGTTACTAATATAGACTGTGTCATGTTACTAATGTAGACTGTCATGTTACTAATATAGACTGTCATGTTACTAATATAGACTGTGTCATGTTACTAATATAGACTTTGTCATGTTACTAATATAGACTTTGTCATGTTACTAATATAGACTTTGTCATGTTACCAATATAGACTTTGTCATGTTACTAATATAGACTTTGTCATGCTACTAATATAGACTTTGTCATGTTACTAATATAGACTGTGTCATGTTACTAATATAGACTTTGTCATGTTACTAATATAGACTTTGTCATGTTACTAATATAGACTTTGTCATGTTACTAATATAGACATTGTCATGTTACTAATATCGACTTTGTCATGTTACTAATATAGACTGTGTCATGTTACTAATGTAGACTGTCATGTTACTAATATAGACTGTCATGTTACTAATATAGACTGTGTCATGTTACTAATATAGACTTTGTCATGTTACTAATATAGACTTTGTCATGTTACTAATATAGACTTTGTCATGTTACTAATATAGACTTTGTCATGTTACTAATATAGACTTTGTCATGCTACTAATATAGACTTTGTCATGTTACTAATATAGACTGTGTCATGTTACTAATATAGACTTTGTCATGTTACTAATATAGACTTTGTCATGTTACTAATATAGACTTTGTCATGCTACTAATATAGATTTTGTCATGTTACTAATATAGACTTTGTCATGTTACTAATATAGACTTTGTCATGTTACTAATATAGACTTTGTCATGTTACTAATATAGACTTTGTCATGTTACTAATATAGACTGTGTCATGTTACTAATATAGACTTTGTCATGTTACTAATATAGACTTTGTCATGTTATAATATAGACTTTGCCATGTTACTAATATAGACTTTGTCATGTTACTAATATAGACTGTGTCATGTTACTAATATAGACTTTGTCATGTTACTAATATAGACTGTGTCATGTTACTAATATAGACTTTGTCATGTTACTAACATAGACTTTGTCATGTTACTAATATAGACTTTGTCATGTTACTAATATAGACTTTGTCATGCTACTAATATAGACTTTGTCATGTTACTAATATATTCTTTGTCATGCTACTAATATAGACTTTGTCATGTTACTAATATAGACTTTGTCATGTTACTAATATAGACTTTGTCATGTTACTAATATATACTTTGTCATGCTACTAATATAGACTTTGTCATGTTACTAATATAGACTGTGTCATGTTACTAATATAGACTTTGTCATGTTACTAATATAGACTTTGTCATGTTACTAATATAGACTTTGTCATGCTACTAATATAGATTTTGTCATGTTACTAATATAGACTTTGTCATGTTACTAATATAGACTTTGTCATGTTACTAATATAGACTTTGTCATGTTACTAATATAGACTTTGTCATGTTACTAATATAGACTGTGTCATGTTACTAATATAGACTTTGTCATGTTACTAATATAGACTTTGTCATGTTATAATATAGACTTTGCCATGTTACTAATATAGACTTTGTCATGTTACTAATATAGACTGTGTCATGTTACTAATATAGACTTTGTCATGTTACTAATATAGACTGTGTCATGTTACTAATATAGACTTTGTCATGTTACTAACATAGACTTTGTCATGTTACTAATATAGACTTTGTCATGTTACTAATATAGACTTTGTCATGCTACTAATATAGACTTTGTCATGTTACTAATATATTCTTTGTCATGCTACTAATATAGACTTTGTCATGTTACTAATATAGACTTTGTCATGTTACTAATATAGACTGTGTCATGCTACTAATATAGACTGTGTCATGTTACTAATATAGACTTTGTCATGCTACTAATATAGACTGTGTCATGTTACTAATATAGACATTGTCATGTTACTAATACAGACTTTGTCATGTTACTAATATAGACTGTGTCATGTTACTAATATAGACTGTCATGTTACTAATATAGACTTTGTCATGTTACTAATATAGACTTTGTCATGTTACTAATATAAACTTTGTCATGTTACTAATATAGACTTTGTCATGTTACTAATATAGACTGTGTGATGCTACTAATATAGACTGTGTCATGTTACTAACATAGACTTTGTCATGCTACTAATATAGACTGTGTCATGTTACTAATATAGACTGTGTCATGTTACTAATATAGACTTTGTCATGTTACTAATATAGACTGTGTCATGTTACTAATATAGACTGTGTCATGTTACTAATATAGACTTTGTCATGTTACTAATATAGACTGTCTCATGTTACTAATATAGACTGTGTCATGTTACTAATATAGACTGTGTCATGTTACTAATATAGACTGTCATGTTACTAATATAGACTTTGTCATGCTACTAATATAGACTGTGTCATGTTACTAATATAGACATTGTCATGTTACTAATACAGACTTTGTCATGTTACTAATATAGACTGTGTCATGTTACTAATATAGACTGTCATGTTACTAATATAGACTTTGTCATGTTACTAATATAGACTTTGTCATGTTACTAATATAAACTTTGTCATGTTACTAATATAGACTTTGTCATGTTACTAATATAGACTGTGTGATGCTACTAATATAGACTGTGTCATGTTACTAACATAGACTTTGTCATGCTACTAATATAGACTGTGTCATGTTACTAATATAGACTGTGTCATGTTACTAATATAGACTTTGTCATGTTACTAATATAGACTGTGTCATGTTACTAATATAGACTGTGTCATGTTACTAATATAGACTTTGTCATGTTACTAATATAGACTGTCTCATGTTACTAATATAGACTGTGTCATGTTACTAATATAGACTGTGTCATGTTACTAATATAGACTGTCATGTTACTAATATAGACTTTGTCATGTTACTAATATAGACTGTGTCATGCTACTAATATAGACTTTGTCATGTTACTAATATAGACTTTGTCATGCTACAAATATAGACTGTGTCATGTTACTAATATAGACTTTGTCATGTTACTAATATAGACTTTGCCATGTTACTAATATAGACTTTGTCATGTTACTAATATAGACTGTGTCATGCTACTAATATAGACTTTGTCATGTTACTAATATAGACTTTGTCATGCTACTAATATAGACTGTGTCATGTTACTAATATAGACTTTGTCATGTTACTAATATAGACTTTGCCATGTTACTAATATAGACTTTGTCATGTTACTAATATAGACTTTGTCATGCTACTAATATAGACTTTGTCATGTTACTAATATAGACTTTGTCATGTTACTAATATAGACTTTGTCATGTTACTAATATAGACATTGTCATGTTACTAATATAGACTGTGTCATGCTACTAATATAGACTGTGTCATGTTACTAATATAGACTTTGTCATGCTACTAATATAGACTGTGTCATGTTACTAATATAGACTGTGTCATGTTACTAATGTAGACTGTCATGTTACTAATATAGACTGTCATGTTACTAATATAGACTGTGTCATGTTACTAATATAGACTTAGTCATGTTACTAATATAGACTTTGTCATGTTACTAATATAGACTTTGTCATGTTACTAATATAGACTTTGTCATGTTACTAATATAGACTTTGTCATGCTACTAATATAGACTTTGTCATGTTACTAATATAGACTGTGTCATGTTACTAATATAGACTTTGTCATGTTACTAATATAGACTTTGTCATGTTACTAATATAGACTTTGTCATGCTACTAATATAGACTTTGTCATGTTACTAATATAGACTTTGTCATGTTACTAATATAGACTGTCATGTTACTAATACAGACTTTGTCATGCTACTAATATAGACTTTGTCATGTTACTAATATAGACTGTGTCATGCTACTAATATAGACTGTGTCATGTTACTAATATAGACTTTGTCATGCTACTAATATAGACTGTGTCATGTTACTAATATAGACATTGTCATGTTACTAATACAGACTTTGTCATGTTACTAATATAGACTGTGTCATGTTACTAATATAGACTGTCATGTTACTAATATAGACTTTGTCATGTTACTAATATAGACTTTGTCATGTTACTAATATAAACTTTGTCATGTTACTAATATAGACTTTGTCATGTTACTAATATAGACTGTGTGATCCTACTAATATAGACTGTGTCATGTTACTAACATAGACTTTGTCATGCTACTAATATAGACTGTGTCATGTTACTAATATAGACTGTGTCATGTTACTAATATAGACTTTGTCATGTTACTAATATAGACTGTGTCATGTTACTAATATAGACTGTGTCATGTTACTAATATAGACTTTGTCATGTTACTAATATAGACTGTCTCATGTTACTAATATAGACTGTGTCATGTTACTAATATAGACTGTGTCATGTTACTAATATAGACTGTCATGTTACTAATATAGACTTTGTCATGTTACTAATATAGACTGTGTCATGCTACTAATATAGACTTTGTCATGTTACTAATATAGACTTTGTCATGCTACTAATATAGACTGTGTCATGTTACTAATATATACTTTGTCATGTTACTAATATAGACTTTGCCATGTTACTAATATAGACTTTGTCATGTTACTAATATAGACTGTGTCATGCTACTAATATAGACTTTGTCATGTTACTAATATAGACTTTGTCATGCTACTAATATAGACTGTGTCATGTTACTAATATAGACTTTGTCATGTTACTAATATAGACTTTGCCATGTTACTAATATAGACTTTGTCATGTTACTAATATAGACTTTGTCATGCTACTAATATAGACTTTGTCATGTTACTAATATAGACTTTGTCATGTTACTAATATAGACTTTGTCATGTTACTAATATAGACTTTGTCATGTTACTAATATAGACTGTGTCATGCTACTAATATAGACTGTGTCATGTTACTAATATAGACTTTGTCATGCTACTAATATAGACTGTGTCATGTTACTAATATAGACTGTGTCATGTTACTAATGTAGACTGTCATGTTACTAATATAGACTGTCATGTTACTAATATAGACTGTGTCATGTTACTAATATAGACTTTGTCATGTTACTAATATAGACTTTGTCATGTTACTAATATAGACTTTGTCATGTTACTAATATAGACTTTGTCATGTTACTAATATAGACTTTGTCATGCTACTAATATAGACTTTGTCATGTTACTAATATAGACTGTGTCATGTCACTAATATAGACTTTGTCATGTTACTAATATAGACTTTGTCATGTTACTAATATAGACTTTGTCATGCTACTAATATAGACTTTGTCATGTTACTAATATAGACTTTGTCATGTTACTAATATAGACATTGTCATGTTACTTATATCGACTTTGTCATGTTACTGATATAGACTGTGTCATGTTACTAATATAGACTGTCATGTTACTAATACAGACTTTGTCATGCTACTAATATAGACTTTGTCATGTTACTAATATAGACTGTGTCATGTTACTAATATAGACTTTGTCATGTTACTAATATAGACTTTGTCATGTTACTAATATAGACTTTGTCATGTTACTAATATAGACTTTGTCATGTTACTAATATAGACTTTGTCATGTTACTAATATAGACTTTGTCATGCTACTAATATAGACTTTGTCATGTTACTAATATAGACTGTGTCATGTTACTAATATAGACTTTGTCATGTTACTAATATAGACTTTGTCATATTACTAATATAGACTTTGTCATGCTACTAATATAGACTTTGTCATGTTACTAATATAGACTTTGTCATGTTACTAATATAGACTGTCATGTTACTAATACAGACTTTGTCATGCTACTAATATAGACCTTGTCATGTTACTAATATAGACTGTGTCATGTTACTAATATAGACTTTGTCATGTTACTAATATAGACTTTGTCATGTTACTAATATAGACTTTGTCATGTTACTAATATAGACTTTGTCATGTTACTAATATAGACTTTGT
Organism: Eledone cirrhosa; assembly: GCA_964016885.1. Taxonomy (NCBI): domain Eukaryota; kingdom Metazoa; phylum Mollusca; class Cephalopoda; order Octopoda; family Eledonidae; genus Eledone; species Eledone cirrhosa. Next base: position 2,314,894 of record OZ024759.1, on the reverse strand, counting down.
CATGTTACTAATATAGACATTGTCATGTTACTAATATCGACTTTGTCATGTTACTAATATAGAATGTGTCATGTTACTAATGTAGACTGTCATGTTACTAATATAGACTGTCATGTTACTAATATAGACTGTGTCATGTTACTAATATAGACTTTGTCATGTTACTAATATAGACTTTGTCATGTTACTAATATAGACTTTGTCATGTTACCAATATAGACTTTGTCATGTTACTAATATAGACTTTGTCATGCTACTAATATAGACTTTGTCATGTTACTAATATAGACTGTGTCATGTTACTAATATAGACTTTGTCATGTTACTAATATAGACTTTGTCATGTTACTAATATAGACTTTGTCATGTTACTAATATAGACATTGTCATGTTACTAATATCGACTTTGTCATGTTACTAATATAGACTGTGTCATGTTACTAATGTAGACTGTCATGTTACTAATATAGACTGTCATGTTACCAATATAGACTGTGTCATGTTACTAATATAGACTTTGTCATGTTACTAATATAGACTTTGTCATGTTACTAATATAGACTTTGTCATGTTACTAATATAGACTTTGTCATGTTACTAATATAGACTTTGTCATGCTACTAATATAGACTTTGTCATGTTACTAATATAGACTGTGTCATGTTACTAATATAGACTTTGTCATGTTACTAATATAGACTTTGTCATGTTACTAATATAGACTTTGTCATGCTACTAATATAGATTTTGTCATGTTACTAATATAGACTTTGTCATGTTACTAATATAGACTTTGTCATGTTACTAATATAGACTTTGTCATGTTACTAATATAGACTTTGTCATGTTACTAATATAGACTGTGTCATGTTACTAATATAGACTTTGTCATGTTACTAATATAGACTTTGTCATGTTATAATATAGACTTTGCCATGTTACTAATATAGACTTTGTCATGTTACTAATATAGACTGTGTCATGTTACTAATATAGACTTTGTCATGTTACTAATATAGACTGTGTCATGTTACTAATATAGACTTTGTCATGTTACTAACATAGACTTTGTCATGTTACTAATATAGACTTTGTCATGTTACTAATATAGACTTTGTCATGCTACTAATATAGACTTTGTCATGTTACTAATATATTCTTTGTCATGCTACTAATATAGACTTTGTCATGTTACTAATATAGACTTTGTCATGTTACTAATATAGACTTTGTCATGTTACTAATATAGACTTTGTCATGCTACTAATATAGACTTTGTCATGTTACTAATATAGACTGTGTCATGTTACTAATATAGACTTTGTCATGTTACTAATATAGACTTTGTCATGTTACTAATATAGACTTTGTCATGCTACTAATATAGATTTTGTCATGTTACTAATATAGACTTTGTCATGTTACTAATATAGACTTTGTCATGTTACTAATATAGACTTTGTCATGTTACTAATATAGACTTTGTCATGTTACTAATATAGACTGTGTCATGTTACTAATATAGACTTTGTCATGTTACTAATATAGACTTTGTCATGTTATAATATAGACTTTGCCATGTTACTAATATAGACTTTGTCATGTTACTAATATAGACTGTGTCATGTTACTAATATAGACTTTGTCATGTTACTAATATAGACTGTGTCATGTTACTAATATAGACTTTGTCATGTTACTAACATAGACTTTGTCATGTTACTAATATAGACTTTGTCATGTTACTAATATAGACTTTGTCATGCTACTAATATAGACTTTGTCATGTTACTAATATATTCTTTGTCATGCTACTAATATAGACTTTGTCATGTTACTAATATAGACTTTGTCATGTTACTAATATAGACTGTGTCATGCTACTAATATAGACTGTGTCATGTTACTAATATAGACTTTGTCATGCTACTAATATAGACTGTGTCATGTTACTAATATAGACATTGTCATGTTACTAATACAGACTTTGTCATGTTACTAATATAGACTGTGTCATGTTACTAATATAGACTGTCATGTTACTAATATAGACTTTGTCATGTTACTAATATAGACTTTGTCATGTTACTAATATAAACTTTGTCATGTTACTAATATAGACTTTGTCATGTTACTAATATAGACTGTGTGATGCTACTAATATAGACTGTGTCATGTTACTAACATAGACTTTGTCATGCTACTAATATAGACTGTGTCATGTTACTAATATAGACTGTGTCATGTTACTAATATAGACTTTGTCATGTTACTAATATAGACTGTGTCATGTTACTAATATAGACTGTGTCATGTTACTAATATAGACTTTGTCATGTTACTAATATAGACTGTCTCATGTTACTAATATAGACTGTGTCATGTTACTAATATAGACTGTGTCATGTTACTAATATAGACTGTCATGTTACTAATATAGACTTTGTCATGTTACTAATATAGACTGTGTCATGCTACTAATATAGACTTTGTCATGTTACTAATATAGACTTTGTCATGCTACTAATATAGACTGTGTCATGTTACTAATATAGACTTTGTCATGTTACTAATATAGACTTTGCCATGTTACTAATATAGACTTTGTCATGTTACTAATATAGACTGTGTCATGCTACTAATATAGACTTTGTCATGTTACTAATATAGACTTTGTCATGCTACTAATATAGACTGTGTCATGTTACTAATATAGACTTTGTCATGTTACTAATATAGACTTTGCCATGTTACTAATATAGACTTTGTCATGTTACTAATATAGACTTTGTCATGCTACTAATATAGACTTTGTCATGTTACTAATATAGACTTTGTCATGTTACTAATATAGACTTTGTCATGTTACTAATATAGACTTTGTCATGTTACTAATATAGACTGTGTCATGCTACTAATATAGACTGTGTCATGTTACTAATATAGACTTTGTCATGCTACTAATATAGACTGTGTCATGTTACTAATATAGACTGTGTCATGTTACTAATGTAGACTGTCATGTTACTAATATAGACTGTAATGTTACTAATATAGACTGTGTCATGTTACTAATATAGACTTAGTCATGTTACTAATATAGACTTTGTCATGTTACTAATATAGACTTTGTCATGTTACTAATATAGACTTTGTCATGTTACTAATATAGACTTTGTCATGCTACTAATATAGACTTTGTCATGTTACTAATATAGACTGTGTCATGTTACTAATATAGACTTTGTCATGTTACTAATATAGACTTTGTCATGTTACTAATATAGACTTTGTCATGCTACTAATATAGACTTTGTCATGTTACTAATATAGACTTTGTCATGTTACTAATATAGACTGTTATGTTACTAATACAGACTTTGTCATGCTACTAATATAGACTTTGTCATGTTACTAATATAGACTGTGTCATGCTACTAATATAGACTGTGTCATGTTACTAATATAGACTTTGTCATGCTACAAATATAGACTGTGTCATGTTACTAATATAGACATTGTCATGTTACTAATACAGACTTTGTCATGTTACTAATATAGACTGTGTCATGTTACTAATATAGACTGTCATGTTACTAATATAGACTTTGTCATGTTACTAATATAGACTTTGTCATGTTACTAATATAAACTTTGTCATGTTACTAATATAGACTTTGTCATGTTACTAATATAGACTGTGTGATGCTACTAATATAGACTGTGTCATGTTACTAACATAGACTTTGTCATGCTACTAATATAGACTGTGTCATGTTACTAATATAGACTGTGTCATGTTACTAATATAGACTTTGTCATGTTACTAATATAGACTGTGTCATGTTACTAATATAGACTGTGTCATGTTACTAATATAGACTTTGTCATGTTACTAATATAGACTGTCTCATGTTACTAATATAGACTGTGTCATGTTACTAATATAGACTGTGTCATGTTACTAATATAGACTGTCATGTTACTAATATAGACTTTGTCATGTTACTAATATAGACTGTGTCATGCTACTAATATAGACTTTGTCATGTTACTAATATAGACTTTGTCATGCTACTAATATAGACTGTGTCATGTTACTAATATAGACTTTGTCATGTTACTAATATAGACTTTGCCATGTTACTAATATAGACTTTGTCATGTTACTAATATAGACTGTGTCATGCTACTAATATAGACTTTGTCATGTTACTAATATAGACTTTGTCATGCTACTAATATAGACTGTGTCATGTTACTAATATAGACTTTGTCATGTTACTAATATAGACTTTGCCATGTTACTAATATAGACTTTGTCATGTTACTAATATAGACTTTGTCATGCTACTAATATAGACTTTGTCATGTTACTAATATAGACTTTGTCATGTTACTAATATAGACTTTGTCATGTTACTAATATAGACTTTGTCATGTTACTAATATAGACTGTGTCATGCTACTAATATAGACTGTGTCATGTTACTAATATAGACTTTGTCATGCTACTAATATAGACTGTGTCATGTTACTAATATAGACTGTGTCATGTTACTAATGTAGACTGTCATGTTACTAATATAGACTGTCATGTTACTAATATAGACTGTGTCATGTTACTAATATAGACTTTGTCATGTTACTAATATAGACTTTGTCATGTTACTAATATAGACTTTGTCATGTTACTAATATAGACTTTGTCATGTTACTAATATAGACTTTGTCATGCTACTAATATAGACTTTGTCATGTTACTAATATAGACTGTGTCATGTTACTAATATAGACTTTGTCATGTTACTAATATAGACTTTGTCATGTTACTAATATAGACTTTGTCATGCTACTAATATAGACTTTGTCATGTTACTAATATAGACTTTGTCATGTTACTAATATAGACATTGTCATGTTACTAATATCGACTTTGTCATGTTACTGATATAGACTGTGTCATATTACTAATGTAGACTGTCATGTTACTAATATAGACTGTCATGTTACTAATACAGACTTTGTCATGCTACTAATATAGACTTTGTCATGTTACTAATATAGACTGTGTCATGTTACTAATATAGACTTTGTCATGTTACTAATATAGACTTTGTCATGTTACTAATATAGACTTTGTCATGTTACTAATATAGACTTTGTCATGTTACTAATATAGACTTTGTCATGTTACTAATATAGACTTTGTCATGCTACTAATATAGACTTTGTCATGTTACTAATATAGACTGTGTCATGTTACTAATATAGACTTTGTCATGTTACTAATATAGACTTTGTCATATTACTAATATAGACTTTGTCATGCTACTAATATAGACTTTGTCATGTTACTAATATAGACTTTGTCATGTTACTAATATAGACTGTCATGTTACTAATACAGACTTTGTCATGCTACTAATATAGACTTTGTCATGTTACTAATATAGACTGTGTCATGTTACTAATATAGACTTTGTCATGTTACTAATATAGACTTTGTCATGTTACTAATATAGACTTTGTCATGTTACTAATATAGACTTTGTCATGTTACTAATATAGACTTTGTCATGTTACTAATATAGACATTGTCATGTTACTAATATCGACTTTGTCATGTTACTAATATAGACTGTGTCATGTTACTAATGTAGACTGTCATGTTACTAATATAGACTGTCATGTTACTAATATAGACAGTGTCATGTTACTAATATAGACTTTGTCATGTTACTAATATAGACTTTGTCATGTTACTAATATAGACTTTGTCATGTTACCAATATAGACTTTGTCATGTTACTAATATAGACTTTGTCATGCTACTAATATAGACTTTGTCATGTTACTAATATAGACTGTGTCATGTTACTAATATAGACTTTGTCATGTTACTAATATAGACTTTGTCATGTTACTAATATAGACTTTGTCATGTTACTAATATAGACATTGTCATGTTACTAATATCGACTTTGTCATGTTACTAATATAGACTGTGTCATGTTACTAATGTAGACTGTCATGTTACTAATATAGACTGTCATGTTACTAATATAGACTGTGTCATGTTACTAATATAGACTTTGTCATGTTACTAATATAGACTTTGTCATGTTACTAATATAGACTTTGTCATGTTACTAATATAGACTTTGTCATGTTACTAATATAGACTTTGTCATGCTACTAATATAGACTTTGTCATGTTACTAATATAGACTGTGTCATGTTACTAATATAGACTTTGTCATGTTACTAATATAGACTTTGTCATGTTACTAATATAGACTTTGTCATGCTACTAATATAGATTTTGTCATGTTACTAATATAGACTTTGTCATGTTACTAATATAGACTTTGTCATGTTACTAATATAGACTTTGTCATGTTACTAATATAGACTTTGTCATGTTACTAATATAGACTGTGTCATGTTACTAATATAGACTTTGTCATGTTACTAATATAGACTTTGTCATGTTATAATATAGACTTTGCCATGTTACTAATATAGACTTTGTCATGTTACTAATATAGACTGTGTCATGTTACTAATATAGACTTTGTCATGTTACTAATATAGACTGTGTCATGTTACTAATATAGACTTTGTCATGTTACTAACATAGACTTTGTCATGTTACTAATATAGACTTTGTCATGTTACTAATATAGACTTTGTCATGCTACTAATATAGACTTTGTCATGTTACTAATATATTCTTTGTCATGCTACTAATATAGACTTTGTCATGTTACTAATATAGACTTTGTCATGTTACTAATATAGACTGTGTCATGCTACTAATATAGACTGTGTCATGTTACTAATATAGACTTTGTCATGCTACTAATATAGACTGTGTCATGTTACTAATATAGACTGTCATGTTACTAATATAGACTTTGTCATGTTACTAATATAGACTTTGTCATGTTACTAATATAAACTTTGTCATGTTACTAATATAGACTTTGTCATGTTACTAATATAGACTGTGTGATGCTACTAATATAGACTGTGTCATGTTACTAACATAGACTTTGTCATGCTACTAATATAGACTGTGTCATGTTACTAATATAGACTGTGTCATGTTACTAATATAGACTTTGTCATGTTACTAATATAGACTGTGTCATGTTACTAATATAGACTGTGTCATGTTACTAATATAGACTTTGTCATGTTACTAATATAGACTGTCTCATGTTACTAATATAGACTGTGTCATGTTACTAATATAGACTGTGTCATGTTACTAATATAGACTGTCATGTTACTAATATAGACTTTGTCATGTTACTAATATAGACTGTGTCATGCTACTAATATAGACTTTGTCATGTTACTAATATAGACTTTGTCATGCTACTAATATAGACTGTGTCATGTTACTAATATAGACTTTGTCATGTTACTAATATAGACTTTGCCATGTTACTAATATAGACTTTGTCATGTTACTAATATAGACTGTGTCATGCTACTAATATAGACTTTGTCATGTTACTAATATAGACTTTGTCATGCTACTAATATAGACTGTGTCATGTTACTAATATAGACTTTGTCATGTTACTAATATAGACTTTGCCATGTTACTAATATAGACTTTGTCATGTTACTAATATAGACTTTGTCATGCTACTAATATAGACTTTGTCATGTTACTAATATAGACTTTGTCATGTTACTAATATAGACTTTGTCATGTTACTAATATAGACTTTGTCATGTTACTAATATAGACTGTGTCATGCTACTAATATAGACTGTGTCATGTTACTAATATAGACTTTGTCATGCTACTAATATAGACTGTCATGTTACTAATATAGACTGTGTCATGTTACTAATGTAGACTGTCATGTTACTAATATAGACTGTCATGTTACTAATATAGACTGTGTCATGTTACTAATATAGACTTAGTCATGTTACTAATATAGACTTTGTCATGTTACTAATATAGACTTTGTCATGTTACTAATATAGACTTTGTCATGTTACTAATATAGACTTTGTCATGCTACTAATATAGACTTTGTCATGTTACTAATATAGACTGTGTCATGTTACTAATATAGACTTTGTCATGTTACTAATATAGACTTTGTCATGTTACTAATATAGACTTTGTCATGCTACTAATATAGACTTTGTCATGTTACTAATATAGACTTTGTCATGTTACTAATATAGACATTGTCATGTTACTAATATCGACTTTGTCATGTTACTGATATAGACTGTGTCATGTTACTAATGTAGACTGTCATGTTACTAATATAGACTGTCATGTTACTAATATAGACTGTGTCATGTTACTAATATAGACTTTGTCATGTTACTAATATAGACTTTGTCATGTTACTAATATAGACTTTGTCATGTTACTAATATAGACTTTGTCATGTTACTAATATAGACTTTGTCATGTTACTAATATAGACTTTGTCATGCTACTAATATAGACTTTGTCATGTTACTAATATAGACTGTGTCATGTTACTAATATAGACTTTGTCATGTTACTAATATAGACTTTGTCATATTACTAATATAGACTTTGTCATGCTACTAATATAGACTTTGTCATGTTACTAATATAGACTTTGTCATGTTACTAATATAGACTGTCATGTTACTAATACAGACTTTGTCATGCTACTAATATAGACTTTGTCATGTTACTAATATAGACTGTGTCATGTTACTAATATAGACTATGTCATGTTACTAATATAGACTTTGTCATGTTACTAATATAGACTTTGTCATGTTACTAATATAGACTTTGTCATGTTACTAATATAGACTTTGTCATGTTACTAATATAGACATTGTCATGTTACTAATATCGACTTTGTCATGTTACTAATATAGACTGTGTCATGTTACTAATGTAGACTGTCATGTTACTAATATAGACTGTCATGTTACTAATATAGACTGTGTCATGTTACTAATATAGACTTTGTCATGTTACTAATATAGACTTTGTCATGTTACTAATATAGACTTTGTCATGTTACTAATATAGACTTTGTCATGTTACTAATATAGACTTTGTCATGCTACTAATATAGACTTTGTCATGTTACTAATATAGACTGTGTCATGTTACTAATATAGACTTTGTCATGTTACTAATATAGACTTTGTCATGTTACTAATATAGACTTTGTCATGTTACTAATATAGACATTGTCATGTTACTAATATCGACTTTGTCATGTTACTAATATAGACTGTGTCATGTTACTAATGTAGACTGTCATGTTACTAATATAGACTGTCATGTTACTAATATAGACTGTGTCATGTTACTAATATAGACTTTGTCATGTTACTAATATAGACTTTGTCATGTTACTAATATAGACTTTGTCATGTTACTAATATAGACTTTGTCATGTTACTAATATAGACTTTGTCATGCTACTAATATAGACTTTGTCATGTTACTAATATAGACTGTGTCATGTTACTAATATAGACTTTGTCATGTTACTAATATAGACTTTGTCATGTTACTAATATAGACTTTGTCATGCTACTAATATAGATTTTGTCATGTTACTAATATAGACTTTGTCAAGTTACTAATATAGACTTTGTCATGTTACTAATATAGACTTTGTCATGTTACTAATATAGACTTTGTCATGTTACTAATATAGACTGTGTCATGTTACTAATATAGACTTTGTCATGTTACTAATATAGACTTTGTCATGTTATAATATAGACTTTGCCATGTTACTAATATAGACTTTGTCATGTTACTAATATAGACTGTGTCATGCTACTAATATAGACTGTGTCATGTTACTAATATAGACTTTGTCATGCTACTAATATAGACTGTGTCATGTTACTAATATAGACTGTCATGTTACTAATATAGACTTTGTCATGTTACTAATATAGACTTTGTCATGTTACTAATATAAACTTTGTCATGTTACTAATATAGACTTTGTCATGTTACTAATATAGACTGTGTGATGCTACTAATATAGACTGTGTCATGTTACTAACATAGACTTTGTCATGCTACTAATATAGACTGTGTCATGTTACTAATATAGACTGTGTCATGTTACTAATATAGACTTTGTCATGTTACTAATATAGACTGTGTCATGTTACTAATATAGACTGTGTCATGTTACTAATATAGACTTTGTCATGTTACTAATATAGACTGTCTCATGTTACTAATATAGACTGTGTCATGTTACTAATATAGACTGTGTCATGTTACTAATATAGACTGTCATGTTACTAATATAGACTTTGTCATGTTACTAATATAGACTGTGTCATGCTACTAATATAGACTTTGTCATGTTACTAATATAGACTTTGTCATGCTACTAATATAGACTGTGTCATGTTACTAATATAGACTTTGTCATGTTACTAATATAGACTTTGCCATGTTACTAATATAGACTTTGTCATGTTACTAATATAGACTGTGTCATGCTACTAATATAGACTTTGTCATGTTACTAATATAGACTTTGTCATGCTACTAATATAGACTGTGTCATGTTACTAATATAGACTTTGTCATGTTACTAATATAGACTTTGCCATGTTACTAATATAGACTTTGTCATGTTACTAATATAGACTTTGTCATGCTACTAATATAGACTTTGTCATGTTACTAATATAGACTTTGTCATGTTACTAATATAGACTTTGTCATGTTACTAATATAGACTTTGTCATGTTACTAATATAGACTGTGTCATGCTACTAATATAGACTGTGTCATGTTACTAATATAGACTTTGTCATGCTACTAATATAGACTGTCATGTTACTAATATAGACTGTGTCATGTTACTAATGTAGACTGTCATGTTACTAATATAGACTGTCATGTTACTAATATAGACTGTGTCATGTTACTAATATAGACTTAGTCATGTTACTAATATAGACTTTGTCATGTTACTAATATAGACTTTGTCATGTTACTAATATAGACTTTGTCATGTTACTAATATAGACTTTGTCATGCTACTAATATAGACTTTGTCATGTTACTAATATAGACTGTGTCATGTTACTAATATAGACTTTGTCATGTTACTAATATAGACTTTGTCATGTTACTAATATAGACTTTGTCATGCTACTAATATAGACTTTGTCATGTTACTAATATAGACTTTGTCATGTTACTAATATAGACATTGTCATGTTACTAATATCGACTTTGTCATGTTACTGATATAGACTGTGTCATGTTACTAATGTAGACTGTCATGTTACTAATATAGACTGTCATGTTACTAATATAGACTGTGTCATGTTACTAATATAGACTTTGTCATGTTACTAATATAGACTTTGTCATGTTACTAATATAGACTTTGTCATGTTACTAATATAGACTTTGTCATGTTACTAATATAGACTTTGTCATGTTACTAATATAGACTTTGTCATGCTACTAATATAGACTTTGTCATGTTACTAATATAGACTGTGTCATGTTACTAATATAGACTTTGTCATGTTACTAATATAGACTTTGTCATATTACTAATATAGACTTTGTCATGCTACTAATATAGACTTTGTCATGTTACTAATATAGACTTTGTCATGTTACTAATATAGACTGTCATGTTACTAATACAGACTTTGTCATGCTACTAATATAGACTTTGTCATGTTACTAATATAGACTGTGTCATGTTACTAATATAGACTATGTCATGTTACTAATATAGACTTTGTCATGTTACTAATATAGACTTTGTCATGTTACTAATATAGACTTTGTCATGTTACTAATATAGACTTTGTCATGTTACTAATATAGACATTGTCATGTTACTAATATCGACTTTGTCATGTTACTAATATAGACTGTGTCATGTTACTAATGTAGACTGTCATGTTACTAATATAGACTGTCATGTTACTAATATAGACTGTGTCATGTTACTAATATAGACTTTGTCATGTTACTAATATAGACTTTGTCATGTTACTAATATAGACTTTGTCATGTTACTAATATAGACTTTGTCATGTTACTAATATAGACTTTGTCATGCTACTAATATAGACTTTGTCATGTTACTAATATAGACTGTGTCATGTTACTAATATAGACTTTGTCATGTTACTAATATAGACTTTGTCATGTTACTAATATAGACTTTGTCATGTTACTAATATAGACATTGTCATGTTACTAATATCGACTTTGTCATGTTACTAATATAGACTGTGTCATGTTACTAATGTAGACTGTCATGTTACTAATATAGACTGTCATGTTACTAATATAGACTGTGTCATGTTACTAATATAGACTTTGTCATGTTACTAATATAGACTTTGTCATGTTACTAATATAGACTTTGTCATGTTACTAATATAGACTTTGTCATGTTACTAATATAGACTTTGTCATGCTACTAATATAGACTTTGTCATGTTACTAATATAGACTGTGTCATGTTACTAATATAGACTTTGTCATGTTACTAATATAGACTTTGTCATGTTACTAATATAGACTTTGTCATGCTACTAATATAGATTTTGTCATGTTACTAATATAGACTTTGTCAAGTTACTAATATAGACTTTGTCATGTTACTAATATAGACTTTGTCATGTTACTAATATAGACTTTGTCATGTTACTAATATAGACTGTGTCATGTTACTAATATAGACTTTGTCATGTTACTAATATAGACTTTGTCATGTTATAATATAGACTTTGCCATGTTACTAATATAGACTTTGTCATGTTACTAATATAGACTGTGTCATGTTACTAATATAGACTTTGTCATGTTACTAATATAGACATTGTCATGTTACTAATATCGACTTTGTCATGTTACTAATATAGACTGTGTCATGTTACTAATGTAGACTGTCATGTTACTAATATAGACTGTCATGTTACTAATATAGACTGTGTCATGTTACTAATATAGACTTTGTCATGCTACTAATATAGACTTTGTCATGCTACTAATATAGACTGTGTCATGTTACTAATATAGACTTTGTCATGTTACTAATATAGACTTTGTCATGTTACTAATATAGACTTTGTCATGTTACTAATATAGACTGTGTCATGTTACTAATATAGACTTTGTCATGTTACTAATATAGACTTTGTCATGCTACTAATATAGACTTTGTCATGTTACTAATATAGACTTTGTCATGTTACTAATATAGACTGTGTCATGCTACTAATATAGACTGTGTCATGTTACTAATATAGACTTTGTCATGCTACTAATATAGACTGTGTCATGTTACTAATATAGACTTTGTCATGTTACTAATCTAGACTTTGTCATGTTACTAATATAGACTGTTTCATGTTACTAATATAGACTGTGTCATGTTACTAATATAGACTGTCATGTTACTAATATAGACTTTGTCATGTTACTAATATAGACTTTGTCATGTTACTAATATAGACTTTGTCATGTTACTAATATAGACTTTGTCATGTTACTAATATAGACTGTGTGATGCTACTAATATAGACTGTGTCATGTTACTAACATAGACTTTGTCATGCTACTAATATAGACTGTGTCATGTTACTAATATAGACTGTGTCATGTTACTAATATAGACTTTGTCATGTTACTAATATAGACTGTGTCATGTTACTAATATAGACTGTGTCATGTTACTAATATAGACTTTGTCATGTTACTAATATAGACTGTCTCATGTTACTAATATAGACTGTGTCATGTTACTAATATAGACTGTGTCATGTTACTAATATAGACTGTCATGTTACTAATATAGACTTTGTCATGTTACTAATATAGACTGTGTCATGCTACTAATATAGACTTTGTCATGTTACTAATATAGACTTTGTCATGCTACTAATATAGACTGTGTCATGTTACTAATATAGACTTTGTCATGTTACTAATATAGACTTTGTCATGTTACTAATATAGACATTGTCATGTTACTAATATCGACTTTGTCATGTTACTAATATAGACTGTGTCATGTTACTAATGTAGACTGTCATGTTACTAATATAGACTGTCATGTTACTAATATAGACTGTGTCATGTTACTAATATAGACTTTGTCATGTTACTAATATAGACTTTGTCATGTTACTAATATAGACTTTGTCATGTTACTAACATAGACTTTGTCATGTTACTAATATAGACTTTGTCATGTTACTAATATAGACTTTGTCATGCTACTAATATAGACTTTGTCATGTTACTAATATAGACTTTGTCATGTTACTAATATAGACTTTGTCATGTTACTAATATAGACTTTGTCATGTTACTAATATAGACTGTGTCATGCTACTAATATAGACTGTGTCATGTTACTAATATAGACTTTGTCATGCTACTAATATAGACTGTGTCATGTTACTAATATAGACATTGTCATGTTACTAATATAGACTTTGTCATGTTACTAATATAGACTGTGTCATGTTACTAATATAGACTGTGTCATGTTACTAATATAGACTGTCATGTTACTAATATAGACTTTGTCATGTTACTAATATAGACTTTGTCATGTTACTAATATAAACTTTGTCATGTTACTAATATAGACTTTGTCATGTTACTAATATAGACTGTGTGATGCTACTAATATAGACTGTGTCATGTTACTAACATAGACTTTGTCATGCTACTAATATAGACTGTGTCATGTTACTAATATAGACTGTGTCATGTTACTAATATAGACTTTGTCATGTTACTAATATAGACTGTGTCATGTTACTAATATAGACTGTGTCATGTTACTAATATAGACTTTGTCATGTTACTAATATAGACTGTCTCATGTTACTAATATAGACTGTGTCATGTTACTAATATAGACTGTGTCATGTTACTAATATAGACTGTCATGTTACTAATATAGACTTTGTCATGTTACTAATATAGACTGTGTCATGCTACTAATATAGACTTTGTCATGTTACTAATATAGACTTTGTCATGCTACTAATATAGACTGTGTCATGTTACTAATATAGACTTTGTCATGTTACTAATATAGACTTTGTCATGTTACTAATATAGACTTTGTCATGTTACTAATATAGACTGTGTGATGCTACTAATATAGACTGTGTCATGTTACTAACATAGACTTTGTCATGCTACTAATATAGACTGTGTCATGTTACTAATATAGACTGTGTCATGTTACTAATATCGACTTTGTCATGTTACTAATATAGACTGTGTCATGTTACTAATGTAGACTGTCATGTTACTAATATAGACTGTCATGTTACTAATATAGACTGTGTCATGTTACTAATATAGACTTTGTCATGTTACTGATATAGACTGTGTCATGTTACTAATGTAGACTGTCATGTTACTAATATAGACTGTCATGTTACTAATACAGACTTTGTCATGCTACTAATATAGACTTTGTCATGTTACTAATATAGACTGTGTCATGTTACTAATATAGACTTTGTCATGTTACTAATATAGACTTTGTCATGTTACTAATATAGACTTTGTCATGTTACTAATATAGACTTTGTCATGTTACTAATATAGACTTTGTCATGTTACTAATATAGACTTTGTCATGCTACTAATATAGACTTTGTCATGTTACTAATATAGACTGTGTCATGTTACTAATATAGACTTTGTCATGTTACTAATATAGACTTTGTCATATTACTAATATAGACTTTGTCATGCTACTAATATAGACTTTGTCATGTTACTAATATAGACTTTGTCATGTTACTAATATAGACTGTCATGTTACTAATACAGACTTTGTCAAGCTACTAATATAGACTTTGTCATGTTACTAATATAGACTGTGTCATGTTACTAATATAGACTTTGTCATGTTACTAATATAGACTTTGTCATGTTACTAATATAGACTTTGTCATGTTACTAATATAGACTTTGTCATGTTACTAATATAGACTTTGTCATGTTACTAATATAGACATTGTCATGTTACTAATATCGACTTTGTCATGTTACTAATATAGACTGTGTCATGTTACTAATGTAGACTGTCATGTTACTAATATAGACTGTCATGTTACTAATATAGACTGTGTCATGTTACTAATATAGACTTTGTCATGTTACTAATATAGACTTTGTCATGTTACTAATATAGACTTTGTCATGTTACCAATATAGACTTTGTCATGTTACTAATATAGACTTTGTCATGCTACTAATATAGACTTTGTCATGTTACTAATATAGACTGTGTCATGTTACTAATATAGATTTTGTCATGTTACTAATATAGACTTTGTCATGTTACTAATATAGACTTTGTCATGTTACTAATATAGACATTGTCATGTTACTAATATCGACTTTGTCATGTTACTAATATAGACTGTGTCATGTTACTAATGTAGACTGTCATGTTACTAATATAGACTGTCATGTTACTAATATAGACTGTGTCATGTTACTAATATAGACTTTGTCATGTTACTAATATAGACTTTGTCATGTTACTAATATAGACTTTGTCATGTTACTAATATAGACTTTGTCATGTTACTAATATAGACTTTGTCATGCTACTAATATAGACTTTGTCATGTTACTAATATAGACTGTGTCATGTTACTAATATAGACTTTGTCATGTTACTAATATAGACTTTGTCATGTTACTAATATAGACTTTGTCATGCTACTAATATAGATTTTGTCATGTTACTAATATAGACTTTGTCATGTTACTAATATAGACTTTGTCATGTTACTAATATAGACTTTGTCATGTTACTAATATAGACTTTGTCATGTTACTAATATAGACTGTGTCATGTTACTAATATAGACTTTGTCATGTTACTAATATAGACTTTGTCATGTTATAATATAGACTTTGCCATGTTACTAATATAGACTTTGTCATGTTACTAATATAGACTGTGTCATGTTACTAATATAGACTTTGTCATGTTACTAATATAGACTGTGTCATGTTACTAATATAGACTTTGTCATGTTACTAATATAGACTGTGTCATGTTACTAATATAGACTTTGTCATGTTACTAATATAGACTGTGTCATGTTACTAATATAGACTTTGTCATGCTACTAATATAGACTGTGTCATGTTACTAATATAGACATTGTCATGTTACTAATACAGACTTTGTCATGTTACTAATATAGACTGTGTCATGTTACTAATATAGACTGTCATGTTACTAATATAGACTTTGTCATGTTACTAATATAGACTTTGTCATGTTACTAATATAAACTTTGTCATGTTACTAATATAGACTTTGTCATGTTACTAATATAGACTGTGTGATGCTACTAATATAGACTGTGTCATGTTACTAACATAGACTTTGTCATGCTACTAATATAGACTGTGTCATGTTACTAATATAGACTGTGTCATGTTACTAATATAGACTTTGTCATGTTACTAATATAGACTGTGTCATGTTACTAATATAGACTGTGTCATGTTACTAATATAGACTTTGTCATGTTACTAATATAGACTGTCTCATGTTACTAATATAGACTGTGTCATGTTACTAATATAGACTGTGTCATGTTACTAATATAGACTGTCATGTTACTAATATAGACTTTGTCATGTTACTAATATAGACTGTGTCATGCTACTAATATAGACTTTGTCATGTTACTAATATAGACTTTGTCATGCTACTAATATAGACTGTGTCATGTTACTAATATATACTTTGTCATGTTACTAATATAGACTTTGCCATGTTACTAATATAGACTTTGTCATGTTACTAATATAGACTGTGTCATGCTACTAATATAGACTTTGTCATGTTACTAATATAGACTTTGTCATGCTACTAATATAGACTGTGTCATGTTACTAATATAGACTTTGTCATGTTACTAATATAGACTTTGCCATGTTACTAATATAGACTTTGTCATGTTACTAATATAGACTTTGTCATTCTACTAATATAGACTTTGTCATGTTACTAATATAGACTTTGTCATGTTACTAATATAGACTTTGTCATGTTACTAATATAGACTTTGTCATGTTACTAATATAGACTGTGTCATGCTACTAATATAGACTGTGTCATGTTACTAATATAGACTTTGTCATGCTACTAATATAGACTGTGTCATGTTACTAATATAGACTGTGTCATGTTACTAATGTAGACTGTCATGTTACTAATATAGACTGTCATGTTACTAATATAGACTGTGTCATGTTACTAATATAGACTTTGTCATGTTACTAATATAGACTTTGTCATGTTACTAATATAGACTTTGTCATGTTACTAATATAGACTTTGTCATGTTACTAATATAGACTTTGTCATGCTACTAATATAGACTTTGTCATGTTACTAATATAGACTGTGTCATGTTACTAATATAGACTTTGTCATGTTACTAATATAGACTTTGTCATGTTACTAATATAGACTTTGTCATGCTACTAATATAGACTTTGTCATGTTACTAATATAGACTTTGTCATGTTACTAATATAGACATTGTCATGTTACTAATATCGACTTTGTCATGTTACTGATATAGACTGTGTCATGTTACTAATGTAGACTGTCATGTTACTAATATAGACTGTCATGTTACTAATATAGACTGTGTCATGTTACTAATATAGACTTTGTCATGTTACTAATATAGACTTTGTCATGTTACTAATATAGACTTTGTCATGTTACTAATATAGACTTTGTCATGTTACTAATATAGACTTTGTCATGTTACTAATATAGACTTTGTCATGCTACTAATATAGACTTTGTCATGTTACTAATATAGACTGTGTCATGTTACTAATATAGTCTTTGTCATGTTACTAATATAGACTTTGTCATATTACTAATATAGACTTTGTCATGCTACTAATATAGACTTTGTCATGTTACTAATATAGACTTTGTCATGTTACTAATATAGACTGTCATGTTACTAATACAGACTTTGTCATGCTACTAATATAGACTTTGTCATGTTACTAATATAGACTTTGTCATGCTACTAATATAGACTGTGTCATGTTACTAATATAGACTTTGTCATGTTACTAATATAGACTTTGCCATGTTACTAATATAGACTTTGTCATGTTACTAATATAGACTTTGTCATTCTACTAATATAGACTTTGTCATGTTACTAATATAGACTTTGTCATGTTACTAATATAGACTTTGTCATGTTACTAATATAGACTTTGTCATGTTACTAATATAGACTGTGTCATGCTACTAATATAGACTGTGTCATGTTACTAATATAGACTTTGTCATGCTACTAATATAGACTGTGTCATGTTACTAATATAGACTGTGTCATGTTACTAATGTAGACTGTCATGTTACTAATATAGACTGTCATGTTACTAATATAGACTGTGTCATGTTACTAATATAGACTTTGTCATGTTACTAATATAGACTTTGTCATGTTACTAATATAGACTTTGTCATGTTACTAATATAGACTTTGTCATGTTACTAATATAGACTTTGTCATGCTACTAATATAGACTTTGTCATGTTACTAATATAGACTGTGTCATGTTACTAATATAGACTTTGTCATGTTACTAATATAGACTTTGTCATGTTACTAATATAGACTTTGTCATGCTACTAATATAGACTTTGTCATGTTACTAATATAGACTTTGTCATGTTACTAATATAGACATTGTCATGTTACTAATATCGACTTTGTCATGTTACTGATATAGACTGTGTCATGTTACTAATGTAGACTGTCATGTTACTAATATAGACTGTCATGTTACTAATATAGACTGTGTCATGTTACTAATATAGACTTTGTCATGTTACTAATATAGACTTTGTCATGTTACTAATATAGACTTTGTCATGTTACTAATATAGACTTTGTCATGTTACTAATATAGACTTTGTCATGTTACTAATATAGACTTTGTCATGCTACTAATATAGACTTTGTCATGTTACTAATATAGACTGTGTCATGTTACTAATATAGACTTTGTCATGTTACTAATATAGACTTTGTCATATTACTAATATAGACTTTGTCATGCTACTAATATAGACTTTGTCATGTTACTAATATAGACTTTGTCATGTTACTAATATAGACTGTCATGTTACTAATACAGACTTTGTCATGCTACTAATATAGACTTTGTCATGTTACTAATATAGACTGTGTCATGTTACTAATATAGACTATGTCATGTTACTAATACAGACTTTGTCATGTTACTAATATAGACTTTGTCATGTTACTAATATAGACTTTGTCATGTTACTAATATAGACTTTGTCATGTTACTAATATAGACATTGTCATGTTACTAATATCGACTTTGTCATGTTACTAATATAGACTGTGTCATGTTACTAATGTAGACTGTCATGTTACTAATATAGACTGTCATGTTACTAATATAGACTGTGTCATGTTACTAATATAGACTTTGTCATGTTACTAATATAGACTTTGTCATGTTACTAATATAGACTTTGTCATGTTACTAATATAGACTTTGTCATGTTACTAATATAGACTTTGTCATGCTACTAATATAGACTTTGTCATGTTACTAATATAGACTGTGTCATGTTACTAATATAGACTTTGTCATGTTACTAATATAGACTTTGTCATGTTACTAATATAGACTTTGTCATGTTACTAATATAGACATTGTCATGTTACTAATATCGACTTTGTCATGTTACTAATATAGACTGTGTCATGTTACTAATGTAGACTGTCATGTTACTAATATAGACTGTCATGTTACTAATATAGACTGTGTCATGTTACTAATATAGACTTTGTCATGTTACTAATATAGACTTTGTCATGTTACTAATATAGACTTTGTCATGCTACTAATATAGACTTTGTCATGTTACTAATATAGACTGTGTCATGTTACTAATATAGACTTTGTTATGTTACTAATATAGACTTTGTCATGTTACTAATATAGACTTTGTCATGCTACTAATATAGACTTTGTCATGTTACTAATATAGACTGTGTCATGTTACTAATATAGACTTTGTCATGTTACTAATATAGACTTTGTCATGTTACTAATATAGACTTTGTCATGCTACTAATATAGATTTTGTCATGTTACTAATATAGACTTTGTCATGTTACTAATATAGACTTTGTCATGTTACTAATATAGACTTTGTCATGTTACTAATATAGACTTTGTCATGTTACTAATATAGACTGTGTCATGTTACTAATATAGACTTTGTCATGTTACTAATATAGACTTTGTCATGTTATAATATAGACTTTGCCATGTTACTAATATAGACTTTGTCATGTTACTAATATAGACTGTGTCATGTTACTAATATAGACTTTGTCATGTTACTAATATAGACATTGTCATGTTACTAATATCGACTTTGTCATGTTACTAATATAGACTGTGTCATGTTACTAATGTAGACTGTCATGTTACTAATATAGACTGTCATGTTACTAATATAGACTGTGTCATGTTACTAATATAGACTTTGTCATGCTACTAATATAGACTTTGTCATGTTACTAATATAGACTTTGTCATGTTACTAATATAGACTTTGTCATGTTACTAATATAGACTTTGTCATGTTACTAATATAGACTGTGTCATGTTACTAATATAGACTTTGTCATGTTACTAATATAGACTTTGTCATGCTACTAATATAGACTTTGTCATGTTACTAATATAGACTTTGTCATGTTACTAATATAGACTGTGTCATGCTACTAATATAGACTGTGTCATGTTACTAATATAGACTTTGTCATGCTACTAATATAGACTGTGTCATGTTACTAATATAGACTTTGTCATGTTACTAATATAGACTTTGTCATGTTACTAATATAGACTGTGTCATGTTACTAATATAGACTGTGTCATGTTACTAATATAGACTGTCATGTTACTAATATAGACTTTGTCATGTTACTAATATAGACTTTGTCATGTTACTAATATAGACTTTGTCATGTTACTAATATAGACTTTGTCATGTTACTAATATAGACTGTGTGATGCTACTAATATAGACTGTGTCATGTTACTAACATAGACTTTGTCATGCTACTAATATAGACTGTGTCATGTTACTAATATAGACTGTGTCATGTTACTAATATAGACTTTGTCATGTTACTAATATAGACTGTGTCATGTTACTAATATAGACTGTGTCATGTTACTAATATAGACTTTGTCATGTTACTAATATAGACTGTCTCATGTTACTAATATAGACTGTGTCATGTTACTAATATAGACTGTGTCATGTTACTAATATAGACTGTCATGTTACTAATATAGACTTTGTCATGTTACTAATATAGACTGTGTCATGCTACTAATATAGACTTTGTCATGTTACTAATATAGACTTTGTCATGCTACTAATATAGACTGTGTCATGTTACTAATATAGACTTTGTCATGTTACTAATATAGACTTTGTCATGTTACTAATATAGACATTGTCATGTTACTAATATCGACTTTGTCATGTTACTAATATAGACTGTGTCATGTTACTAATGTAGACTGTCATGTTACTAATATAGACTGTCATGTTACTAATATAGACTGTGTCATGTTACTAATATAGACTTTGTCATGTTACTAATATAGACTTTGTCATGTTACTAATATAGACTTTGTCATGTTACTAACATAGACTTTGTCATGTTACTAATATAGACTTTGTCATGTTACTAATATAGACGTTGTCATGCTACTAATATAGACTTTGTCATGTTACTAATATAGACTTTGTCATGTTACTAATATAGACTTTGTCATGTTACTAATATAGACTTTGTCATGTTACTAATATAGACTGTGTCATGCTACTAATATAGACTGTGTCATGTTACTAATATAGACTTTGTCATGCTACTAATATAGACTGTGTCATGTTACTAATATAGACATTGTCATGTTACTAATATAGACTTTGTCATGTTACTAATATAGACTGTGTCATGTTACTAATATAGACTGTGTCATGTTACTAATATAGACTGTCATGTTACTAATATAGACTTTGTCATGTTACTAATATAGACTTTGTCATGTTACTAATATAAACTTTGTCATGTTACTAATATAGACTTTGTCATGTTACTAATATAGACTGTGTGATGCTACTAATATAGACTGTGTCATGTTACTAACATAGACTTTGTCATGCTACTAATATAGACTGTGTCATGTTACTAATATAGACTGTGTCATGTTACTAATATAGACTTTGTCATGTTACTAATATAGACTGTGTCATGTTACTAATATAGACTGTGTCATGTTACTAATATAGACTTTGTCATGTTACTAATATAGACTGTCTCATGTTACTAATATAGACTGTGTCATGTTACTAATATAGACTGTGTCATGTTACTAATATAGACTGTCATGTTACTAATATAGACTTTGTCATGTTACTAATATAGACTGTGTCATGCTACTAATATAGACTTTGTCATGTTACTAATATAGACTTTGTCATGCTACTAATATAGACTGTGTCATGTTACTAATATAGACTTTGTCATGTTACTAATATATACTTTGTCATGTTACTAATATAGACTTTGTCATGTTACTAATATAGACTGTGTGATGCTACTAATATAGACTGTGTCATGTTACTAACATAGACTTTGTCATGCTACTAATATAGACTGTGTCATGTTACTAATATAGACTGTGTCATGTTACTAATATCGACTTTGTCATGTTACTAATATAGACTGTGTCATGTTACTAATGTAGACTGTCATGTTACTAATATAGACTGTCATGTTACTAATATAGACTGTGTCATGTTACTAATATAGACTTTGTCATGTTACTAATATAGACTTTGTCATGTTACTAATATAGACTTTGTCATGTTACTAACATAGACTGTGTCATGTTACTAATATAGACTTTGTCATGTTACTAATATAGACTTTGTCATGCTACTAATATAGACTGTGTCATGTTACTAATATAGACTGTGTCATGTTACTAATATAGACTGTCATGTTACTAATATAGACTTTGTCATGTTACTAATATAGACTGTGTCATGCTACTAATATAGACTTTGTCATGTTACTAATATAGACTTTGTCATGCTACTAATATAGACTGTGTCATGTTACTAATATAGACTTTGTCATGTTACTAATATAGACTTTGTCATGTTACTAATATAGACTTTGTCATGTTACTAATATAGACTGTGTGATGCTACTAATATAGACTGTGTCATGTTACTAACATAGACTTTGTCATGCTACTAATATAGACTGTGTCATGTTACTAATATAGACTGTGTCATGTTACTAATATAGACTTTGTCATGTTACTAATATAGACTGTGTCATGTTACTAATATAGACTGTGTCATGTTACTAATATAGACTTTGTCATGTTACTAATATAGACTGTCTCATGTTACTAATATAGACTGTGTCATGTTACTAATATAGACTGTGTCATGTTACTAATATAGACTGTCATGTTACTAATATAGACTTTGTCATGTTACTAATATAGACTGTGTCATGCTACTAATATAGACCTTGTCATGTTACTAATATAGACTTTGTCATGCTACTAATATAGACTGTGTCATGTTACTAATATAGACTTTGTCATGTTACTAATATAGACTTTGTCATGTTACTAATATAGACATTGTCATGTTACTAATATCGACTTTGTCATGTTACTAATATAGACTGTGTCATGTTACTAATGTAGACTGTCATGTTACTAATATAGACTGTCATGTTACTAATATAGACTGTGTCATGTTACTAATATAGACTTTGTCATGTTACTAATATAGACTTTGTCATGTTACTAATATAGACTTTGTCATGTTACTAATATAGACTTTGTCATGCTACTAATATAGACTTTGTCATGTTACTAATATAGACTTTGTCATGTTACTAATATAGACTTTGTCATGTTACTAATATAGACTTTGTCATGTTACTAATATAGACTGTGTCATGCTACTAATATAGACTGTGTCATGTTACTAATATAGACTTTGTCATGCTACTAATATAGACTGTGTCATGTTACTAATATAGACATTGTCATGTTACTAATACAGACTTTGTCATGTTACTAATATAGACTGTGTCATGTTACTAATATAGACTGTCATGTTACTAATATAGACTTTGTCATGTTACTAATATAGACTTTGTCATGTTACTAATATAAACTTTGTCATGTTACTAATATAGACTTTGTCATGTTACTAATATAGACTGTGTGATGCTACTAATATAGACTGTGTCATGTTACTAACATAGACTTTGTCATGCTACTAATATAGACTGTGTCATGTTACTAATATAGACTGTGTCATGTTACTAATATAGACTTTGTCATGTTACTAATATAGACTGTGTCATGTTACTAATATAGACTGTGTCATGTTACTAATATAGACTTTGTCATGTTACTAATATAGACTGTCTCATGTTACTAATATAGACTGTGTCATGTTACTAATATAGACTGTGTCATGTTACTAATATAGACTGTCATGTTACTAATATAGACTTTGTCATGTTACTAATATAGACTGTGTCATGCTACTAATATAGACTTTGTCATGTTACTAATATAGACTTTGTCATGCTACTAATATAGACTTTGTCATGTTACTAATATAGACTTTGTCATGCTACTAATATAGACTGTGTCATGTTACTAATATAGACTTTGTCATGTTACTAATATAGACTTTGCCATGTTACTAATATAGACTTTGTCATGTTACTAATATAGACTTTGTCATGCTACTAATATAGACTTTGTCATGTTACTAATATATTCTTTGTCATGTTACTAATATAGACTTTGTCATGTTACTAATATAGACTTTGTCATGTTACTAATATAGACTGTGTCATGCTACTAATATAGACTGTGTCATGTTACTAATATAGACTTTGTCATGCTACTAATATAGACTTTGTCATGTTACTAATATAGACTTTGTCATGTTACTAATATAGACTGTGTGATGCTACTAATATAGACTGTGTCATGTTACTAACATAGACTTTGTCATGCTACTAATATAGACTGTGTCATGTTACTAATATAGACTGTGTCATGTTACTAATATAGACTTTGTCATGTTACTAATATAGACTGTGTCATGTTACTAATATAGACTGTGTCATGTTACTAATATAGACTTTGTCATGTTACTAATATAGACTGTCTCATGTTACTAATATAGACTGTGTCATGTTACTAATATAGACTGTGTCATGTTACTAATATAGACTGTCATGTTACTAATATAGACTTTGTCATGTTACTAATATAGACTGTGTCATGCTACTAATATAGACCTTGTCATGTTACTAATATAGACTTTGTCATGCTACTAATATAGACTGTGTCATGTTACTAATATAGACTTTGTCATGTTACTAATATAGACTTTGTCATGTTACTAATATAGACATTGTCATGTTACTAATATCGACTTTGTCATGTTACTAATATAGACTGTGTCATGTTACTAATGTAGACTGTCATGTTACTAATATAGACTGTCATGTTACTAATATAGACTGTGTCATGTTACTAATATAGACTTTGTCATGTTACTAATATAGACTTTGTCATGTTACTAATATAGACTTTGTCATGTTACTAATATAGACTTTGTCATGCTACTAATATAGACTTTGTCATGTTACTAATATAGACTTTGTCATGTTACTAATATAGACTTTGTCATGTTACTAATATAGACTTTGTCATGTTACTAATATAGACTGTGTCATGCTACTAATATAGACTGTGTCATGTTACTAATATAGACTTTGTCATGCTACTAATATAGACTGTGTCATGTTACTAATATAGACATTGTCATGTTACTAATACATACTTTGTCATGTTACTAATATAGACTGTGTCATGTTACTAATATAGACTGTCATGTTACTAATATAGACTTTGTCATGTTACTAATATAGACTTTGTCATGTTACTAATATAAACTTTGTCATGTTACTAATATAGACTTTGTCATGTTACTAATATAGACTGTGTGATGCTACTAATATAGACTGTGTCATGTTACTAACATAGACTTTGTCATGCTACTAATATAGACTGTGTCATGTTACTAATATAGACTGTGTCATGTTACTAATATAGACTTTGTCATGTTACTAATATAGACTGTGTCATGTTACTAATATAGACTGTGTCATGTTACTAATATAGACTTTGTCATGTTACTAATATAGACTGTCTCATGTTACTAATATAGACTGTGTCATGTTACTAATATAGACTGTGTCATGTTACTAATATAGACTGTGTCATGTTACTAATATAGACTGTCATGTTACTAATATAGACTTTGTCATGTTACTAATATAGACTGTGTCATGCTACTAATATAGACTTTGTCATGTTACTAATATAGACTTTGTCATGCTACTAATATAGACTGTGTCATGTTACTAATATAGACTTTGTCATGTTACTAATATAGACTTTGCCATGTTACTAATATAGACTTTGTCATGTTACTAATATAGACTGTGTCATGCTACTAATATAGACTTTGTCATGTTACTAATATAGACTTTGTCATGCTACTAATATAGACTGTGTCATGTTACTAATATAGACTTTGTCATGTTACTAATATAGACTTTGCCATGTTACTAATATAGACTTTGTCATGTTACTAATATAGACTTTGTCATGCTACTAATATAGACTTTGTCATGTTACTAATATAGACTTTGTCATGTTACTAATATAGACTTTGTCATGTTACTAATATAGACTTTGTCATGTTACTAATATAGACTGTGTCATGCTACTAATATAGACTGTGTCATGTTACTAATATAGACTTTGTCATGCTACTAATATAGACTGTGTCATGTTACTAATACAGACTGTGTCATGTTACTAATGTAGACTGTCATGTTACTAATATAGACTGTCATGTTACTAATATAGACTGTGTCATGTTACTAATATAGACTTTGTCATGTTACTAATATAGACTTTGTCATGTTACTAATATAGACTTTGTCATGTTACTAATATAGACTTTGTCATGTTACTAATATAGACTTTGTCATGCTACTAATATAGACTTTGTCATGTTACTAATATAGACTGTGTCATGTTACTAATATAGACTTTGTCATGTTACTAATATAGACTTTGTCATGTTACTAATATAGACTTTGTCATGCTACTAATATAGACTTTGTCATGTTACTAATATAGACTTTGTCATGTTACTAATATAGACATTGTCATGTTACTAATATCGACTTTGTCATGTTACTGATATAGACTGTGTCATGTTACTAATGTAGACTGTCATGTTACTAATATAGACTGTCATGTTACTAATATAGACTGTGTCATGTTACTAATATAGACTTTGTCATGTTACTAATATAGACTTTGTCATGTTACTAATATAGACTTTGTCATGTTACTAATATAGACTTTGTCATGTTACTAATATAGACTTTGTCATGTTACTAATATAGACTTTGTCATGCTACTAATATAGACTTTGTCATGTTACTAATATAGACTGTGTCATGTTACTAATATAGACTTTGTCATGTTACTAATATAGACTTTGTCATATTACTAATATAGACTTTGTCATGCTACTAATATAGACTTTGTCATGTTACTAATATAGACTTTGTCATGTTACTAATATAGACTGTCATGTTACTAATACAGACTTTGTCATGCTACTAATATAGACTTTGTCATGTTACTAATATAGACTGTGTCATGTTACTAATATAGACTTTGTCATGTTACTAATATAGACTTTGTCATGTTACTAATTTAGACTTTGTCATGTTACTAATATAGACTTTGTCATGTTACTAATATAGACTTTGTCATGTTACTAATATAGACATTGTCATGTTACTAATATCGACTTTGTCATGTTACTAATATAGACTGTGTCATGTTACTAATGTAGACTGTCATGTTACTAATATAGACTGTCATGTTACTAATATAGACTGTGTCATGTTACTAATATAGACTTTGTCATGTTACTAATATAGACTTTGTCATGTTACTAATATAGACTTTGTCATGTTACCAATATAGACTTTGTCATGTTACTAATATAGACTTTGTCATGCTACTAATATAGACCTTGTCATGTTACTAATATAGACTGTGTCATGTTACTAATATAGACTTTGTCATGTTACTAATATAGACTTTGTCATGTTACTAATATAGACTTTGTCATGTTACTAATATAGACATTGTCATGTTACTAATATCGACTTTGTCATGTTACTAATATAGACTGTGTCATGTTACTAATGTAGACTGTCATGTTACTAATATAGACTGTCATGTTACTAATATAGACTGTGTCATGTTACTAATATAGACTTTGTCATGTTACTAATATAGACTTTGTCATGTTACTAATATAGACTTTGTCATGTTACTAATATAGACTTTGTCATGTTACTAATATAGACTTTGTCATGCTACTAATATAGACTTTGTCATGTTACTAATATAGACTGTGTCATGTTACTAATATAGACTTTGTCATGTTACTAATATAGACTTTGTCATGTTACTAATATAGACTTTGTCATGCTACTAATATAGATTTTGTCATGTTACTAATATAGACTTTGTCATGTTACTAATATAGACTTTGTCATGTTACTAATATAGACTTTGTCATGTTACTAATATAGACTTTGTCATGTTACTAATATAGACTGTGTCATGTTACTAATATAGACTTTGTCATGTTACTAATATAGACTTTGTCATGTTATAATATAGACTTTGCCATGTTACTAATATAGACTTTGTCATGTTACTAATATAGACTGTGTCATGTTACTAATATAGACTTTGTCATGTTACTAATATAGACTGTGTCATGTTACTAATATAGACTTTGTCATGTTACTAACATAGACTTTGACATGTTACTAATATAGACTTTGTCATGTTACTAATATAGACTTTGTCATGCTACTAATATAGACTTTGTCATGTTACTAATATATTCTTTGTCATGTTACTAATATAGACATTGTCATGTTACTAATACAGACTTTGTCATGTTACTAATATAGACTGTGTCATGTTACTAATATAGACTGTCATGTTACTAATATAGACTTTGTCATGTTACTAATATAGACTTTGTCATGTTACTAATATAAACTTTGTCATGTTACTAATATAGACTTTGTCATGTTACTAATATAGACTGTGTGATGCTACTAATATAGACTGTGTCATGTTACTAACATAGACTTTGTCATGCTACTAATATAGACTGTGTCATGTTACTAATATAGACTGTGTCATGTTACTAATATAGACTTTGTCATGTTACTAATATAGACTGTGTCATGTTACTAATATAGACTGTGTCATGTTACTAATATAGACTTTGTCATGTTACTAATATAGACTGTCTCATGTTACTAATATAGACTGTGTCATGTTACTAATATAGACTGTGTCATGTTACTAATATAGACTGTCATGTTACTAATATAGACTTTGTCATGTTACTAATATAGACTGTGTCATGCTACTAATATAGACTTTGTCATGTTACTAATATAGACTTTGTCATGCTACTAATATAGACTGTGTCATGTTACTAATATAGACTTTGTCATGTTACTAATATAGACTTTGCCATGTTACTAATATAGACTTTGTCATGTTACTAATATAGACTGTGTCATGCTACTAATATAGACTTTGTCATGTTACTAATATAGACTTTGTCATGTTACTAATATAGACTGTGTGATGCTACTAATTTAGACTGTGTCATGTTACTAACATAGACTTTGTCATGCTACTAATATAGACTGTGTCATGTTACTAATATAGACTGTGTCATGTTACTAATATAGACTTTGTCATGTTACTAATATAGACTGTGTCATGTTACTAATATAGACTGTGTCATGTTACTAATATAGACTTTGTCATGTTACTAATATAGACTGTCTCATGTTACTAATATAGACTGTGTCATGTTACTAATATAGACTGTGTCATGTTACTAATATAGACTGTCATGTTACTAATATAGACTTT
Organism: Eledone cirrhosa; assembly: GCA_964016885.1. NCBI lineage: Eukaryota > Metazoa > Mollusca > Cephalopoda > Octopoda > Eledonidae > Eledone > Eledone cirrhosa. The sequence goes on along the minus strand of OZ024759.1, from coordinate 2,283,591 downwards.
GTCATGTTACTAATATAGACTGTGTCATGCTACTAATATAGACTTTGTCATGTTACTAATATAGACTTTGTCATGCTACTAATATAGACTGTGTCATGTTACTAATATAGACTTTGTCATGTTACTAATATAGACTTTGCCATGTTACTAATATAGACTTTGTCATGTTACTAATATAGACTGTGTCATGCTACTAATATAGACTTTGTCATGTTACTAATATAGACTTTGTCATGCTACTAATATAGACTGTGTCATGTTACTAATATAGACTTTGTCATGTTACTAATATAGACTTTGCCATGTTACTAATATAGACTTTGTCATGTTACTAATATAGACTGTGTCATGTTACTAATATAGACTTTGTCATGTTACTAACATAGACTTTGTCATGTTACTAATATAGACTTTGTCATGTTACTAATATAGACTTTGTCATGCTACTAATATAGACTTTGTCATGTTACTAATATATTCTTTGTCATGTTACTAATATAGACTTTGTCATGTTACTAATATAGACTTTGTCATGTTACTAATATAGACTGTGTCATGCTACTAATATAGACTGTGTCATGTTACTAATATAGACTTTGTCATGCTACTAATATAGACTGTGTCATGTTACTAATATAGACATTGTCATGTTACTAATACAGACTTTGTCATGTTACTAATATAGACTGTGTCATGTTACTAATATAGACTGTCATGTTACTAATATAGACTTTGTCATGTTACTAATATAGACTTTGTCATGTTACTAATATAAACTTTGTCATGTTACTAATATAGACTTTGTCATGTTACTAATATAGACTGTGTGATGCTACTAATATAGACTGTGTCATGTTACTAACATAGACTTTGTCATGCTACTAATATAGACTGTGTCATGTTACTAATATAGACTGTGTCATGTTACTAATATAGACTTTGTCATGTTACTAATATAGACTGTGTCATGTTACTAATATAGACTGTGTCATGTTACTAATATAGACTTTGTCATGTTACTAATATAGACTGTCTCATGTTACTAATATAGACTGTGTCATGTTACTAATATAGACTGTGTCATGTTACTAATATAGACTGTCATGTTACTAATATAGACTTTGTCATGTTACTAATATAGACTGTGTCATGCTACTAATATAGACTTTGTCATGTTACTAATATAGACTTTGTCATGCTACTAATATAGACTGTGTCATGTTACTAATATAGACTTTGTCATGTTACTAATATAGACTTTGCCATGTTACTAATATAGACTTTGTCATGTTACTAATATAGACTGTGTCATGCTACTAATATAGACTTTGTCATGTTACTAATATAGACTTTGTCATGTTACTAATATAGACTGTGTGATGCTACTAATATAGACTGTGTCATGTTACTAACATAGACTTTGTCATGCTACTAATATAGACTGTGTCATGTTACTAATATAGACTGTGTCATGTTACTAATATAGACTTTGTCATGTTACTAATATAGACTGTGTCATGTTACTAATATAGACTGTGTCATGTTACTAATATAGACTTTGTCATGTTACTAATATAGACTGTCTCATGTTACTAATATAGACTGTGTCATGTTACTAATATAGACTGTGTCATGTTACTAATATAGACTGTCATGTTACTAATATAGACTTTGTCATGTTACTAATATAGACTGTGTCATGCTACTAATATAGACTTTGTCATGTTACTAATATAGACTTTGTCATGTTACTAATATAGACTTTGTCATGTTACTAATATAGACTGTGTCATGCTACTAATATAGACTTTGTCATGCTACTAATATAGACTGTGTCATGTTACTAATATAGACTTTGTCATGTTACTAATATAGACTTTGCCATGTTACTAATATAGACTTTGTCATGTTACTAATATAGACTGTGTCATGCTACTAATATAGACTTTGTCATGTTACTAATATAGACTTTGTCATGCTACTAATATAGACTGTGTCATGTTACTAATATAGACTTTGTCATGTTACTAATATAGACTTTGCCATGTTACTAATATAGACTTTGTCATGTTACTAATATAGACTGTGTCATGTTACTAATATAGACTTTGTCATGTTACTAACATAGACTTTGTCATGTTACTAATATAGACTTTGTCATGTTACTAATATAGACTTTGTCATGCTACTAATATAGACTTTGTCATGTTACTAATATATTCTTTGTCATGTTACTAATATAGACTTTGTCATGTTACTAATATAGACTTTGTCATGTTACTAATATAGACTGTGTCATGCTACTAATATAGACTGTGTCATGTTACTAATATAGACTTTGTCATGCTACTAATATAGACTGTGTCATGTTACTAATATAGACATTGTCATGTTACTAATACAGACTTTGTCATGTTACTAATATAGACTGTGTCATGTTACTAATATAGACTGTCATGTTACTAATATAGACTTTGTCATGTTACTAATATAGACTTTGTCATGTTACTAATATAAACTTTGTCATGTTACTAATATAGACTTTGTCATGTTACTAATATAGACTGTGTGATGCTACTAATATAGACTGTGTCATGTTACTAACATAGACTTTGTCATGCTACTAATATAGACTGTGTCATGTTACTAATATAGACTGTGTCATGTTACTAATATAGACTTTGTCATGTTACTAATATAGACTGTGTCATGTTACTAATATAGACTGTGTCATGTTACTAATATAGACTTTGTCATGTTACTAATATAGACTGTCTCATGTTACTAATATAGACTGTGTCATGTTACTAATATAGACTGTGTCATGTTACTAATATAGACTGTCATGTTACTAATATAGACTTTGTCATGTTACTAATATAGACTGTGTCATGCTACTAATATAGACTTTGTCATGTTACTAATATAGACTGTGTCATGTTACTAATATAGACTGTGTCATGTTACTAATATAGACTGTGTCATGTTACTAATATAGACTTTGTCATGTTACTAATATAGACTTTGTCATGTTATAATATAGACTTTGCCATGTTACTAATATAGACTTTGTCATGTTACTAATATAGACTGTGTCATGTTACTAATATAGACTTTGTCATGTTACTAATATAGACTGTGTCATGTTACTAATATAGACTTTGTCATGTTACTAACATAGACTTTGTCATGTTACTAATATAGATTTTGTCATGTTACTAATATAGACTTTGTCATGCTACTAATATAGACTTTGTCATGTTACTAATATATTCTTTGTCATGCTACTAATATAGACTTTGTCATGTTACTAATAAAGACTTCGTCATGTTACTAATATAGACTGTGTCATGTTACTAATATAGACTTTGTCATGTTACTAATATAGACTTTGTCATGTTATAATATAGACTTTGCCATGTTACTAATATAGACTTTGTCATGTTACTAATATAGACTGTGTCATGTTACTAATATAGACTTTGTCATGTTACTAATATAGACTGTGTCATGTTACTAATATAGACTTTGTCATGTTACTAACATAGACTTTGTCATGTTACTAATATAGACTTTGTCATGTTACTAATATAGACTTTGTCATGCTACTAATATAGACTTTGTCATGTTACTAATATATTCTCTGTCATGCTACTAATATAGACTTTGTCATGTTACTAATATAGACTTTGTCATGTTACTAATATAGACTGTGTCATGCTACTAATATATACTGTGTCATGTTACTAATATAGACTTTGTCATGCTACTAATATAGACTGTGTCATGTTACTAATATAGACATTGTCATGTTACTAATACAGACTTTGTCATGTTACTAATATAGACTGTGTCATGTTACTAATATAGACTGTCATGTTACTAATATAGACTTTGTCATGTTACTAATATAGACTTTGTCATGTTACTAATATAAACTTTGTCATGTTACTAATATAGACTTTGTCATGTTACTAATATAGACTGTGTGATGCTACTAATATAGACTCTGTCATGTTACTAACATAGACTTTGTCATGCTACTAATATAGACTGTGTAATGTTACTAATATAGACTGTGTCATGTTACTAATATAGACTTTGTCATGTTACTAATATAGACTGTGTCATGTTACTAATATAGACTGTGTCATGTTACTAATATAGACTTTGTCATGTTACTAATATAGACTGTCTCATGTTACTAATATAGACTGTGTCATGTTACTAATATAGACTGTGTCATGTTACTAATATAGACTGTCATGTTACTAATATAGACTTTGTCATGTTACTAATATAGACTGTGTCATGCTACTAATATAGACTTTGTCATGTTACTAATATAGACTTTGTCATGCTACTAATATAGACTGTGTCATGTTACTAATATAGACTTTGTCATGTTACTAATATAGACTTTGCCATGTTACTAATATAGACTTTGTCATGTTACTAATATAGACTGTGTCATGCTACTAATATAGACTTTGTCATGTTACTAATATAGACTTTGTCATGCTACTAATATAGACTGTGTCATGTTACTAATATAGACTTTGTCATGTTACTAATATAGACTTTGCCATGTTACTAATATAGACTTTGTCATGTTACTAATATAGACTTTGTCATGCTACTAATATAGACTTTGTCATGTTACTAATATAGACTTTGTCATGTTACTAATATAGACTTTGTCATGTTACTAATATAGACTTTGTCATGTTACTAATATAGACTGTGTCATGCTACTAATATAGACTGTGTCATGTTACTAATATAGACTTTGTCATGCTACTAATATAGACTGTGTCATGTTACTAATATAGACTGTGTCATGTTACTAATGTAGACTGTCATGTTACTAATATAGACTGTCATGTTACTAATATAGACTGTGTCATGTTACTAATATAGACTTTGTCATGTTACTAATATAGACTTTGTCATATTACTAATATAGACTTTGTCATGTTACTAATATAGACTTTGTCATGTTACTAATATAGACTTTGTCATGCTACTAATATAGACTTTGTCATGTTACTAATATAGACTGTGTCATGTTACTAATATAGACTTTGTCATGTTACTAATATAGACTTTGTCATGTTACTAATATAGACTTTGTCATGCTACTAATATAGACTTTGTCATGTTACTAATATAGACTTTGTCATGTTACTAATATAGACATTGTCATGTTACTAATATCGACTTTGTCATGTTACTGATATAGACTGTGTCATGTTACTAATGTAGACTGTCATGTTACTAATATAGACTGTCATGTTACTAATATAGACTGTGTCATGTTACTAATATAGACTTTGTCATGTTACTAATATAGACTTTGTCATGTTACTAATATAGACTTTGTCATGTTACTAATATAGACTTTGTCATGTTACTAATATAGACTTTGTCATGTTACTAATATAGACCTTGTCATGCTACTAATATAGACTTTGTCATGTTACTAATATAGACTGTGTCATGTTACTAATATAGACTTTGTCATGTTACTAATATAGACTTTGTCATATTACTAATATAGACTTTGTCATGCTACTAATATAGACTTTGTCATGTTACTAATATAGACTTTGTCATGTTACTAATATAGACTGTCATGTTACTAATACAGACTTTGTCATGCTACTAATATAGACTTTGTCATGTTACTAATATAGACTGTGTCATGTTACTAATATAGACTATGTCATGTTACTAATATAGACTTTGTCATGTTACTAATATAGACTTTGTCATGTTACTAATATAGACTTTGTCATGTTACTAATATAGACTTTGTCATGTTACTAATATAGACATTGTCATGTTACTAATATCGACTTTGTCATGTTACTAATATAGACTGTGTCATGTTACTAATGTAGACTGTCATGTTACTAATATAGACTGTCATGTTACTAATATAGACTGTGTCATGTTACTAATATAGACTTTGTCATGTTACTAATATAGACTTTGTCATGTTACTAATATAGACTTTGTCATGTTACTAATATAGACTTTGTCATGTTACTAATATAGACTTTGTCATGCTACTAATATAGACTTTGTCATGTTACTAATATAGACTGTGTCATGTTACTAATATAGACTTTGTCATGTTACTAATATAGACTTTGTCATGTTACTAATATAGACTTTGTCATGTTACTAATATAGACATTGTCATGTTACTAATATCGACTTTGTCATGTTACTAATATAGACTGTGTCATGTTACTAATGTAGACTGTCATGTTACTAATATAGACTGTCATGTTACTAATATAGACTGTGTCATGTTACTAATATAGACTTTGTCATGTTACTAATATAGACTTTGTCATGTTACTAATATAGACTTTGTCATGTTACTAATATAGACTTTGTCATGTTACTAATATAGACTTTGTCATGCTACTAATATAGACTTTGTCATGTTACTAATATAGACTGTGTCATGTTACTAATATAGACTTTGTCATGTTACTAATATAGACTTTGTCATGTTACTAATATAGACTTTGTCATGCTACTAATATAGATTTTGTCATGTTACTAATATAGACTTTGTCATGTTACTAATATAGACTTTGTCATGTTACTAATATAGACTTTGTCATGTTACTAATATAGACTTTGTCATGTTACTAATATAGACTGTGTCATGTTACTAATATAGACTTTGTCATGTTACTAATATAGACTTTGTCATGTTATAATATAGACTTTGCCATGTTACTAATATAGACTTTGTCATGTTACTAATATAGACTGTGTCATGTTACTAATATAGACTTTGTCTTGTTACTAATATAGACATTGTCATGTTACTAATATCGATTTTGTCATGTTACTAATATAGACTGTGTCATGTTACTAATGTAGACTGTCATGTTACTAATATAGACTGTCATGTTACTAATATAGACTGTGTCATGTTACTAATATAGACTTTGTCATGCTACTAATATAGACTTTGTCATGTTACTAATATAGACTTTGTCATGTTACTAATATAGACTTTGTCATGTTACTAATATAGACTTTGTCATGTTACTAATATAGACTGTGTCATGTTACTAATATAGACTTTGTCATGTTACTAATATAGACTTTGTCATGCTACTAATATAGACTTTGTCATGTTACTAATATAGACTTTGTCATGTTACTAATATAGACTGTGTCATGCTACTAATATAGACTGTGTCATGTTACTAATATAGACTTTGTCATGCTACTAATATAGACTGTGTCATGTTACTAATATAGACTTTGTCATGTTACTAATATAGACTTTGTCATGTTACTAATATAGACTGTGTCATGTTACTAATATAGACTGTGTCATGTTACTAATATAGACTGTCATGTTACTAATATAGACTTTGTCATGTTACTAATATAGACTTTGTCATGTTACTAATATAGACTTTGTCATGTTACTAATATAGACTTTGTCATGTTACTAATATAGACTGTGTGATGCTACTAATATAGACTGTGTCATGTTACTAACATAGACTTTGTCATGCTACTAATATAGACTGTGTCATGTTACTAATATAGACTGTGTCATGTTACTAATATAGACTTTGTCATGTTACTAATATAGACTGTGTCATGTTACTAATATAGACTGTGTCATGTTACTAATATAGACTTTGTCATGTTACTAATATAGACTGTCTCATGTTACTAATATAGACTGTGTCATGTTACTAATATAGACTGTGTCATGTTACTAATATAGACTGTCATGTTACTAATATAGACTTTGTCATGTTACTAATATAGACTGTGTCATGCTACTAATATAGACTTTGTCATGTTACTAATATAGACTTTGTCATGCTACTAATATAGACTGTGTCATGTTACTAATATAGACTTTGTCATGTTACTAATATAGACTTTGCCATGTTACTAATATAGACTTTGTCATGTTACTAATATAGACTGTGTCATGCTACTAATATAGACTTTGTCATGTTACTAATATAGACTTTGTCATGCTACTAATATAGACTGTGTCATGTTACTAATATAGACTTTGTCATGTTACTAATATAGACTTTGCCATGTTACTAATATAGACTTTGTCATGTTACCAATATAGACTTTGTCATGTTACTAATATAGACTTTGTCATGCTACTAATATAGACTTTGTCATGTTACTAATATAGACTGTGTCATGTTACTAATATAGACTTTGTCATGTTACTAATATAGACTTTGTCATGTTACTAATATAGACATTGTCATGTTACTAATATCGACTTTGTCATGTTACTAATATAGACTGTGTCATGTTACTAATGTAGACTGTCATGTTACTAATATAGACTGTCATGTTACTAATATAGACTGTGTCATGTTACTAATATAGACTTTGTCATGTTACTAATATAGACTTTGTCATGTTACTAATATAGACTTTGTCATGCTACTAATATAGATTTTGTCATGTTACTAATATAGACTTTGTCATGTTACTAATATAGACTTTGTCATGTTACTAATATAGACTTTGTCATGTTACTAATATAGACTTTGTCATGTTACTAATATAGACTGTGTCATGTTACTAATATAGACTTTGTCATGTTACTAATATAGACTTTGTCATGTTACTAATATAGACTTTGTCATGCTACTAATATAGACTTTGTCATGTTACTAATATATTCTTTGTCATGCTACTAATATAGACTTTGTCATGTTACTAATATAGACTTTGTCATGTTACTAATATAGACTGTGTCATGCTACTAATATAGACTGTGTCATGTTACTAATATAGACTTTGTCATGCTACTAATATAGACTGTGTCATGTTACTAATATAGACATTGTCATGTTACTAATACAGACTTTGTCATGTTACTAATATAGACTGTGTCATGTTACTAATATAGACTGTCATGTTACTAATATAGACTTTGTCATGTTACTAATATAGACTTTGTCATGTTACTAATATAAACTTTGTCATGTTACTAATATAGACTTTGTCATGTTACTAATATAGACTGTGTGATGCTACTAATATAGACTGTGTCATGTTACTAACATAGACTTTGTCATGCTACTAATATAGACTGTGTCATGTTACTAATATAGACTGTGTCATGTTACTAATATAGACTTTGTCATGTTACTAATATAGACTGTGTCATGTTACTAATATAGACTGTGTCATGTTACTAATATAGACTTTGTCATGTTACTAATATAGACTGTCTCATGTTACTAATATAGACTGTGTCATGTTACTAATATAGACTGTGTCATGTTACTAATATAGACTGTCATGTTACTAATATAGACTTTGTCATGTTACTAATATAGACTGTGTCATGCTACTAATATAGACTTTGTCATGTTACTAATATAGACTTTGTCATGCTACTAATATAGACTGTGTCATGTTACTAATATAGACTTTGTCATGTTACTAATATAGACTTTGCCATGTTACTAATATAGACTTTGTCATGTTACTAATATAGACTGTGTCATGCTACTAATATAGACTTTGTCATGTTACTAATATAGACTTTGTCATGCTACTAATATAGACTGTGTCATGTTACTAATATAGACTTTGTCATGTTACTAATATAGACTTTGCCATGTTACTAATATAGACTTTGTCATGTTACTAATATAGACGTTGTCATGCTACTAATATAGACTTTGTCATGTTACTAATATAGACTTTGTCATGTTACTAATATAGACTTTGTCATGTTACTAATATAGACTTTGTCATGTTACTAATATAGACTGTGTCATGCTACTAATAGAGACTGTGTCATGTTACTAATATAGACTTTGTCATGCTACTAATATAGACTGTGTCATGTTACTAATATAGACTGTGTCATGTTACTAATGTAGACTGTCATGTTACTAATATAGACTGTCATGTTACTAATATAGACTGTGTCATGTTACTAATATAGACTTTGTCATGTTACTAATATAGACTTTGTCATGTTACTAATATAGACTTTGTCATGTTACTAATATAGACTTTGTCATGTTACTAATATAGACTTTGTCATGCTACTAATATAGACTTTGTCATGTTACTAATATAGACTTTGTCATGTTACTAATATAGACTTTGTCATGTTACTAATATAGACTTTGTCATGCTACTAATATAGACTTTGTCATGTTACTAATATAGACTTTGTCATGTTACTAATATAGACATTGTCATGTTACTAATATCGGCTTTGTCATGTTACTGATATAGACTGTGTCATGTTACTAATGTAGACTGTCATGTTACTAATATAGACTGTCATGTTACTAATATAGACTGTGTCCTGTTACTAATATAGACTTTGTCATGTTACTAATATAGACTTTGTCATGTTACTAATATAGACTTTGTCATGTTACTAATATAGACTTTGTCATGTTACTAATATAGACTTTGTCATGTTACTAATATAGACTTTGTCATGCTACTAATATATACTTTGTCATGTTACTAATATAGACTGTGTCATGTTACTAATATAGACTTTGTCATGTTACTAATATAGACTTTGTCATATTACTAATATAGACTTTGTCATGCTACTAATATAGACTTTGTCATGTTACTAATATAGACTTTGTCATGTTACTAATATAGACTGTCATGTTACTAATACAGACTTTGTCATGCTACTAATATAGACTTTGTCATGTTACTAATATAGACTGTGTCATGTTACTAATATAGACTATGTCATGTTACTAATATAGACTTTGTCATGTTACTAATATAGACTTTGTCATGTTACTAATATAGACTTTGTCATGTTACTAATATAGACTTTGTCATGTTACTAATATAGACATTGTCATGTTACTAATATAGACTTTGTCATGTTACTAATATAGACTTTGTCATGTTACTAATATAGACTTTGTCATGCTACTAATATAGACTTTGTCATGTTACTAATATAGACTGTGTCATGTTACTAATATAGACTTTGTCATGTTACTAATATAGACTTTGTCATGTTACTAATATAGACTTTGTCATGTTACTAATATAGACATTGTCATGTTACTAATATCGACTTTGTCATGTTACTAATATAGACTGTGTCATGTTACTAATGTAGACTGTCATGTTACTAATATAGACTGTCATGTTACTAATATAGACTGTGTCATGTTACTAATATAGACTTTGTCATGTTACTAATATAGACTTTGTCATGTTACTAATATAGACTTTGTCATGTTACTAATATAGACTTTGTCATGTTACTAATATAGACTTTGTCATGCTACTAATATAGACTTTGTCATGTTACTAATATAGACTGTGTCATGTTACTAATATAGACTTTGTCATGTTACTAATATAGACTTTGTCATGTTACTAATATAGACTTTGTCATGCTACTAATATAGATTTTGTCATGTTACTAATATAGACTTTGTCATGTTACTAATATAGACTTTGTCATGTTACTAATATAGACTTTGTCATGTTACTAATATAGACTTTGTCATGTTACTAATATAGACTTTGTCATGTTATAATATAGACTTTGCCATGTTACTAATATAGACTTTGTCATGTTACTAATATAGATTGTGTCATGTTACTAATATAGACTTTGTCATGTTACTAATATAGACATTGTCATGTTACTAATATCGACTTTGTCATGTTACTAATATAGACTGTGTCATGTTACTAATGTAGACTGTCATGTTACTAATATAGACTGTCATGTTACTAATATAGACTGTGTCATGTTACTAATATAGACTTTGTCATGCTACTAATATAGACTTTGTCATGTTACTAATATAGACTTTGTCATGTTACTAATATAGACTTTGTCATGTTACTAATATAGACTTTGTCATGTTACTAATATAGACTGTGTCATGTTACTAATATAGACTTTGTCATGTTACTAATATAGACTTTGTCATGCTACTAATATAGACTTTGTCATGTTACTAATATAGACTTTGTCATGTTACTAATATAGACTGTGTCATGCTACTAATATAGACTGTGTCATGTTACTAATATAGACTTTGTCATGCTACTAATATAGACTGTGTCATGTTACTAATATAGACTTTGTCATGTTACTAATATAGACTTTGTCATGTTAATAATATAGACTGTGTCATGTTACTAATATAGACTGTGTCATGTTACTAATATAGACTGTCATGTTACTAATATAGACTTTGTCATGTTACTAATATAGACTTTGTCATGTTACTAATATAGACTTTGTCATGTTACTAATATAGACATTGTCATGTTACTAATATCGACTTTGTCATGTTACTAATATAGACTGTGTCATGTTACTAATGTAGACTGTCATGTTACTAATATAGACTGTCATGTTACTAATATAGACTGTGTCATGTTACTAATATAGACTTTGTCATGTTACTAATATAGACTTTGTCATGTTACTAATATAGACTTTGTCATGTTACTAATATAGACTTTGTCATGTTACTAATATAGACTTTGTCATGCTACTAATATAGACTTTGTCATGTTACTAATATAGACTGTGTCATGTTACTAATATAGACTTTGTCATGTTACTAATATAGACTTTGTCATGTTACTAATATAGACTTTGTCATGTTACTAATATAGACATTGTCATGTTACTAATATCGACTTTGTCATGTTACTAATATAGACTGTGTCATGTTACTAATGTAGACTGTCATGTTACTAATATAGACTGTCATGTTACTAATATAGACTGTGTCATGTTACTAATATAGACTTTGTCATGTTACTAATATAGACTTTGTCATGTTACTAATATAGACTTTGTCATGTTACTAATATAGACTTTGTCATGTTACTAATATAGACTTTGTCATGCTACTAATATAGACTTTGTCATGTTTGTTAATATAGACTGTGTCATGTTACTAATATAGACTTTGTCATGTTACTAATATAGACTTTGTCATGTTACTAATATAGACTTTGTCATGCTACTAATATAGATTTTGTCATGTTACTAATATAGACTTTGTCATGTTACTAATATAGACTTTGTCATGTTACTAATATAGACTTTGTCATGTTACTAATATAGACTTTGTCATGTTACTAATATAGACTGTGTCATGTTACTAATATAGACTTTGTCATGTTACTAATATAGACTTTGTCATGTTATAATATAGACTTTGCCATGTTACTAATATAGACTTTGTCATGTTACTAATATAGACTGTGTCATGTTACTAATATAGACTTTGTCTTGTTACTAATATAGACATTGTCATGTTACTAATATCGATTTTGTCATGTTACTAATATAGACTGTGTCATGTTACTAATGTAGACTGTCATGTTACTAATATAGACTGTCATGTTACTAATATAGACTGTGTCATGTTACTAATATAGACTTTGTCATGCTACTAATATAGACTTTGTCATGTTACTAATATAGACTTTGTCATGTTACTAATATAGACTTTGTCATGTTACTAATATAGACTTTGTCATGTTACTAATATAGACTGTGTCATGTTACTAATATAGACTTTGTCATGTTACTAATATAGACTTTGTCATGCTACTAATATAGACTTTGTCATGTTACTAATATAGACTTTGTCATGTTACTAATATAGACTGTGTCATGCTACTAATATAGACTGTGTCATGTTACTAATATAGACTTTGTCATGCTACTAATATAGACTGTGTCATGTTACTAATATAGACTTTGTCATGTTACTAATATAGACTTTGTCATGTTACTAATATAGACTGTGTCATGTTACTAATATAGACTGTGTCATGTTACTAATATAGACTGTCATGTTACTAATATAGACTTTGTCATGTTACTAATATAGACTTTGTCATGTTACTAATATAGACTTTGTCATGTTACTAATATAGACTTTGTCATGTTACTAATATAGACTGTGTGATGCTACTAATATAGACTGTGTCATGTTACTAACATAGACTTTGTCATGCTACTAATATAGACTGTGTCATGTTACTAATATAGACTGTGTCATGTTACTAATATAGACTTTGTCATGTTACTAATATAGACTGTGTCATGTTACTAATATAGACTGTGTCATGTTACTAATATAGACTTTGTCATGTTACTAATATAGACTGTCTCATGTTACTAATATAGACTGTGTCATGTTACTAATATAGACTGTGTCATGTTACTAATATAGACTGTCATGTTACTAATATAGACTTTGTCATGTTACTAATATAGACTGTGTCATGCTACTAATATAGACTTTGTCATGTTACTAATATAGACTTTGTCATGCTACTAATATAGACTGTGTCATGTTACTAATATAGACTTTGTCATGTTACTAATATAGACTTTGCCATGTTACTAATATAGACTTTGTCATGTTACTAATATAGACTGTGTCATGCTACTAATATAGACTTTGTCATGTTACTAATATAGACTTTGTCATGCTACTAATATAGACTGTGTCATGTTACTAATATAGACTTTGTCATGTTACTAATATAGACTTTGCCATGTTACTAATATAGACTTTGTCATGTTACCAATATAGACTTTGTCATGTTACTAATATAGACTTTGTCATGCTACTAATATAGACTTTGTCATGTTACTAATATAGACTGTGTCATGTTACTAATATAGACTTTGTCATGTTACTAATATAGACTTTGTCATGTTACTAATATAGACATTGTCATGTTACTAATATCGACTTTGTCATGTTACTAATATAGACTGTGTCATGTTACTAATGTAGACTGTCATGTTACTAATATAGACTGTCATGTTACTAATATAGACTGTGTCATGTTACTAATATAGACTTTGTCATGTTACTAATATAGACTTTGTCATGTTACTAATATAGACTTTGTCATGCTACTAATATAGATTTTGTCATGTTACTAATATAGACTTTGTCATGTTACTAATATAGACTTTGTCATGTTACTAATATAGACTTTGTCATGTTACTAATATAGACTTTGTCATGTTACTAATATAGACTGTGTCATGTTACTAATATAGACTTTGTCATGTTACTAATATAGACTTTGTCATGTTACTAATATAGACTTTGTCATGCTACTAATATAGACTTTGTCATGTTACTAATATATTCTTTGTCATGCTACTAATATAGACTTTGTCATGTTACTAATATAGACTTTGTCATGTTACTAATATAGACTGTGTCATGCTACTAATATAGACTGTGTCATGTTACTAATATAGACTTTGTCATGCTACTAATATAGACTGTGTCATGTTACTAATATAGACATTGTCATGTTACTAATACAGACTTTGTCATGTTACTAATATAGACTGTGTCATGTTACTAATATAGACTGTCATGTTACTAATATAGACTTTGTCATGTTACTAATATAGACTTTGTCATGTTACTAATATAAACTTTGTCATGTTACTAATATAGACTTTGTCATGTTACTAATATAGACTGTGTGATGCTACTAATATAGACTGTGTCATGTTACTAACATAGACTTTGTCATGCTACTAATATAGACTGTGTCATGTTACTAATATAGACTGTGTCATGTTACTAATATAGACTTTGTCATGTTACTAATATAGACTGTGTCATGTTACTAATATAGACTGTGTCATGTTACTAATATAGACTTTGTCATGTTACTAATATAGACTGTCTCATGTTACTAATATAGACTGTGTCATGTTACTAATATAGACTGTGTCATGTTACTAATATAGACTGTCATGTTACTAATATAGACTTTGTCATGTTACTAATATAGACTGTGTCATGCTACTAATATAGACTTTGTCATGTTACTAATATAGACTTTGTCATGCTACTAATATAGACTGTGTCATGTTACTAATATAGACTTTGTCATGTTACTAATATAGACTTTGCCATGTTACTAATATAGACTTTGTCATGTTACTAATATAGACTGTGTCATGCTACTAATATAGACTTTGTCATGTTACTAATATAGACTTTGTCATGCTACTAATATAGACTGTGTCATGTTACTAATATAGACTTTGTCATGTTACTAATATAGACTTTGCCATGTTACTAATATAGACTTTGTCATGTTACTAATATAGACGTTGTCATGCTACTAATATAGACTTTGTCATGTTACTAATATAGACTTTGTCATGTTACTAATATAGACTTTGTCATGTTACTAATATAGACTTTGTCATGTTACTAATATAGACTGTGTCATGCTACTAATAGAGACTGTGTCATGTTACTAATATAGACTTTGTCATGCTACTAATATAGACTGTGTCATGTTACTAATATAGACTGTGTCATGTTACTAATGTAGACTGTCATGTTACTAATATAGACTGTCATGTTACTAATATAGACTGTGTCATGTTACTAATATAGACTTTGTCATGTTACTAATATAGACTTTGTCATGTTACTAATATAGACTTTGTCATGTTACTAATATAGACTTTGTCATGTTACTAATATAAACTTTGTCATGCTACTAATATAGACTTTGTCATGTTACTAATATAGACTGTGTCATGTTACTAATATAGACTTTGTCATGTTACTAATATAGACTTTGTCATGTTACTAATATAGACTTTGTCATGCTACTAATATAGACTTTGTCATGTTACTAATATAGACTTTGTCATGTTACTAATATAGACATTGTCATGTTACTAATATCGGCTTTGTCATGTTACTGATATAGACTGTGTCATGTTACTAATGTAGACTGTCATGTTACTAATATAGACTGTCATGTTACTAATATAGACTGTGTCCTGTTACTAATATAGACTTTGTCATGTTACTAATATAGACTTTGTCATGTTACTAATATAGACTTTGTCATGTTACTAATATAGACTTTGTCATGTTACTAATATAGACTTTGTCATGTTACTAATATAGACTTTGTCATGCTACTAATATATACTTTGTCATGTTACTAATATAGACTGTGTCATGTTACTAATATAGACTTTGTCATGTTACTAATATAGACTTTGTCATATTACTAATATAGACTTTGTCATGCTACTAATATAGACTTTGTCATGTTACTAATATAGACTTTGTCATGTTACTAATATAGACTGTCATGTTACTAATACAGACTTTGTCATGCTACTAATATAGACTTTGTCATGTTACTAATATAGACTGTGTCATGTTACTAATATAGACTATGTCATGTTACTAATATAGACTTTGTCATGTTACTAATATAGACTTTGTCATGTTACTAATATAGACTTTGTCATGTTACTAATATAGACTTTGTCATGTTACTAATATAGACATTGTCATGTTACTAATATAGACTTTGTCATGTTACTAATATAGACTTTGTCATGTTACTAATATAGACTTTGTCATGCTACTAATATAGACTTTGTCATGTTACTAATATAGACCGTGTCATGTTACTAATATAGACTTTGTCATGTTACTAATATAGACTTTGTCATGTTACTAATATAGACTTTGTCATGTTACTAATATAGACATTGTCATGTTACTAATATCGACTTTGTCATGTTACTAATATAGACTGTGTCATGTTACTAATGTAGACTGTCATGTTACTAATATAGACTGTCATGTTACTAATATAGACTGTGTCATGTTACTAATATAGACTTTGTCATGTTACTAATATAGACTTTGTCATGTTACTAATATAGACTTTGTCATGTTACTAATATAGACTTTGTCATGTTACTAATATAGACTTTGTCATGCTACTAATATAGACTTTGTCATGTTACTAATATAGACTGTGTCATGTTACTAATATAGACTTTGTCATGTTACTAATATAGACTTTGTCATGTTACTAATATAGACTTTGTCATGCTACTAATATAGATTTTGTCATGTTACTAATATAGACTTTGTCATGTTACTAATATAGACTTTGTCATGTTACTAATATAGACTTTGTCATGTTACTAATATAGACTTTGTCATGTTACTAATATAGACTTTGTCATGTTATAATATAGACTTTGCCATGTTACTAATATAGACTTTGTCATGTTACTAATATAGATTGTGTCATGTTACTAATATAGACTTTGTCATGTTACTAATATAGACATTGTCATGTTACTAATATCGACTTTGTCATGTTACTAATATAGACTGTGTCATGTTACTAATGTAGACTGTCATGTTACTAATATAGACTGTCATGTTACTAATATAGACTGTGTCATGTTACTAATATAGACTTTGTCATGCTACTAATATAGACTTTGTCATGTTACTAATATAGACTTTGTCATGTTACTAATATAGACTTTGTCATGTTACTAATATAGACTTTGTCATGTTACTAATATAGACTGTGTCATGTTACTAATATAGACTTTGTCATGTTACTAATATAGACTTTGTCATGCTACTAATATAGACTTTGTCATGTTACTAATATAGACTTTGTCATGTTACTAATATAGACTGTGTCATGCTACTAATATAGACTGTGTCATGTTACTAATATAGACTTTGTCATGCTACTAATATAGACTGTGTCATGTTACTAATATAGACTTTGTCATGTTACTAATATAGACTTTGTCATGTTAATAATATAGACTGTGTCATGTTACTAATATAGACTGTGTCATGTTACTAATATAGACTGTCATGTTACTAATATAGACTTTGTCATGTTACTAATATAGACTTTGTCATGTTACTAATATAGACTTTGTCATGTTACTAATATAGACTTTGTCATGTTACTAATATAGACTGTGTGATGCTACTAATATAGACTGTGTCATGTTACTAATATAGACTTTGTCATGCTACTAATATAGACTGTGTCATGTTACTAATATAGACATTGTCATGTTACTAATACAGACTTTGTCATGTTACTAATATAGACTGTGTCATGTTACTAATATAGACTGTCATGTTACTAATATAGACTTTGTCATGTTACTAATATAAACTTTGTCATGTTACTAATATAGACTTTGTCATGTTACTAATATAGACTGTGTGATGCTACTAATATAGACTGTGTCATGTTACTAACATAGACTTTGTCATGCTACTAATATAGACTGTGTCATGTTACTAATATAGACTGTGTCATGTTACTAATATAGACTTTGTCATGTTACTAATATAGACTGTGTCATGTTACTAATATAGACTGTGTCATGTTACTAATATAGACTTTGTCATGTTACTAATATAGACTGTCTCATGTTACTAATATAGACTGTGTCATGTTACTAATATAGACTGTGTCATGTTACTAATATAGACTGTCATGTTACTAATATAGACTTTGTCATGTTACTAATATAGACTGTGTCATGCTACTAATATAGACTTTGTCATGTTACTAATATAGACTTTGTCATGCTACTAATATAGACTGTGTCATGTTACTAATATAGACTTTGTCATGTTACTAATATAGACTTTGCCATGTTACTAATATAGACTTTGTCATGTTACTAATATAGACTGTGTCATGCTACTAATATAGACTTTGTCATGTTACTAATATAGACTTTGTCATGCTACTAATATAGACTGTGTCATGTTACTAATATAGACTTTGTCATGTTACTAATATAGACTTTGCCATGTTACTAATATAGACTTTGTCATGTTACTAATATAGACGTTGTCATGCTACTAATATAGACTTTGTCATGTTACTAATATAGACTTTGTCATGTTACTAATATAGACTTTGTCATGTTACTAATATAGACTTTGTCATGTTACTAATATAGACTGTGTCATGCTACTAATAGAGACTGTGTCATGTTACTAATATAGACTTTGTCATGCTACTAATATAGACTGTGTCATGTTACTAATATAGACTGTGTCATGTTACTAATGTAGACTGTCATGTTACTAATATAGACTGTCATGTTACTAATATAGACTGTGTCATGTTACTAATATAGACTTTGTCATGTTACTAATATAGACTTTGTCATGTTACTAATATAGACTTTGTCATGTTACTAATATAGACTTTGTCATGTTACTAATATAGACTTTGTCATGCTACTAATATAGACTTTGTCATGTTACTAATATAGACTGTGTCATGTTACTAATATAGACTTTGTCATGTTACTAATATAGACTTTGTCATGTTACTAATATAGACTTTGTCATGCTACTAATATAGACTTTGTCATGTTACTAATATAGACTTTGTCATGTTACTAATATAGACATTGTCATGTTACTAATATCGGCTTTGTCATGTTACTGATATAGACTGTGTCATGTTACTAATGTAGACTGTCATGTTACTAATATAGACTGTCATGTTACTAATATAGACTGTGTCCTGTTACTAATATAGACTTTGTCATGTTACTAATATAGACTTTGTCATGTTACTAATATAGACTTTGTCATGTTACTAATATAGACTTTGTCATGTTACTAATATAGACTTTGTCATGTTACTAATATAGACTTTGTCATGCTACTAATATATACTTTGTCATGTTACTAATATAGACTGTGTCATGTTACTAATATAGACTTTGTCATGTTACTAATATAGACTTTGTCATATTACTAATATAGACTTTGTCATGCTACTAATATAGACTTTGTCATGTTACTAATATAGACTTTGTCATGTTACTAATATAGACTGTCATGTTACTAATACAGACTTTGTCATGCTACTAATATAGACTTTGTCATGTTACTAATATAGACTGTGTCATGTTACTAATATAGACTATGTCATGTTACTAATATAGACTTTGTCATGTTACTAATATAGACTTTGTCATGTTACTAATATAGACTTTGTCATGTTACTAATATAGACTTTGTCATGTTACTAATATAGACATTGTCATGTTACTAATATAGACTTTGTCATGTTACTAATATAGACTTTGTCATGTTACTAATATAGACTTTGTCATGCTACTAATATAGACTTTGTCATGTTACTAATATAGACTGTGTCATGTTACTAATATAGACTTTGTCATGTTACTAATATAGACTTTGTCATGTTACTAATATAGACTTTGTCATGTTACTAATATAGACATTGTCATGTTACTAATATCGACTTTGTCATGTTACTAATATAGACTGTGTCATGTTACTAATGTAGACTGTCATGTTACTAATATAGACTGTCATGTTACTAATATAGACTGTGTCATGTTACTAATATAGACTTTGTCATGTTACTAATATAGACTTTGTCATGTTACTAATATAGACTTTGTCATGTTACTAATATAGACTTTGTCATGTTACTAATATAGACTTTGTCATGCTACTAATATAGACTTTGTCATGTTACTAATATAGACTGTGTCATGTTACTAATATAGACTTTGTCATGTTACTAATATAGACTTTGTCATGTTACTAATATAGACTTTGTCATGCTACTAATATAGATTTTGTCATGTTACTAATATAGACTTTGTCATGTTACTAATATAGACTTTGTCATGTTACTAATATAGACTTTGTCATGTTACTAATATAGACTTTGTCATGTTACTAATATAGACTTTGTCATGTTATAATATAGACTTTGCCATGTTACTAATATAGACTTTGTCATGTTACTAATATAGATTGTGTCATGTTACTAATATAGACTTTGTCATGTTACTAATATAGACATTGTCATGTTACTAATATCGACTTTGTCATGTTACTAATATAGACTGTGTCATGTTACTAATGTAGACTGTCATGTTACTAATATAGACTGTCATGTTACTAATATAGACTGTGTCATGTTACTAATATAGACTTTGTCATGCTACTAATATAGACTTTGTCATGTTACTAATATAGACTTTGTCATGTTACTAATATAGACTTTGTCATGTTACTAATATAGACTTTGTCATGTTACTAATATAGACTGTGTCATGTTACTAATATAGACTTTGTCATGTTACTAATATAGACTTTGTCATGCTACTAATATAGACTTTGTCATGTTACTAATATAGACTTTGTCATGTTACTAATATAGACTGTGTCATGCTACTAATATAGACTGTGTCATGTTACTAATATAGACTTTGTCATGCTACTAATATAGACTGTGTCATGTTACTAATATAGACTTTGTCATGTTACTAATATAGACTTTGTCATGTTAATAATATAGACTGTGTCATGTTACTAATATAGACTGTGTCATGTTACTAATATAGACTGTCATGTTACTAATATAGACTTTGTCATGTTACTAATATAGACTTTGTCATGTTACTAATATAGACTTTGTCATGTTACTAATATAGACATTGTCATGTTACTAATATCGACTTTGTCATGTTACTAATATAGACTGTGTCATGTTACTAATGTAGACTGTCATGTTACTAATATAGACTGTCATGTTACTAATATAGACTGTGTCATGTTACTAATATAGACTTTGTCATGTTACTAATATAGACTTTGTCATGTTACTAATATAGACTTTGTCATGTTACTAATATAGACTTTGTCATGTTACTAATATAGACTTTGTCATGCTACTAATATAGACTTTGTCATGTTACTAATATAGACTGTGTCATGTTACTAATATAGACTTTGTCATGTTACTAATATAGACTTTGTCATGTTACTAATATAGACTTTGTCATGTTACTAATATAGACATTGTCATGTTACTAATATCGACTTTGTCATGTTACTAATATAGACTGTGTCATGTTACTAATGTAGACTGTCATGTTACTAATATAGACTGTCATGTTACTAATATAGACTGTGTCATGTTACTAATATAGACTTTGTCATGTTACTAATATAGACTTTGTCATGTTACTAATATAGACTTTGTCATGTTACTAATATAGACTTTGTCATGTTACTAATATAGACTTTGTCATGCTACTAATATAGACTTTGTCATGTTTGTTAATATAGACTGTGTCATGTTACTAATATAGACTTTGTCATGTTACTAATATAGACTTTGTCATGTTACTAATATAGACTTTGTCATGCTACTAATATAGATTTTGTCATGTTACTAATATAGACTTTGTCATGTTACTAATATAGACTTTGTCATGTTACTAATATAGACTTTGTCATGTTACTAATATAGACTTTGTCATGTTACTAATATAGACTGTGTCATGTTACTAATATAGACTTTGTCATGTTACTAATATAGACTTTGTCATGTTATAATATAGACTTTGCCATGTTACTAATATAGACTTTGTCATGTTACTAATATAGACTGTGTCATGTTACTAATATAGACTTTGTCTTGTTACTAATATAGACATTGTCATGTTACTAATATCGATTTTGTCATGTTACTAATATAGACTGTGTCATGTTACTAATGTAGACTGTCATGTTACTAATATAGACTGTCATGTTACTAATATAGACTGTGTCATGTTACTAATATAGACTTTGTCATGCTACTAATATAGACTTTGTCATGTTACTAATATAGACTTTGTCATGTTACTAATATAGACTTTGTCATGTTACTAATATAGACTTTGTCATGTTACTAATATAGACTGTGTCATGTTACTAATATAGACTTTGTCATGTTACTAATATAGACTTTGTCATGCTACTAATATAGACTTTGTCATGTTACTAATATAGACTTTGTCATGTTACTAATATAGACTGTGTCATGCTACTAATATAGACTGTGTCATGTTACTAATATAGACTTTGTCATGCTACTAATATAGACTGTGTCATGTTACTAATATAGACTTTGTCATGTTACTAATATAGACTTTGTCATGTTACTAATATAGACTGTGTCATGTTACTAATATAGACTGTGTCATGTTACTAATATAGACTGTCATGTTACTAATATAGACTTTGTCATGTTACTAATATAGACTTTGTCATGTTACTAATATAGACTTTGTCATGTTACTAATATAGACTTTGTCATGTTACTAATATAGACTGTGTGATGCTACTAATATAGACTGTGTCATGTTACTAACATAGACTTTGTCATGCTACTAATATAGACTGTGTCATGTTACTAATATAGACTGTGTCATGTTACTAATATAGACTTTGTCATGTTACTAATATAGACTGTGTCATGTTACTAATATAGACTGTGTCATGTTACTAATATAGACTTTGTCATGTTACTAATATAGACTGTCTCATGTTACTAATATAGACTGTGTCATGTTACTAATATAGACTGTGTCATGTTACTAATATAGACTGTCATGTTACTAATATAGACTTTGTCATGTTACTAATATAGACTGTGTCATGCTACTAATATAGACTTTGTCATGTTACTAATATAGACTTTGTCATGCTACTAATATAGACTGTGTCATGTTACTAATATAGACTTTGTCATGTTACTAATATAGACTTTGCCATGTTACTAATATAGACTTTGTCATGTTACTAATATAGACTGTGTCATGCTACTAATATAGACTTTGTCATGTTACTAATATAGACTTTGTCATGCTACTAATATAGACTGTGTCATGTTACTAATATAGACTTTGTCATGTTACTAATATAGACTTTGCCATGTTACTAATATAGACTTTGTCATGTTACCAATATAGACTTTGTCATGTTACTAATATAGACTTTGTCATGCTACTAATATAGACTTTGTCATGTTACTAATATAGACTGTGTCATGTTACTAATATAGACTTTGTCATGTTACTAATATAGACTTTGTCATGTTACTAATATAGACATTGTCATGTTACTAATATCGACTTTGTCATGTTACTAATATAGACTGTGTCATGTTACTAATGTAGACTGTCATGTTACTAATATAGACTGTCATGTTACTAATATAGACTGTGTCATGTTACTAATATAGACTTTGTCATGTTACTAATATAGACTTTGTCATGTTACTAATATAGACTTTGTCATGCTACTAATATAGATTTTGTCATGTTACTAATATAGACTTTGTCATGTTACTAATATAGACTTTGTCATGTTACTAATATAGACTTTGTCATGTTACTAATATAGACTTTGTCATGTTACTAATATAGACTGTGTCATGTTACTAATATAGACTTTGTCATGTTACTAATATAGACTTTGTCATGTTACTAATATAGACTTTGTCATGCTACTAATATAGACTTTGTCATGTTACTAATATATTCTTTGTCATGCTACTAATATAGACTTTGTCATGTTACTAATATAGACTTTGTCATGTTACTAATATAGACTGTGTCATGCTACTAATATAGACTGTGTCATGTTACTAATATAGACTTTGTCATGCTACTAATATAGACTGTGTCATGTTACTAATATAGACATTGTCATGTTACTAATACAGACTTTGTCATGTTACTAATATAGACTGTGTCATGTTACTAATATAGACTGTCATGTTACTAATATAGACTTTGTCATGTTACTAATATAGACTTTGTCATGTTACTAATATAAACTTTGTCATGTTACTAATATAGACTTTGTCATGTTACTAATATAGACTGTGTGATGCTACTAATATAGACTGTGTCATGTTACTAACATAGACTTTGTCATGCTACTAATATAGACTGTGTCATGTTACTAATATAGACTGTGTCATGTTACTAATATAGACTTTGTCATGTTACTAATATAGACTGTGTCATGTTACTAATATAGACTGTGTCATGTTACTAATATAGACTTTGTCATGTTACTAATATAGACTGTCTCATGTTACTAATATAGACTGTGTCATGTTACTAATATAGACTGTGTCATGTTACTAATATAGACTGTCATGTTACTAATATAGACTTTGTCATGTTACTAATATAGACTGTGTCATGCTACTAATATAGACTTTGTCATGTTACTAATATAGACTTTGTCATGCTACTAATATAGACTGTGTCATGTTACTAATATAGACTTTGTCATGTTACTAATATAGACTTTGCCATGTTACTAATATAGACTTTGTCATGTTACTAATATAGACTGTGTCATGCTACTAATATAGACTTTGTCATGTTACTAATATAGACTTTGTCATGCTACTAATATAGACTGTGTCATGTTACTAATATAGACTTTGTCATGTTACTAATATAGACTTTGCCATGTTACTAATATAGACTTTGTCATGTTACTAATATAGACGTTGTCATGCTACTAATATAGACTTTGTCATGTTACTAATATAGACTTTGTCATGTTACTAATATAGACTTTGTCATGTTACTAATATAGACTTTGTCATGTTACTAATATAGACTGTGTCATGCTACTAATAGAGACTGTGTCATGTTACTAATATAGACTTTGTCATGCTACTAATATAGACTGTGTCATGTTACTAATATAGACTGTGTCATGTTACTAATGTAGACTGTCATGTTACTAATATAGACTGTCATGTTACTAATATAGACTGTGTCATGTTACTAATATAGACTTTGTCATGTTACTAATATAGACTTTGTCATGTTACTAATATAGACTTTGTCATGTTACTAATATAGACTTTGTCATGTTACTAATATAAACTTTGTCATGCTACTAATATAGACTTTGTCATGTTACTAATATAGACTGTGTCATGTTACTAATATAGACTTTGTCATGTTACTAATATAGACTTTGTCATGTTACTAATATAGACTTTGTCATGCTACTAATATAGACTTTGTCATGTTACTAATATAGACTTTGTCATGTTACTAATATAGACATTGTCATGTTACTAATATCGGCTTTGTCATGTTACTGATATAGACTGTGTCATGTTACTAATGTAGACTGTCATGTTACTAATATAGACTGTCATGTTACTAATATAGACTGTGTCCTGTTACTAATATAGACTTTGTCATGTTACTAATATAGACTTTGTCATGTTACTAATATAGACTTTGTCATGTTACTAATATAGACTTTGTCATGTTACTAATATAGACTTTGTCATGTTACTAATATAGACTTTGTCATGCTACTAATATATACTTTGTCATGTTACTAATATAGACTGTGTCATGTTACTAATATAGACTTTGTCATGTTACTAATATAGACTTTGTCATATTACTAATATAGACTTTGTCATGCTACTAATATAGACTTTGTCATGTTACTAATATAGACTTTGTCATGTTACTAATATAGACTGTCATGTTACTAATACAGACTTTGTCATGCTACTAATATAGACTTTGTCATGTTACTAATATAGACTGTGTCATGTTACTAATATAGACTATGTCATGTTACTAATATAGACTTTGTCATGTTACTAATATAGACTTTGTCATGTTACTAATATAGACTTTGTCATGTTACTAATATAGACTTTGTCATGTTACTAATATAGACATTGTCATGTTACTAATATAGACTTTGTCATGTTACTAATATAGACTTTGTCATGTTACTAATATAGACTTTGTCATGCTACTAATATAGACTTTGTCATGTTACTAATATAGACCGTGTCATGTTACTAATATAGACTTTGTCATGTTACTAATATAGACTTTGTCATGTTACTAATATAGACTTTGTCATGTTACTAATATAGACATTGTCATGTTACTAATATCGACTTTGTCATGTTACTAATATAGACTGTGTCATGTTACTAATGTAGACTGTCATGTTACTAATATAGACTGTCATGTTACTAATATAGACTGTGTCATGTTACTAATATAGACTTTGTCATGTTACTAATATAGACTTTGTCATGTTACTAATATAGACTTTGTCATGTTACTAATATAGACTTTGTCATGTTACTAATATAGACTTTGTCATGCTACTAATATAGACTTTGTCATGTTACTAATATAGACTGTGTCATGTTACTAATATAGACTTTGTCATGTTACTAATATAGACTTTGTCATGTTACTAATATAGACTTTGTCATGCTACTAATATAGATTTTGTCATGTTACTAATATAGACTTTGTCATGTTACTAATATAGACTTTGTCATGTTACTAATATAGACTTTGTCATGTTACTAATATAGACTTTGTCATGTTACTAATATAGACTTTGTCATGTTATAATATAGACTTTGCCATGTTACTAATATAGACTTTGTCATGTTACTAATATAGATTGTGTCATGTTACTAATATAGACTTTGTCATGTTACTAATATAGACATTGTCATGTTACTAATATCGACTTTGTCATGTTACTAATATAGACTGTGTCATGTTACTAATGTAGACTGTCATGTTACTAATATAGACTGTCATGTTACTAATATAGACTGTGTCATGTTACTAATATAGACTTTGTCATGCTACTAATATAGACTTTGTCATGTTACTAATATAGACTTTGTCATGTTACTAATATAGACTTTGTCATGTTACTAATATAGACTTTGTCATGTTACTAATATAGACTGTGTCATGTTACTAATATAGACTTTGTCATGTTACTAATATAGACTTTGTCATGCTACTAATATAGACTTTGTCATGTTACTAATATAGACTTTGTCATGTTACTAATATAGACTGTGTCATGCTACTAATATAGACTGTGTCATGTTACTAATATAGACTTTGTCATGCTACTAATATAGACTGTGTCATGTTACTAATATAGACTTTGTCATGTTACTAATATAGACTTTGTCATGTTAATAATATAGACTGTGTCATGTTACTAATATAGACTGTGTCATGTTACTAATATAGACTGTCATGTTACTAATATAGACTTTGTCATGTTACTAATATAGACTTTGTCATGTTACTAATATAGACTTTGTCATGTTACTAATATAGACTTTGTCATGTTACTAATATAGACTGTGTGATGCTACTAATATAGACTGTGTCATGTTACTAATATAGACTTTGTCATGCTACTAATATAGACTGTGTCATGTTACTAATATAGACATTGTCATGTTACTAATACAGACTTTGTCATGTTACTAATATAGACTGTGTCATGTTACTAATATAGACTGTCATGTTACTAATATAGACTTTGTCATGTTACTAATATAAACTTTGTCATGTTACTAATATAGACTTTGTCATGTTACTAATATAGACTGTGTGATGCTACTAATATAGACTGTGTCATGTTACTAACATAGACTTTGTCATGCTACTAATATAGACTGTGTCATGTTACTAATATAGACTGTGTCATGTTACTAATATAGACTTTGTCATGTTACTAATATAGACTGTGTCATGTTACTAATATAGACTGTGTCATGTTACTAATATAGACTTTGTCATGTTACTAATATAGACTGTCTCATGTTACTAATATAGACTGTGTCATGTTACTAATATAGACTGTGTCATGTTACTAATATAGACTGTCATGTTACTAATATAGACTTTGTCATGTTACTAATATAGACTGTGTCATGCTACTAATATAGACTTTGTCATGTTACTAATATAGACTTTGTCATGCTACTAATATAGACTGTGTCATGTTACTAATATAGACTTTGTCATGTTACTAATATAGACTTTGCCATGTTACTAATATAGACTTTGTCATGTTACTAATATAGACTGTGTCATGCTACTAATATAGACTTTGTCATGTTACTAATATAGACTTTGTCATGCTACTAATATAGACTGTGTCATGTTACTAATATAGACTTTGTCATGTTACTAATATAGACTTTGCCATGTTACTAATATAGACTTTGTCATGTTACTAATATAGACGTTGTCATGCTACTAATATAGACTTTGTCATGTTACTAATATAGACTTTGTCATGTTACTAATATAGACTTTGTCATGTTACTAATATAGACTTTGTCATGTTACTAATATAGACTGTGTCATGCTACTAATAGAGACTGTGTCATGTTACTAATATAGACTTTGTCATGCTACTAATATAGACTGTGTCATGTTACTAATATAGACTGTGTCATGTTACTAATGTAGACTGTCATGTTACTAATATAGACTGTCATGTTACTAATATAGACTGTGTCATGTTACTAATATAGACTTTGTCATGTTACTAATATAGACTTTGTCATGTTACTAATATAGACTTTGTCATGTTACTAATATAGACTTTGTCATGTTACTAATATAGACTTTGTCATGCTACTAATATAGACTTTGTCATGTTACTAATATAGACTGTGTCATGTTACTAATATAGACTTTGTCATGTTACTAATATAGACTTTGTCATGTTACTAATATAGACTTTGTCATGCTACTAATATAGACTTTGTCATGTTACTAATATAGACTTTGTCATGTTACTAATATAGACATTGTCATGTTACTAATATCGACTTTGTCATGTTACTGATATAGACTGTGTCATGTTACTAATGTAGACTGTCATGTTACTAATATAGACTGTCATGTTACTAATATAGACTGTGTCCTGTTACTAATATAGACTTTGTCATGTTACTAATATAGACTTTGTCATGTTACTAATATAGACTTTGTCATGTTACTAATATAGACTTTGTCATGTTACTAATATAGACTTTGTCATGTTACTAATATAGACTTTGTCATGCTACTAATATATACTTTGTCATGTTACTAATATAGACTGTGTCATGTTACTAATATAGACTTTGTCATGTTACTAATATAGACTTTGTCATATTACTAATATAGACTTTGTCATGCTACTAATATAGACTTTGTCATGTTACTAATATAGACTTTGTCATGTTACTAATATAGACTGTCATGTTACTAATACAGACTTTGTCATGCTACTAATATAGACTTTGTCATGTTACTAATATAGACTGTGTCATGTTACTAATATAGACTATGTCATGTTACTAATATAGACTTTGTCATGTTACTAATATAGACTTTGTCATGTTACTAATATAGACTTTGTCATGTTACTAATATAGACTTTGTCATGTTACTAATATAGACATTGTCATGTTATTAATATCGACTTTGTCATGTTACTAATATAGACTGTGTCATGTTACTAATGTAGACTGTCATGTTACTAATATAGACTGTCATGTTACTAATATAGACTGTGTCATGTTACTAATATAGACTTTGTCATGTTACTAATATAGACTTTGTCATGTTACTAATATAGACTTTGTCATGTTACTAATATAGACTTTGTCATGTTACTAATATAGACTTTGTCATGCTACTAATATAGACTTTGTCATGTTACTAATATAGACTGTGTCATGTTACTAATATAGACTTTGTCATGTTACTAATATAGACTTTGTCATGTTACTAATATAGACTTTGTCATGTTACTAATATAGACATTGTCATGTTACTAATATCGACTTTGTCATGTTACTAATATAGACTGTGTCATGTTACTAATGTAGACTGTCATGTTACTAATATAGACTGTCATGTTACTAATATAGACTGTGTCATGTTACTAATATAGACTTTGTCATGTTACTAATATAGACTTTGTCATGTTACTAATATAGACTTTGTCATGTTACTAATATAGACTTTGTCATGTTACTAATATAGACTTTGTCATGCTACTAATATAGACTTTGTCATGTTACTAATATAGACTGTGTCATGTTACTAATATAGACTTTGTCATGTTACTAATATAGACTTTGTCATGTTACTAATATAGACTTTGTCATGCTACTAATATAGATTTTGTCATGTTACTAATATAGACTTTGTCATGTTACTAATATAGACTTTGTCATGTTACTAATATAGACTTTGTCATGTTACTAATATAGACTTTGTCATGTTACTAATATAGACTTTGTCATGTTATAATATAGACTTTGCCATGTTACTAATATAGACTTTGTCATGTTACTAATATAGATTGTGTCATGTTACTAATATAGACTTTGTCATGTTACTAATATAGACATTGTCATGTTACTAATATCGACTTTGTCATGTTACTAATATAGACTGTGTCATGTTACTAATGTAGACTGTCATGTTACTAATATAGACTGTCATGTTACTAATATAGACTGTGTCATGTTACTAATATAGACTTTGTCATGCTACTAATATAGACTTTGTCATGTTACTAATATAGACTTTGTCATGTTACTAATATAGACTTTGTCATGTTACTAATATAGACTTTGTCATGTTACTAATATAGACTGTGTCATGTTACTAATATAGACTTTGTCATGTTACTAATATAGACTTTGTCATGCTACTAATATAGACTTTGTCATGTTACTAATATAGACTTTGTCATGTTACTAATATAGACTGTGTCATGCTACTAATATAGACTGTGTCATGTTACTAATATAGACTTTGTCATGCTACTAATATAGACTGTGTCATGTTACTAATATAGACTTTGTCATGTTACTAATATAGACTTTGTCATGTTAATAATATAGACTGTGTCATGTTACTAATATAGACTGTGTCATGTTACTAATATAGACTGTCATGTTACTAATATAGACTTTGTCATGTTACTAATATAGACTTTGTCATGTTACTAATATAGACTTTGTCATGTTACTAATATAGACTTTGTCATGTTACTAATATAGACTGTGTGATGCTACTAATATAGACTGTGTCATGTTACTAACATAGACTTTGTCATGCTACTAATATAGACTGTGTCATGTTACTAATATAGACTGTGTCATGTTACTAATATAGACTTTGTCATGTTACTAATATAGACTGTGTCATGTTACTAATATAGACTGTGTCATGTTACTAATATAGACTTTGTCATGTTACTAATATAGACTGTCTCATGTTACTAATATAGACTGTGTCATGTTACTAATATAGACTGTGTCATGTTACTAATATAGACTGTCATGTTACTAATATAGACTTTGTCATGTTACTAATATAGACTGTGTCATGCTACTAATATAGACTTTGTCATGTTACTAATATAGACTTTGTCATGCTACTAATATAGACTGTGTCATGTTACTAATATAGACTTTGTCATGTTACTAATATAGACTTTGTCATGTTACTAATATAGACATTGTCATGTTACTAATATCGACTTTGTCATGTTACTAATATAGACTGTGTCATGTTACTAATGTAGACTGTCATGTTACTAATATAGACTGTCATGTTACTAATATAGACTGTGTCATGTTACTAATATAGACTTTGTCATGTTACTAATATAGACTTTGTCATGTTACTAATATAGACTTTGTCATGTTACTAACATAGACTTTGTCATGTTACTAATATAGACTTTGTCATGTTACTAATATAGACTTTGTCATGCTACTAATATAGACTTTGTCATGTTACTAATATAGACTTTGTCATGTTACTAATATAGACTTTGTCATGTTACTAATATAGACTTTGTCATGTTACTAATATAGACTGTGTCATGCTACTAATATAGACTGTGTCATGTTACTAATATAGACTTTGTCATGCTACTAATATAGACTGTGTCATGTTACTAATATAGACATTGTCATGTTACTAATATAGACTTTGTCATGTTACTAATATAGACTGTGTCATGTTACTAATATAGACTGTGTCATGTTACTAATATAGACTGTCATGTTACTAATATAGACTTTGTCATGTTACTAATATAGACTTTGTCATGTTACTAATATAAACTTTGTCATGTTACTAATATAGACTTTGTCATGTTACTAATATAGACTGTGTGATGCTACTAATATAGACTGTGTCATGTTACTAAGATAGACTTTGTCATGCTACTAATATAGACTGTGTCATGTTACTAATATAGACTGTGTCATGTTACTAATATAGACTTTGTCATGTTACTAATATAGACTGTGTCATGTTACTAATATAGACTGTGTCATGTTACTAATATAGACTTTGTCATGTTACTAATATAGACTGTCTCATGTTATTAATATAGACTGTGTCATGTTACTAATATAGACTGTGTCATGTTACTAATATAGACTGTCATGTTACTATTATAGACTTTGTCATGTTACTAATATAGACTGTGTCATGCTACTAATATAGACTTTGTCATGTTACTAATATAGACTTTGTCATGCTACTAATATAGACTGTGTCATGTTACTAATATAGACTTTGTCATGTTACTAATATAGACTTTGTCATGTTACTAATATAGACTTTGTCATGTTACTAATATAGACTGTGTGATGCTACTAATATAGACTGTGTCATGTTACTAACATAGACTTTGTCATGTTACTAATATAGACTTTGTCATGTTACTAATATAAACTTTGTCATGTTACTAATATAGACTTTGTCATGTTACTAATATAGACTGTGTGATGCTACTAATATAGACTGTGTCGTGTTACTAAGATAGACTTTGTCATGCTACTAATATAGACTGTGTCATGTTACTAATATAGACTGTGTCATGTTACTAATATAGACTTTGTCATGTTACTAATATAGACTGTGTCATGTTACTAATATAGACTGTGTCATGTTACTAATATAGACTTTGTCATGTTACTAATATAGACTGTCTCATGTTACTAATATAGACTGTGTCATGTTACTAATATAGACTGTGTCATGTTACTAATATAGACTGTCATGTTACTAATATAGACTTTGTCATGTTACTAATATAGACTGTGTCATGCTACTAATATAGACTTTGTCATGTTACTAATATAGACTTTGTCATGCTACTAATATAGACTGTGTCATGTTACTAATATAGACTTTGTCATGTTACTAATATAGACTTTGTCATGTTACTAATATAGACTTTGTCATGTTACTAATATAGACTGTGTGATGCTACTAATATAGACTGTGTCATGTTACTAACATAGACTTTTTCATGCTACTAATATAGACTGTGTCATGTTACTAATATAGACTGTGTCATGTTACTAATATCGACTTTGTCATGTTACTAATATAGACTGTGTCATGTTACTAATGTAGACTGTCATGTTACTAATATAGACTGTCATGTTACTAATATAGACTGTGTCATGTTACTAATATAGACTTTGTCATGTTACTAATATAGACTTTGTCATGTTACTAATATAGACTTTGTCATGTTACTAACATAGACTTTGTCATGTTACTAATATAGACTTTGTCATGTTACTAATATAGACTTTGTCATGCTACTAATATAGACTGTGTCATGTTACTAATATAGACTGTGTCATGTTACTAATATAGACTGTCATGTTACTAATATAGACTTTGTCATGTTACTAATATAGACTATGTCATGCTACTAATATAGACTTTGTCATGTTACTAATATAGACTTTGTCATGCTACTAATATAGACTGTGTCATGTTACTAATATAGACTTTGTCATGTTACTAATATAGACTTTGTCATGTTACTAATATAGACTTTGTCATGTTACTAATATAGACTGTGTGATGCTACTAATATAGACTGTGTCATGTTACTAACATAGACTTTGTCATGCTACTAATATAGACTGTGTCATGTTACTAATATAGACTGTGTCATGTTACTAATATAGACTTTGTCATGTTACTAATATAGACTGTGTCATGTTACTAATATAGACTGTGTCATGTTACTAATATAGACTTTGTCATGTTACTAATATAGACTGTCTCATGTTACTAATATAGACTGTGTCATGTTACTAATATAGACTGTGTCATGTTACTAATATAGACTGTCATGTTACTAATATAGACTTTGTCATGTTACTAATATAGACTGTGTCATGCTACTAATATAGACTTTGTCATGTTACTAATATAGACTTTGTCATGCTACTAATATAGACTTTGTCATGTTACTAATATAGACTTTGTCATGTTACTAATATAGACTTTGTCATGTTACTAATATAGACTTTGTCATGTTACTAATATAGACTGTGTCATGCTACTAATATAGACTGTGTCATGTTACTAATATAGACTTTGTCATGCTACTAATATAGACTGTGTCATGTTACTAATATAGACATTGTCATGTTACTAATACAGACTTTGTCATGTTACTAATATAGACTGTGTCATGTTACTAATATAGACTGTCATGTTACTAATATAGACTTTGTCATGTTACTAATATAGACTTTGTCATGTTACTAATATAAACTTTGTCATGTTACTAATATAGACTTTGTCATGTTACTAATATAGACTGTGTGATGCTACTAATATAGACTGTGTCATGTTACTAACATAGACTTTGTCATGCTACTAATATAGACTGTGTCATGTTACTAATATAGACTGTGTCATGTTACTAATATAGACTTTGTCATGTTACTAATATAGACTGTGTCATGTTACTAATATAGACTGTGTCATGTTACTAATATAGACTTTGTCATGTTACTAATATAGACTGTCTCATGTTACTAATATAGACTGTGTCATGTTACTAATATAGACTGTGTCATGTTACTAATATAGACTGTCATGTTACTAATATAGACTTTGTCATGTTACTAATATAGACTGTGTCATGCTACTAATATAGACTTTGTCATGTTACTAATATAGACTTTGTCATGCTACTAATATAGACTGTGTCATGTTACTAATATAGACTTTGTCATGTTACTAATATAGACTTTGCCATGTTACTAATATAGACTTTGTCATGTTACTAATATAGACTTTGTCATGTTACTAATATAGACTGTGTCATGTTACTAATATAGACTGTGTCATGTTACTAATATAGACTGTCATGTTACTAATATAGACTTTGTCATGTTACTAATATAGACTTTGTCATGTTACTAATATAAACTTTGTCATGTTACTAATATAGACTTTGTCATGTTACTAATATAGACTGTGTGATGCTACTAATATAGACTGTGTCATGTTACTAAGATAGACTTTGTCATGCTACTAATATAGACTGTGTCATGTTACTAATATAGACTGTGTCATGTTACTAATATAGACTTTGTCATGTTACTAATATAGACTGTGTCATGTTACTAATATAGACTGTGTCATGTTACTAATATAGACTTTGTCATGTTACTAATATAGACTGTCTCATGTTACTAATATAGACTGTGTCATGTTACTAATATAGACTGTGTCATGTTACTAATATAGACTGTCATGTTACTAATATAGACTTTGTCATGTTACTAATATAGACTGTGTCATGCTACTAATATAGACTTTGTCATGTTACTAATATAGACTTTGTCATGCTACTAATATAGACTGTGTCATGTTACTAATATAGACTTTGTCATGTTACTAATATAGACTTTGTCATGTTACTAATATAGACTTTGTCATGTTACTAATATAGACTGTGTGATGCTACTAATATAGACTGTGTCATGTTACTAACATAGACTTTGTCATGTTACTAATATAGACTTTGTCATGTTACTAATATAAACTTTGTCATGTTACTAATATAGACTTTGTCATGTTACTAATATAGACTGTGTGATGCTACTAATATAGACTGTGTCATGTTACTAAGATAGACTTTGTCATGCTACTAATATAGACTGTGTCATGTTACTAATATAGTCTGTGTCATGTTACTAATATAGACTTTGTCATGTTACTAATATAGACTGTGTCATGTTACTAATATAGACTGTGTCATGTTACTAATATAGACTTTGTCATGTTACTAATATAGACTGTCTCATGTTACTAATATAGACTGTGTCATGTTACTAATATAGACTGTGTCATGTTACTAATATAGACTGTCATGTTACTAATATAGACTTTGTCATGTTACTAATATAGACTGTGTCATGCTACTAATATAGACTTTGTCATGTTACTAATATAGACTTTGTCATGCTACTAATATAGACTGTGTCATGTTACTAATATAGACTTTGTCATGTTACTAATATAGACTTTGTCATGTTACTAATATAGACTTTGTCATGTTACTAATATAGACTGTGTCATGTTACTAATATAGACTGTGTCATGTTACTAATATAGACTGTCATGTTACTAATATAGACTTTGTCATGTTACTAATATAGACTTTGTCATGTTACTAATATAAACTTTGTCATGTTAATAATATAGACTTTGTCATGTTACTAATATAGACTGTGTGATGCTACTAATATAGACTGTGTCATGTTACTAAGATAGACTTTGTCATGCTACTAATATAGACTGTGTCATGTTACTAATATAGACTGTGTCATGTTACTAATATAGACTTTGTCATGTTACTAATATAGACTGTGTCATGTTACTAATATAGACTGTGTCATGTTACTAATATAAACTTTGTCATGTTACTAATATAGACTGTCTCATGTTACTAATATAGACTGTGTCATGTTACTAATATAGACTGTGTCATGTTACTAATATAGACTGTCATGTTACTAATATAGACTTTGTCATGTTACTAATATAGACTGTGTCATGCTACTAATATAGACTTTGTCATGTTACTAATATAGACTTTGTCATGCTACTAATATAGACTGTGTCATGTTACTAATATAGACTTTGTCATGTTACTAATATAGACTTTGTCATGTTACTAATATAGACTTTGTCATGTTACTAATATAGACTGTGTGATGCTACTAATATAGACTGTGTCATGTTACTAACATAGACTTTGTCATGTTACTAATATAGACTTTGTCATGTTACTAATATAAACTTTGTCATGTTACTAATATAGACTTTGTCATGTTACTAATATAGACTGTGTGATGCTACTAATATAGACTGTGTCATGTTACTAAGATAGACTTTGTCATGCTACTAATATAGACTGTGTCATGTTACTAATATAGACTGTGTCATGTTACTAATATAGACTTTGTCATGTTACTAATATAGACTTTGTCATGTTACTAATATAGACTGTGTCATGTTACTAATATAGACTTTGTCATGTTACTAATATAGACTGTCTCATGTTACTAATATAGACTGTGTCATGTTACTAATATAGACTGTGTCATGTTACTAATATAGACTGTCATGTTACTAATATAGACTTTGTCATGTTACTAATATAGACTGTGTCATGCTACTAATATAGACTTTGTCATGTTACTAATATAGACTTTGTCATGCTACTAATATAGACTGTGTCATGTTACTAATATAGACTTTGTCATGTTACTAATATAGACTTTGTCATGTTACTAATATAGACTTTGTCATGTTACTAATATAGACTGTGTGATGCTACTAATATAGACTGTGTCATGTTACTAACATAGACTTTGTCATGCTACTAATATAGACTGTGTCATGTTACTAATATAGACTGTGTCATGTTACTAATATCGACTTTGTCATGTTACTAATATAGACTGTGTCATGTTACTAATGTAGACTGTCATGTTACTAATATAGACTGTCATGTTACTAATATAGACTGTGTCATGTTACTAATATAGACTTTGTCATGTTACTAATATAGACTTTGTCATGTTACTAATATAGACTTTGTCATGTTACTAACATAGACTTTGTCATGTTACTAATATAGACTTTGTCATGTTACTAATATAGACTTTGTCATGCTACTAATATAGACTGTGTCATGTTACTAATATAGACTGTGTCATGTTACTAATATAGACTGTCATGTTACTAATATAGACTTTGTCATGTTACTAATATAGACTGTGTCATGCTACTAATATAGACTTTGTCATGTTACTAATATAGACTTTGTCATGCTACTAATATAGACTGTGTCATGTTACTAATATAGACTTTGTCATGTTACTAATATAGACTTTGTCATGTTACTAATATAGACTTTGTCATGTTACTAATATAGACTGTGTGATGCTACTAATATAGACTGTGTCATGTTACTAACATAGACTTTGTCATGCTACTAATATAGACTGTGTCATGTTACTAATATAGACTGTGTCCTGTTACTAATATAGACTTTGTCATGTTACTAATATAGACTGTGTCATGTTACTAATATAGACTGTGTCATGTTACTAATATAGACTTTGTCATGTTACTAATATAGACTGTCTCATGTTACTAATATAGACTGTGTCATGTTACTAATATAGACTGTGTCATGTTACTAATATAGACTGTCATGTTACTAATATAGACTTTGTCATGTTACTAATATAGACTGTGTCATGCTACTAATATAGACTTTGTCATGTTACTAATATAAACTTTGTCATGCTACTAATATAGACTTTGTCATGTTACTAATATAGACTTTGTCATGTTACTAATATAGACTTTGTCATGTTACTAATATAGACTTTGTCATGTTACTAATATAGACTGTGTCATGCTACTAATATAGACTGTGTCATGTTACTAATATAGACTTTGTCATGCTACTAATATAGACATTGTCATGTTACTAATACAGACTTTGTCATGTTACTAATATAGACTGTGTCATGTTACTAATATAGACTGTCATGTTACTAATATAGACTTTGTCATGTTACTAATATAGACTTTGTCATGTTACTAATATAAACTTTGTCATGTTACTAATATAGACTTTGTCATGTTACTAATATAGACTGTGTGATGCTACTAATATAGACTGTGTCATGTTACTAACATAGACTTTGTCATGCTACTAATATAGACTGTGTCATGTTACTAATATAGACTGTGTCATGTTACTAATATAGACTTTGTCATGTTACTAATATAGACTGTGTCATGTTACTAATATAGACTGTGTCATGTTACTAATATAGACTTTGTCATGTTACTAATATAGACTGTCTCATGTTACTAATATAGACTGTGTCATGTTACTAATATAGACTGTGTCATGTTACTAATATAGACTGTCATGTTACTAATATAGACTTTGTCATGTTACTAATATAGACTGTGTCATGCTACTAATATAGACTTTGTCATGTTACTAATATAGACTTTGTCATGCTACTAATATAGACTGTGTCATGTTACTAATATAGACTTTGTCATGTTACTAATATAGACTTTGCCATGTTACTAATATAGACTTTGTCATGTTACTAATATAGACTGTGTCATGCTACTAATATAGACTTTGTCATGTTACTAATATAGACTTTGTCATGCTACTAATATAGACTGTGTCATGTTACTAATATAGACTTTGTCATGTTACTAATATAGACTTTGCCATGTTACTAATATAGACTTTGTCATGTTACTAATATAGACTTTGTCATGCTACTAATATAGACTTTGTCATGTTACTAATATAGACTTTGTCATGTTACTAATATAGACTTTGTCATGTTACTAATATAGACTTTGTCATGTTACTAATATAGACTGTGTCATGCTACTAATATAGACTGTGTCATGTTACTAATATAGACTTTGTCATGCTACTAATATAGACTGTGTCATGTTACTAATATAGACTGTGTCATGTTACTAATGTAGACTGTCATGTTACTAATATAGACTGTCATGTTACTAATATAGACTGTGTCATGTTACTAATATAGACTTTGTCATGTTACTAATATAGACTTTGTCATGTTACTAATATAGACTTTGTCATGTTACTAATATAGACTTTGTCATGTTACTAATATAGACTTTGTCATGCTACTAATATAGACTTTGTCATGTTACTAATATAGACTGTGTCATGTTACTAATATAGACTTTGTCATGTTACTAATATAGACTTTGTCATGTTACTAATATAGACTTTGTCATGCTACTAATATAGACTTTGTCATGTTACTAATATAGACTTTGTCATGTTACTAATATAGACATTGTCATGTTACTAATATCGACTTTGTCATGTTACTGATATAGACTGTGTCATGTTACTAATGTAGACTGTCATGTTACTAATATAGACTGTCATGTTACTAATATAGACTGTGTCATGTTACTAATATAGACTTTGTCATGTTACTAATATAGACTTTGTCATGTTACTAATATAGACTTTGTCATGTTACTAATATAGACTTTGTCATGTTACTAATATAGACTTTGTCATGTTATAATATAGACTTTGTCATGCTACTAATATAGACTTTGTCATGTTACTAATATAGACTGTGTCATGTTACTAATATAGACTTTGTCATGTTACTAATATAGACTTTGTCATATTACTAATATAGACATTGTCATGCTACTAATATAGACTTTGTCATGTTACTAATATAGACTTTGTCATGTTACTAATATAGACTGTCATGTTACTAATACAGACTTTGTCATGCTACTAATATAGACTTTGTCATGTTACTAATATAGACTGTGTCATGTTACTAATATAGACTTTGTCATGTTACTAATATAGACTTTGTCATGTTACTAATATAGACTTTGTCATGTTACTAATATAGACTTTGTCATGTTACTAATATAGACTTTGTCATGTTACTAATATAGACATTGTCATGTTACTAATATCGACCTTGTCATGTTACTAATATAGACTGTGTCATGTTACTAATGTAGACTGTCATGTTACTAATATAGACTGTCATGTTACTAATATAGACTGTGTCATGTTACTAATATAGACTTTGTCATGTTACTAATATAGACTTTGTCATGTTACTAATATAGACTTTGTCATGTTACCAATATAGACTTTGTCATGTTACTAATATAGACTTTGTCATGCTACTAATATAGACTTTGTCATGTTACTAATATAGACTGTGTCATGTTACTAATATAGACTTTGTCATGTTACTAATATAGACTTTGTCATGTTACTAATATAGACTTTGTCATGTTACTAATATAGACATTGTCATGTTACTAATATCGACTTTGTCATGTTACTAATATAGACTGTGTCATGTTACTAATGTAGACTGTCATGTTACTAATATAGACTGTCATGTTACTAATATAGACTGTGTCATGTTACTAATATAGACTTTATCATGTTACTAATATAGACTTTGTCATGTTACTAATATAGACTTTGTCATGTTACTAATATAGACTTTGTCATGTTACTAATATAGACTTTGTCATGCTACTAATATAGACTTTGTCATGTTACTAATATAGACTGTGTCATGTTCTAATATAGACTTTGTCATGTTACTAATATAGACTTTGTCATGTTACTAATATAGACTTTGTCATGCTACTAATATAGATTTTGTCATGTTACTAATATAGACTTTGTCATGTTACTAATATAGACTTTGTCATGTTACTAATATAGACTTTGTCATGTTACTAATATAGACTTTGTCATGTTACTAATAT
This sequence comes from Eledone cirrhosa, assembly GCA_964016885.1. Taxonomy (NCBI): domain Eukaryota; kingdom Metazoa; phylum Mollusca; class Cephalopoda; order Octopoda; family Eledonidae; genus Eledone; species Eledone cirrhosa. Next base: position 2,240,297 of record OZ024759.1, on the reverse strand, counting down.
AGACTGTGTCATGTTACTAATATAGACTTTGTCATGTTACTAATATAGACTTTGTCATGTTATAATATAGACTTTGCCATGTTACTAATATAGACTTTGTCATGTTACTAATATAGACTGTGTCATGTTACTAATATAGACTTTGTCATGTTACTAATATAGACTGTGTCATGTTACTAATATAGACTTTGTCATGTTACTAACATAGACTTTGTCATGTTACTAATATAGACTTTGTCATGTTACTAATATAGACTTTGTCATGCTACTAATATAGACTTTGTCATGTTACTAATATATTCTTTGTCATGTTACTAATATAGACTTTGTCATGTTACTAATATAGACTTTGTCATGTTACTAATATAGACTGTGTCATGCTACTAATATAGACTGTGTCATGTTACTAATATAGACTTTGTCATGCTACTAATATAGACTGTGTCATGTTACTAATATAGACATTGTCATGTTACTAATACAGACTTTGTCATGTTACTAATATAGACTGTGTCATGTTACTAATATAGACTGTCATGTTACTAATATAGACTTTGTCATGTTACTAATATAGACTTTGTCATGTTACTAATATAAACTTTGTCATGTTACTAATATAGACTTTGTCATGTTACTAATATAGACTGTGTGATGCTACTAATATAGACTGTGTCATGTTACTAACATAGACTTTGTCATGCTACTAATATAGACTGTGTCATGTTACTAATATAGACTGTGTCATGTTACTAATATAGACTTTGTCATGTTACTAATATAGACTGTGTCATGTTACTAATATAGACTGTGTCATGTTACTAATATAGACTTTGTCATGTTACTAATATAGACTGTCTCATGTTACTAATATAGACTGTGTCATGTTACTAATATAGACTGTGTCATGTTACTAATATAGACTGTCATGTTACTAATATAGACTTTGTCATGTTACTAATATAGACTGTGTCATGCTACTAATATAGACTTTGTCATGTTACTAATATAGACTTTGTCATGCTACTAATATAGACTGTGTCATGTTACTAATATAGACTTTGTCATGTTACTAATATAGACTTTGCCATGTTACTAATATAGACTTTGTCATGTTACTAATATAGACTGTGTCATGCTACTAATATAGACTTTGTCATGTTACTAATATAGACTTTGTCATGCTACTAATATAGACTGTGTCATGTTACTAATATAGACTTTGTCATGTTACTAATATAGACTTTGCCATGTTACTAATATAGACTTTGTCATGTTACTAATATAGACTTTGTCATGCTACTAATATAGACTTTGTCATGTTACTAATATAGACTTTGTCATGTTACTAATATAGACTTTGTCATGTTACTAATATAGACTTTGTAATGTTACTAATATAGACTGTGTCATGCTACTAATATAGACTGTGTCATGTTACTAATATAGACTTTGTCATGCTACTAATATAGACTGTGTCATGTTACTAATATAGACTGTGTAATGTTACTAATGTAGACTGTCATGTTACTAATATAGACTGTGATGTTACTAATATAGACTGTGTCATGTTACTAATATAGACTTTGTCATGTTACTAATATAGACTTTGTCATGTTACTAATATAGACTTTGTCATGTTACTAATATAGACTTTGTCATGTTACTAATATAGACTTTGTCATGCTACTAATATAGACTTTGTCATGTTACTAATATAGACTGTGTCATGTTACTAATATAGACTTTGTCATGTTACTAATATAGACTTTGTCATGTTACTAATATAGACTTTGTCATGCTACTAATATAGACTTTGTCATGTTACTAATATAGACTTTGTCATGTTACTAATATAGACATTGTCATGTTACTAATATCGACTTTGTCATGTTACTGATATAGACTGTGTCATGTTACTAATGTAGACTGTCATGTTACTAATATAGACTGTCATGTTACTAATATAGACTGTGTCATGTTACTAATATAGACTTTGTCATGTTACTAATATAGACTTTGTCATGTTACTAATATAGACTTTGTCATGTTACTAATATAGACTTTGTCATGTTACTAATATAGACTTTGTCATGTTACTAATATAGACTTTGTCATGCTACTAATATAGACTTTGTCATGTTACTAATATAGACTGTGTCATGTTACTAATATAGACTTTGTCATGTTACTAATATAGACTTTGTCATATTACTAATATAGACTTTGTCATGCTACTAATATAGACTTTGTCATGTTACTAATATAGACTTTGTCATGTTACTAATATAGACTGTCATGTTACTAATACAGACTTTGTCATGCTACTAATATAGACTTTGTCATGTTACTAATATAGACTGTGTCATGTTACTAATATAGACTATGTCATGTTACTAATATAGACTTTGTCATGTTACTAATATAGACTTTGTCATGTTACTAATATAGACTTTGTCATGTTACTAATATAGACTTTGTCATGTTACTAATATAGACATTGTCATGTTACTAATATCGACTTTGTCATGTTACTAATATAGACTGTGTCATGTTACTAATGTAGACTGTCATGTTACTAATATAGACTGTCATGTTACTAATATAGACTGTGTCATGTTACTAATATAGACTTTGTCATGTTACTAATATAGACTTTGTCATGTTACTAATATAGACTTTGTCATGTTACTAATATAGACTTTGTCATGTTACTAATATAGACTTTGTCATGCTACTAATATAGACTTTGTCATGTTACTAATATAGACTGTGTCATGTTACTAATATAGACTTTGTCATGTTACTAATATAGACTTTGTCATGTTACTAATATAGACTTTGTCATGTTACTAATATAGACATTGTGATGTTACTAATATCGACTTTGTCATGTTACTAATATAGACTGTGTCATGTTACTAATGTAGACTGTCATGTTACTAATATAGACTGTCATGTTACTAATATAGACTGTGTCATGTTACTAATATAGACTTTGTCATGTTACTAATATAGACTTTGTCATGTTACTAATATAGACTTTGTCATGTTACTAATATAGACTTTGTCATGTTACTAATATAGACTTTGTCATGCTACTAATATAGACTTTGTCATGTTACTAATATAGACTGTGTCATGTTACTAATATAGACTTTGTCATGTTACTAATATAGACTTTGTCATGTTACTAATATAGACTTTGTCATGCTACTAATATAGATTTTGTCATGTTACTAATATAGACTTTGTCATGTTACTAATATAGACTTTGTCATGTTACTAATATAGACTTTGTCATGTTACTAATATAGACTTTGTCATGTTACTAATATAGACTGTGTCATGTTACTAATATAGACTTTGTCATGTTACTAATATAGACTTTGTCATGTTATAATATAGACTTTGCCATGTTACTAATATAGACTTTGTCATGTTACTAATATAGACTGTGTCATGTTACTAATATAGACTTTGTCATGTTACTAATATAGACATTGTCATGTTACTAATATCGACTTTGTCATGTTACTAATATAGACTGTGTCATGTTACTAATGTAGACTGTCATGTTACTAATATAGACTGTCATGTTACTAATATAGACTGTGTCATGTTACTAATATAGACTTTGTCATGTTACTAATATAGACTTTGTCATGTTACTAATATAGACTTTGTCATGTTATTAACATAGACTTTGTCATGTTACTAATATAGACTTTGTCATGTTACTAATATAGACTTTGTCATGCTACTAATATAGACTTTGTCATGTTACTAATATAGACTTTGTCATGTTACTAATATAGACTTTGTCATGTTACTAATATAGACTTTGTCATGTTACTAATATAGACTGTGTCATGCTACTAATATAGACTGTGTCATGTTACTAATATAGAATTTGTCATGCTACTAATATAGACTGTGTCATGTTACTAATATAGACTTTGTCATGTTACTAATATAGACTTTGTCATGTTACTAATATAGACTGTGTCATGTTACTAATATAGACTGTGTCATGTTACTAATATAGACTGTCATGTTACTAATATAGACTTTGTCATGTTACTAATATAGACTTTGTCATGTTACTAATATAGACTTTGTCATGTTACTAATATAGACTTTGTCATGTTACTAATATAGACTGTGTGATGCTACTAATATAGACTGTGTCATGTTACTAACATAGACTTTGTCATGCTACTAATATAGACTGTGTCATGTTACTAATATAGACTGTGTCATGTTACTAATATAGACTTTGTCATGTTACTAATATAGACTGTGTCATGTTACTAATATAGACTGTGTCATGTTACTAATATAGACTTTGTCATGTTACTAATATAGACTGTCTCATGTTACTAATATAGACTGTGTCATGTTACTAATATAGACTGTGTCATGTTACTAATATAGACTGTCATGTTACTAATATAGACTTTGTCATGTTACTAATATAGACTGTGTCATGCTACTAATATAGACTTTGTCATGTTACTAATATAGACTTTGTCATGCTACTAATATAGACTTTGTCATGTTACTAATATAGACTTTGTCATGTTACTAATATAGACTTTGTCATGTTACTAATATAGACTTTGTCATGTTACTAATATAGACTGTGTCATGCTACTAATATAGACTGTGTCATGTTACTAATATAGACTTTGTCATGCTACTAATATAGACTGTGTCATGTTACTAATATAGACATTGTCATGTTACTAATATAGACTTTGTCATGTTACTAATATAGACTGTGTCATGTTACTAATATAGACTGTGTCATGTTACTAATATAGACTGTCATGTTACTAATATAGACTTTGTCATGTTACTAATATAGACTTTGTCATGTTACTAATATAAACTTTGTCATGTTACTAATATAGACTTTGTCATGTTACTAATATAGACTGTGTGATGCTACTAATATAGACTGTGTCATGTTACTAACATAGACTTTGTCATGCTACTAATATAGACTGTGTCATGTTACTAATATAGACTGTGTCATGTTACTAATATAGACTTTGTCATGTTACTAATATAGACTGTGTCATGTTACTAATATAGACTGTGTCATGTTACTAATATAGACTTTGTCATGTTACTAATATAGACTGTCTCATGTTACTAATATAGACTGTGTCATGTTACTAATATAGACTGTGTCATGTTACTAATATAGACTGTCATGTTACTAATATAGACTTTGTCATGTTACTAATATAGACTGTGTCATGCTACTAATATAGACTTTGTCATGTTACTAATATAGACTTTGTCATGCTACTAATATAGACTGTGTCATGTTACTAATATAGACTTTGTCATGTTACTAATATAGACTTTGCCATGTTACTAATATAGACTTTGTCATGTTACTAATATAGACTTTGTCATGCTACTAATATAGACTTTGTCATGTTACTAATATAGACTTTGTCATGTTACTAATATAGACTTTGTCATGTTACTAATATAGACTGTGTCATGCTACTAATATAGACTGTGTCATGTTACTAATATAGACTTTGTCATGCTACTAATATAGACTGTCATGTTACTAATATAGACTGTGTCATGTTACGAATGTAGACTGTCATGTTACTAATATAGACTGTCATGTTACTAATATAGACTGTGTCATGTTACTAATATAGACTTTGTCATGTTACTAATATAGACTTTGTCATGGTACTAATATAGACTTTGTCATGTTACTAATATAGACTTTGTCATGTTACTAATATAGACTTTGTCATGCTACTAATATAGACTTTGTCATGTTACTAATATAGACTGTGTCATGCTACTAATATAGACTGTGTCATGTTACTAATATAGACTTTGTCATGCTACTAATATAGACTGTGTCATGTTACTAATATAGACATTGTCATGTTACTAATACAGACTTTGTCATGTTACTAATATAGACTGTGTCATGTTACTAATATAGACTGTCATGTTACTAATATAGACTTTGTCATGTTACTAATATAGACTTTGTCATGTTACTAATATAAACTTTGTCATGTTACTAATATAGACTTTGTCATGTTACTAATATAGACTTTGTCATGTTACTAATATAGACTGTGTCATGCTACTAATATAGACTTTGTCATGTTACTAATATAGACTTTGTCATGCTACTAATATAGACTGTGTCATGTTACTAATATAGACTTTGTCATGTTACTAATATAGACTTTGCCATGTTACTAATATAGACTTTGTCATGTTACTAATATAGACTGTGTCATGCTACTAATATAGACTTTGTCATGTTACTAATATAGACTTTGTCATGCTACTAATATAGACTGTGTCATGTTACTAATATAGACTTTGTCATGTTACTAATATAGACTTTGCCATGTTACTAATATAGACTTTGTCATGTTACTAATATAGACTTTGTCATGCTACTAATATAGACTTTGTCATGTTACTAATATAGAATTTGTCATGTTACTAATATAGACTTTGTCATGTTACTAATATAGACTTTGTCATGTTACTAATATAGACTGTGTCATGCTACTAATATAGACTGTGTCATGTTACTAATATAGACTTTGTCATGCTACTAATATAGACTGTGTCATGTTACTAATATAGACTGTGTCATGTTACTAATGTAGACTGTCATGTTACTAATATAGACTGTCATGTTACTAATATAGACTGTGTCATGTTACTAATATAGACTTTGTCATGTTACTAATATAGATTTGTCATGTTACTAATATAGACTTTGTCATGTTACTAATATAGACTTTGTCATGTTACTAATATAGACTTTGTCATGCTACTAATATAGACTTTGTCATGTTACTAATATAGACTGTGTCATGTTACTAATATAGACTTTGTCATGTTACTAATATAGACTTTGTCATGTTACTAATATAGACTTTGTCATGCTACTAATATAGACTTTGTCATGTTACTAATATAGACTTTGTCATGTTACTAATATAGACATTGTCATGTTACTAATATCGACTTTGTCATGTTACTGATATAGACTGTGTCATGTTACTAATGTAGACTGTCATGTTACTAATATAGACTGTCATGTTACTAATATAGACTGTGTCATGTTACTAATATAGACTTTGTCATGTTACTAATATAGACTTTGTCATGTTACAAATATAGACTTTGTCATGTTACTAATATAGACTTTGTCATGTTACTAATATAGACTTTGTCATGCTACTAATATAGACTTTGTCATGTTACTAATATAGACTTTGTCATGTTACTAATATAGACTTTGTCATGTTACTAATATAGACTTTGTCATGTTACTAATATAGACTGTGTCATGCTACTAATATAGACTGTGTCATGTTACTAATATAGACTTTGTCATGCTACTAATATAGACTGTGTCATGTTACTAATATAGACTGTGTCATGTTACTAATGTAGACTGTCATGTTACTAATATAGACTGTCATGTTACTAATATAGACTGTGTCATGTTACTAATATAGACTTTGTCATGTTACTAATATAGACTTTGTCATGTTACTAATATAGACTTTGTCATGTTACTAATATAGACTTTGTCATGTTACTAATATAGACTTTGTCATGCTACTAATATAGACTTTGTCATGTTACTAATATAGACTGTGTCATGTTACTAATATAGACTTTGTCATGTTACTAATATAGACTTTGTCATGTTACTAATATAGACTTTGTCATGCTACTAATATAGACTTTGTCATGTTACTAATATAGACTTTGTCATGTTACTAATATAGACATTGTCATGTTACTAATATCGACTTTGTCATGTTACTGATATAGACTGTGTCATGTTACTAATGTAGACTGTCATGTTACTAATATAGACTGTCATGTTACTAATATAGACTGTGTCATGTTACTAATATAGACTTTGTCATGTTACTAATATAGACTTTGTCATGTTACTAATATAGACTTTGTCATGTTACTAATATAGACTTTGTCATGTTACTAATATAGACTTTGTCATGTTACTAATATAGACTTTGTCATGCTACTAATATAGACTTTGTCATGTTACTAATATAGACTGTGTCATGTTACTAATATAGACTTTGTCATGTTACTAATATAGACTTTGTCATATTACTAATATAGACTTTGTCATGCTACTAATATAGACTTTGTCATGTTACTAATATAGACTTTGTCATGTTACTAATATAGACTGTCATGTTACTAATACAGACTTTGTCATGCTACTAATATAGACTTTGTCATGTTAATAATATAGACTGTGTCATGCTACTAATATAGACTTTGTCATGTTACTAATATAGACTTTGTCATGTTACTAATATAGACTTTGTCATGTTACTAATATAGACTTTGTCATGTTACTAATATAGACTTTGTCATGTTACTAATATAGACATTGTCATGTTACTAATATCGACTTTGTCATGTTACTAATATAGACTGTGTCATGTTACTAATGTAGACTGTCATGTTACTAATATAGACTGTCATGTTACTAATATAGACTGTGTCATGTTACTGATATAGACTTTGTCATGTTACTAATATAGACTTTGTCATGTTACTAATATAGACTTTGTCATGTTACTAATATAGACTTTGTCATGTTACTAATATAGACTTTGTCATGCTACTAATATAGACTTTGTCATGTTACTAATATAGACTTTGTCATGTTACTAATATAGACTTTGCCATGTTACTAATATAGACTTTGTCATGTTACTAATATAGACTGTGTCATGCTACTAATATAGACTTTGTCATGTTACTAATATAGACTTTGTCATGCTACTAATATAGACTGTGTCATGTTACTAATATAGACTTTGTCATGTTACTAATATAGACTTTGCCATGTTACTAATATAGACTTTGTCATGTTACTAATATAGACTTTGTCATGCTACTAATATAGACTTTGTCATGTTACTAATATAGACTTTGTCATGTTACTAATATAGACTTTGTCATGTTACTAATATAGACTTTGTCATGTTACTAATATAGACTGTGTCATGCTACTAATATAGACTGTGTCATGTTACTAATATAGACTTTGTCATGCTACTAATATAGACTGTGTCATGTTACTAATATAGACTGTGTCATGTTACTAATGTAGACTGTCATGTTACTAATATAGACTGTCATGTTACTAATATAGACTGTGTCATGTTACTAATATAGACTTTGTCATGTTACTAATATAGACTTTGTCATGTTACTAATATAGACTTTGTCATGTTACTAATATAGACTTTGTCATGTTACTAATATAGACTTTGTCATGCTACTAATATAGACTTTGTCATGTTACTAATATAGACTGTGTCATGTTACTAATATAGACTTTGTCATGTTACTAATATAGACTTTGTCATGTTACTAATATAGACTTTGTCATGCTACTAATATAGACTTTGTCATGTTACTAATATAGACTTTGTCATGTTACTAATATAGACATTGTCATGTTACTAATATCGACTTTGTCATGTTACTGATATAGACTGTGTCATGTTACTAATGTAGACTGTCATGTTACTAATATAGACTGTCATGTTACTAATATAGACTGTGTCATGTTACTAATATAGACTTTGTCATGTTACTAATATAGACTTTGTCATGTTACTAATATAGACTTTGTCATGTTACTAATATAGACTTTGTCATGTTACTAATATAGACTTTGTCATGCTACTAATATAGACTTTGTCATGTTACTAATATAGACTTTGTCATGTTACTAATATAGACTTTGTCATGTTACTAATATAGACTTTGTCATGTTACTAATATAGACTGTGTCATGCTACTAATATAGACTGTGTCATGTTACTAATATAGACTTTGTCATGCTACTAATATAGACTGTGTCATGTTACTAATATAGACTGTGTCATGTTACTAATGTAGACTGTCATGTTACTAATATAGACTGTCATGTTACTAATATAGACTGTGTCATGTTACTAATATAGACTTTGTCATGTTACTAATATAGACTTTGTCATGTTACTAATATAGACTTTGTCATGTTACTAATATAGACTTTGTCATGTTACTAATATAGACTTTGTCATGCTACTAATATAGACTTTGTCATGTTACTAATATAGACTGTGTCATGTTACTAATATAGACTTTGTCATGTTACTAATATAGACCTTGTCATGTTACTAATATAGACTTTGTCATGCTACTAATATAGACTTTGTCATGTTACTAATATAGACTTTGTCATGTTACTAATATAGACATTGTCATGTTACTAATATCGACTTTGTCATGTTACTGATATAGACTGTGTCATGTTACTAATGTAGACTGTCATGTTACTAATATAGACTGTCATGTTACTAATATAGACTGTGTCATGTTACTAATATAGACTTTGTCATGTTACTAATATAGACTTTGTCATGTTACTAATATAGACTTTGTCATGTTACTAATATAGACTTTGTCATGTTACTAATATAGACTTTGTCATGTTACTAATATAGACTTTGTCATGCTACTAATATAGACTTTGTCATGTTACTAATATAGACTGTGTCATGTTACTAATATAGACTTTGTCATGTTACTAATATAGACTTTGTCATATTACTAATATAGACTTTGTCATGCTACTAATATAGACTTTGTCATGTTACTAATATAGACTTTGTCATGTTACTAATATAGACTGTCATGTTACTAATACAGACTTTGTCATGCTACTAATATAGACTTTGTCATGTTACTAATATAGACTGTGTCATGTTACTAATATAGACTTTGTCATGTTACTAATATAGACTTTGTCATGTTACTAATATAGACTTTGTCATGTTACTAATATAGACTTTGTCATGTTACTAATATAGACTTTGTCATGTTACTAATATAGACATTGTCATGTTACTAATATCGACTTTGTCATGTTACTAATATAGACTGTGTCATGTTACTAATGTAGACTGTCATGTTACTAATATAGACTGTCATGTTACTAATATAGACTGTGTCATGTTACTAATATAGACTTTGTCATGTTACTAATATAGACTTTGTCATGTTACTAATATAAACTTTGTCATGTTACTAATATAGACTTTGTCATGTTACTAATATAGACTTTGTCATGCTACTAATATAGACTTTGTCATGTTACTAATATAGACTGTGTCATGTTACTAATATAGACTTTGTCATGTTACTAATATAGACTTTGTCATGTTACTAATATAGACTTTGTCATGTTACTAATATAGACATTGTCATGTTACTAATATCGACTTTGTCATGTTACTAATATAGACTGTGTCATGTTACTAATGTAGACTGTCATGTTACTAATATAGACTGTCATGTTACTAATATAGACTGTGTCATGTTACTAATATAGACTTTGTCATGTTACTAATATAGACTTTGTCATGTTACTAATATAGACTTTGTCATGTTACTAATATAGACTTTGTCATGTTACTAATATAGACTTTGTCATGCTACTAATATAGACTTTGTCATGTTACTAATATAGACTGTGTCATGTTACTAATATAGACTTTGTCATGTTACTAATATAGACTTTGTCATGTTACTAATATAGACTTTGTCATGCTACTAATATAGACTTTGTCATGTTACTAATATAGACTTTGTCATGTTACTAATATAGACTTTGTCATGTTACTAATATAGACTTTGTCATGTTACTAATATAGACTTTGTCATGTTACTAATATAGACTGTGTCATGTTACTAATATAGACTTTGTCATGTTACTAATATAGACTTTGTCATGTTATAATATAGACTTTGCCATGTTACTAATATAGACTTTGTCATGTTACTAATATAGACTGTGTCATGTTACTAATATAGACTTTGTCATGTTACTAATATAGACATTGTCATGTTACTAATATCGACTTTGTCATGTTACTAATGTAGACTGTGTCATGTTACTAATGTAGACTGTCATGTTACTAATATAGACTGTCATGTTACTAATATAGACTGTGTCATGTTACTAATATAGACTTTGTCATGTTACTAATATAGACTTTGTCATGTTACTAATATAGACTTTGTCATGTTACTAATATAGACTTTGTCATGTTACTAATATAGACTTTGTCATGTTACTAATATAGACTTTGTCATGCTACTAATATAGACTTTGTCATGTTACTAATATAGACTGTGTCATGTTACTAATATAGACTTTGTCATGTTACTAATATAGACTTTGTCATATTACTAATATAGACTTTGTCATGCTACTAATATAGACTTTGTCATGTTACTAATATAGACTTTGTCATGTTACTAATATAGACTGTCATGTTACTAATACAGACTTTGTCATGCTACTAATATAGACTTTGTCATGTTACTAATATAGACTGTGTCATGTTACTAATATAGACTTTGTCATGTTACTAATATAGACTTTGTCATGTTACTAATATAGACTTTGTCATGTTACTAATATAGACTTTGTCATGTTACTAATATAGACTTTGTCATGTTACTAATATAGACATTGTCATGTTACTAATATCGACTTTGTCATGTTACTAATATAGACTGTGTCATGTTACTAATGTAGACTGTCATGTTACTAATATAGACTGTCATGTTACTAATATAGACTGTGTCATGTTACTAATATAGACTTTGTCATGTTACTAATATAGACTTTGTCATGTTACTAATATAAACTTTGTCATGTTACTAATATAGACTTTGTCATGTTACTAATATAGACTTTGTCATGCTACTAATATAGACTTTGTCATGTTACTAATATAGACTGTGTCATGTTACTAATATAGACTTTGTCATGTTACTAATATAGACTTTGTCATGTTACTAATATAGACTTTGTCATGTTACTAATATAGACATTGTCATGTTACTAATATCGACTTTGTCATGTTACTAATATAGACTGTGTCATGTTACTAATGTAGACTGTCATGTTACTAATATAGACTGTCATGTTACTAATATAGACTGTGTCATGTTACTAATATAGACTTTGTCATGTTACTAATATAGACTTTGTCATGTTACTAATATAGACTTTGTCATGTTACTAATATAGACTTTGTCATGTTACTAATATAGACTTTGTCATGCTACTAATATAGACTTTGTCATGTTACTAATATAGACTGTGTCATGTTACTAATATAGACTTTGTCATGTTACTAATATAGACTTTGTCATGTTACTAATATAGACTTTGTCATGCTACTAATATAGACTTTGTCATGTTACTAATATAGACTTTGTCATGTTACTAATATAGACTTTGTCATGTTACTAATATAGACTTTGTCATGTTACTAATATAGACTTTGTCATGTTACTAATATAGACTGTGTCATGTTACTAATATAGACTTTGTCATGTTACTAATATAGACTTTGTCATGTTATAATATAGACTTTGCCATGTTACTAATATAGACTTTGTCATGTTACTAATATAGACTGTGTCATGTTACTAATATAGACTTTGTCATGTTACTAATATAGACATTGTCATGTTACTAATATCGACTTTGTCATGTTACTAATGTAGACTGTGTCATGTTACTAATGTAGACTGTCATGTTACTAATATAGACTGTCATGTTACTAATATAGACTGTGTCATGTTACTAATATAGACTTTGTCATGTTACTAATATAGACTTTGTCATGTTACTAATATAGACTTTGTCATGTTATTAACATAGACTTTGTCATGTTACTAATATAGACTTTGTCATGTTACTAATATAGACTTTGTCATGCTACTAATATAGACTTTGTCATGTTACTAATATAGACTTTGTCATGTTACTAATATAGACTTTGTCATGTTACTAATATAGACTTTGTCATGTTACTAATATAGACTGTGTCATGCTACTAATATAGACTGTGTCATGTTACTAATATAGACTTTGTCATGCTACTAATATAGACTGTGTCATGTTACTAATATAGACTTTGTCATGTTACTAATATAGACTTTGTCATGTTACTAATATAGACTGTGTCATGTTACTAACATAGACTTTGTCATGCTACTAATATAGACTGTGTCATGTTACTAATATAGACTGTGTCATGTTACTAATATAGACTTTGTCATGTTACTAATATAGACTGTGTGATGCTACTAATATAGACTGTGTCATGTTACTAATATAGACTTTGTCATGTTACTAATATAGACTGTCATGTTACTAATATAGACTGTCATGTTACTAATATAGACTGTGTCATGTTACTAATATAGACTTTGTCATGTTACTAATATAGACTTTGTCATGTTACTAATATAGACTTTGTCATGTTACTAACATAGACTTTGTCATGTTACTAATATAGACTGTGTCATGCTACTAATATAGACTGTGTCATGTTACTAATATAGACTTTGTCATGCTACTAATATAGACTGTGTCATGTTACTAATATAGACATTGTCATGTTACTAATATAGACTTTGTCATGTTACTAATATAGACTGTCTCATGTTACTAATATAGACCGTGTCATGTTACTAATATAGACTGTCATGTTACTAATATAGACTTTGTCATGTTACTAACATAGACTTTGTCATGTTACTAATATAAACTTTGTCATGTTACTAATATAGACTTTGTCATGTTACTAATATAGACTGTGTGATGCTACTAATATAGACTGTGTCATGTTACTAACATAGACTTTGTCATGCTACTAATATAGACTGTGTCATGTTACTAATATAGACTGTGTCATGTTACTAATATAGACTTTGTCATGTTACTAATATAGACTGTGTCATGTTACTAATATAGACTGTGTCATGTTACTAATATAGACTTTGTCATGTTACTAATATAGACTGTCTCATGTTACTAATATAGACTGTGTCATGTTACTAATATAGACTGTGTCATGTTACTAATATAGACTGTCATGTTACTAATATAGACTTTGTCATGTTACTAATATAGACTGTGTCATGCTACTAATATAGACTTTGTCATGTTACTAATATAGACTTTGTCATGCTACTAATATAGACTGTGTCATGTTACTAATATAGACTTTGTCATGTTACTAATATAGACTTTGCCATGTTACTAATATAGACTTTGTCATGTTACTAATATAGACTTTGTCATGCTACTAATATAGACTTTGTCATGTTACTAATATAGACTTTGTCATGTTACTAATATAGACTTTGTCATGTTACTAATATAGACTTTGTCATGTTACTAATATAGACTGTGTCATGCTACTAATATAGACTGTGTCATGTTACTAATATAGACTTTGTCATGCTACTAATATAGACTGTCATGTTACTAATATAGACTGTGTCATGTTACGAATGTAGACTGTCATGTTACTAATATAGACTGTCATGTTACTAATATAGACTGTGTCATGTTACTAATATAGACTTTGTCATGTTACTAATATAGACTTTGTCATGTTACTAATATAGACTTTGTCATGTTACTAATATAGACTTTGTCATGTTACTAATATAGACTTTGTCATGCTACTAATATAGACTTTGTCATGTTACTAATATAGACTGTGTCATGCTACTAATATAGACTGTGTCATGTTACTAATATAGACTTTGTCATGCTACTAATATAGACTGTCATGTTACTAATATAGACATTGTCATGTTACTAATACAGACTTTGTCATGTTACTAATATAGACTGTGTCATGTTACTAATATAGACTGTCATGTTACTAATATAGACTTTGTCATGTTACTAATATAGACTTTGTCATGTTACTAATATAAACTTTGTCATGTTACTAATATAGACTTTGTCATGTTACTAATATAGACTGTGTGATGCTACTAATATAGACTGTGTCATGTTACTAACATAGACTTTGTCATGCTACTAATATAGACTGTGTCATGTTACTAATATAGACTGTGTCATGTTACTAATATAGACTTTGTCATGTTACTAATATAGACTGTGTCATGTTACTAATATAGACTGTGTCATGTTACTAATATAGACTTTGTCATGTTACTAATATAGACTGTCTCATGTTACTAATATAGACTGTGTCATGTTACTAATATAGACTGTGTCATGTTACTAATATAGACTGTCATGTTACTAATATAGACTTTGTCATGTTACTAATATAGACTGTGTCATGCTACTAATATAGACTTTGTCATGTTACTAATATAGACTTTGTCATGCTACTAATATAGACTGTGTCATGTTACTAATATAGACTTTGTCATGTTACTAATATAGACTTTGCCATGTTACTAATATAGACTTTGTCATGTTACTAATATAGACTGTGTCATGCTACTAATATAGACTTTGTCATGTTACTAATATAGACTTTGTCATGCTACTAATATAGACTGTGTCATGTTACTAATATAGACTTTGTCATGTTACTAATATAGACTTTGCCATGTTACTAATATAGACTTTGTCATGTTACTAATATAGATTTTGTCATGCTACTAATATAGACTTTGTCATGTTACTAATATAGACTTTGTCATGTTACTAATATAGACTTTGTCATGTTACTAATATAGACTTTGTCATGTTACTAATATAGACTGTGTCATGCTACTAATATAGACTGTGTCATGTTACTAATATAGACTTTGTCATGTTACTAATATAGACTTTGTCATGTTACTAATATAGACTTTGTCATGCTACTAATATAGACTTTGTCATGTTACTAATATAGACTTTGTCATGTTACTAATATAGACATTGTCATGTTACTAATATCGACTTTGTCATGTTACTGATATAGACTGTGTCATGTTACTAATGTAGACTGTCATGTTACTAATATAGACTGTCATGTTACTAATATAGACTGTGTCATGTTACTAATATCGACTTTGTCATGTTACTAATATAGACTTTGTCATGTTACTAATATAGACTTTGTCATGTTACTAATATAGACTTTGTCATGTTACTAATATAGACTTTGTCATGTTACTAATATAGACTTTGTCATGCTACTAATATAGACTTTGTCATGTTACTAATATAGACTGTGTCATGTTACTAATATAGACTTTGTCATGTTACTAATATAGACTTTGTCATATTACTAATATAGACTTTGTCATGCTACTAATATAGACTTTGTCATGTTACTAATATAGACTTTGTCATGTTACTAATATAGACCGTCATGTTACTAATACAGACTTTGTCATGCTACTAATATAGACTTTGTCATGTTACTAATATAGACTGTGTCATGTTACTAATATAGACTTTGTCATGTTACTAATATAGACTTTGTCATGTTACTAATATAGACTTTGTCATGTTACTAATATAGACTTTGTCATGTTACTAATATAGACTTTGTCATGTTACTAATATAGACATTGTCATGTTACTAATATCGACTTTGTCATGTTACTAATATAGACTGTGTCATGTTACTAATGTAGACTGTCATGTTACTAATATAGACTGTCATGTTACTAATATAGACTGTGTCATGTTACTAATATAGACTTTGTCATGTTACTAATATAGACTTTGTCATGTTACTAATATAGACTTTGTCATGCTACTAATATAGACTTTGTCATGTTACTAATATAGACTGTGTCATGTTACTAATATAGACTTTGTCATGTTACTAATATAGACTTTGTCATATTACTAATATAGACTTTGTCATGTTACTAATATAGACATTGTCATGTTACTAATATCGACTTTGTCATGTTACTAATATAGACTGTGTCATGTTACTAATGTAGACTGTCATGTTACTAATATAGACTGTCATGTTACTAATATAGACTGTGTCATGTTACTAATATAGACTTTGTCATGTTACTAATATAGACTTTGTCATGTTACTAATATAGACTTTGTCATGTTACTAATATAGACTTTGTCATGTTACTAATATAGACTTTGTCATGCTACTAATATAGACTTTGTCATGTTACTAATATAGACTGTGTCATGTTACTAATATAGACTTTGTCATGTTACTAATATAGACTTTGTCATGTTACTAATATAGACTTTGTCATGCTACTAATATAGACTTTGTCATGTTACTAATATAGACTGTGTCACGTTACTAATATAGACTGTGTCATGTTACTAATGTAGACTGTCATGTTACTAATATAGACTGTCATGTTACTAATATAGACTGTGTCATGTTACTAATATAGACTTTGTCATGTTACTAATATAGACTTTGTCATGTTACTAATATAGACTTTGTCATGTTACTAATATAGACTTTGTCATGTTACTAATATAGACTTTGTCATGCTACTAATATAGACTTTGTCATGTTACTAATATAGACTGTGTCATGTTACTAATATAGACTTTTTCATGTTACTAATATAGACTTTGTCATGTTACTAATATAGACTTTGTCATGCTACTAATATAGACTTTGTCATGTTACTAATATAGACTGTGTCATGTTACTAATATAGACTGTCATGTTACTAATATAGACTTTGTCATGTTACTAATATAGACTTTGTCATGTTACTAATATAAACTTTGTCATGTTACTAATATAGACTTTGTCATGTTACTAATATAGACTGTGTGATGCTACTAATATAGACTGTGTCATGTTACTAACATAGACTTTGTCATGCTACTAATATAGACTGTGTCATGTTACTAATATAGACTGTGTCATGTTACTAATATAGACTTTGTCATGTTACTAATATAGACTGTCTCATGTTACTAATATAGACTGTGTCATGTTACTAATATAGACTGTGTCATGTTACTAATATAGACTGTCATGTTACTAATATAGACTTTGTCATGTTACTAATATAGACTGTGTCATGCTACTAATATAGACTTTGTCATGTTACTAATATAGACTTTGTCATGCTACTAATATAGACTGTGTCATGTTACTAATATAGACTTTGTCATGTTACTAATATAGACTTTGCCATGTTACTAATATAGACTTTGTCATGTTACTAATATAGACTTTGTCATGCTACTAATATAGACTTTGTCATGTTACTAATATAGACTTTGTCATGTTACTAATATAGACTTTGTCATGTTACTAATATAGACTTTGTCATGTTACTAATATAGACTGTGTCATGCTACTCATATAGACTGTGTCATGTTACTAATATAGACTTTGTCATGCTACTAATATAGACTGTCATGTTACTAATATAGACTGTGTCATGTTACGAATGTAGACTGTCATGTTACTAATATAGACTGTCATGTTACTAACATAGACTGTGTCATGTTACTAATATAGACTTTGTCATGTTACTAATATAGACTTTGTCATGTTACTAATATAGACTTTGTCATGTTACTAATATAGACTTTGTCATGTTACTAATATAGACTTTGTCATGCTACTAATATAGACTTTGTCATGTTACTAATATAGACTGTGTCATGCTACTAATATAGACTGTGTCATGTTACTAATATAGACTTTGTCATGCTACTAATATAGACTGTGTCATGTTACTAATATAGACATTGTCATGTTACTAATACAGACTTTGTCATGTTACTAATATAGACTGTGTCATGTTACTAATATAGACTGTCATGTTACTAATATAGACTTTGTCATGTTACTAATATAGACTTTGTCATGTTACTAATATAAACTTTGTCATGTTACTAATATAGACTTTGTCATGTTACTAATATAGACTGTGTGATGCTACTAATATAGACTGTGTCATGTTACTAACATAGACTTTGTCATGCTACTAATATAGACTGTGTCATGTTACTAATATAGACTGTGTCATGTTACTAATATAGACTTTGTCATGTTACTAATATAGACTGTGTCATGTTACTAATATAGACTGTGTCATGTTACTAATATAGACTTTGTCATGTTACTAATATAGACTGTCTCATGTTACTAATATAGACTGTGTCATGTTACTAATATAGACTGTGTCATGTTACTAATATAGACTGTCATGTTACTAATATAGACTTTGTCATGTTACTAATATAGACTGTGTCATGCTACTAATATAGACTTTGTCATGTGACTAATATAGACTTTGTCATGCTACTAATATAGACTGTGTCATGTTACTAATATAGACTTTGTCATGTTACTAATATAGACTTTGTCATGCTACTAATATAGACTGTGTCATGTTACTAATATAGACTTTGTCATGTTACTAATATAGACTTTGCCATGTTACTAATATAGACTTTGTCATGTTACTAATATAGACTTTGTCATGCTACTAATATAGACTTTGTCATGTTACTAATATAGACTTTGTCATGTTACTAATATAGACTTTGTCATGTTACTAATATAGACTTTGTCATGTTACTAATATAGACTGTGTCATGCTACTCATATAGACTGTGTCATGTTACTAATATAGACTTTGTCATGCTACTAATATAGACTGTCATGTTACTAATATAGACTGTGTCATGTTACTAATATAGACATTGTCATGTTACTAATACAGACTTTGTCATGTTACTAATATAGACTGTGTCATGTTACTAATATAGACTGTCATGTTACTAATATAGACTTTGTCATGTTACTAATATAGACTTTGTCATGTTACTAATATAAACTTTGTCATGTTACTAATATAGACTTTGTCATGTTACTAATATAGACTGTGTGATGCTACTAATATAGACTGTGTCATGTTACTAACATAGACTTTGTCATGCTACTAATATAGACTGTGTCATGTTACTAATATAGACTGTGTCATGTTACTAATATAGACTTTGTCATGTTACTAATATAGACTGTGTCATGTTACTAATATAGACTGTGTCATGTTACTAATATAGACTTTGTCATGTTACTAATATAGACTGTCTCATGTTACTAATATAGACTGTGTCATGTTACTAATATAGACTGTGTCATGTTACTAATATAGACTGTCATGTTACTAATATAGACTTTGTCATGTTACTAATATAGACTGTGTCATGCTACTAATATAGACTTTGTCATGTGACTAATATAGACTTTGTCATGCTACTAATATAGACTGTGTCATGTTACTAATATAGACTTTGTCATGTTACTAATATAGACTTTGTCATGCTACTAATATAGACTGTGTCATGTTACTAATATAGACTTTGTCATGTTACTAATATAGACTTTGCCATGTTACTAATATAGACTTTGTCATGTTACTAATATAGACTTTGTCATGCTACTAATATAGACTTTGTCATGTTACTAATATAGACTTTGTCATGTTACTAATATAGACTTTGTCATGTTACTAATATAGACTTTGTCATGTTACTAATATAGACTGTGTCATGCTACTCATATAGACTGTGTCATGTTACTAATATAGACTTTGTCATGCTACTAATATAGACTGTCATGTTACTAATATAGACTGTGTCATGTTACGAATGTAGACTGTCATGTTACTAATATAGACTGTCATGTTACTAATATAGACTGTGTCATGTTACTAATATAGACTTTGTCATGTTACTAATATAGACTTTGTCATGTTACTAATATAGACTTTGTCATGTTACTAATATAGACTTTGTCATGTTACTAATATAGACTTTGTCATGCTACTAATATAGACTTTGTCATGTTACTAATATAGACTGTGTCATGCTACTAATATAGACTGTGTCATGTTACTAATATAGACTTTGTCATGCTACTAATATAGACTGTGTCATGTTACTAATATAGACATTGTCATGTTACTAATACAGACTTTGTCATGTTACTAATATAGACTGTGTCATGTTACTAATATAGACTGTCATGTTACTAATATAGACTTTGTCATGTTACTAATATAGACTTTGTCATGTTACTAATATAAACTTTGTCATGTTACTAATATAGACTTTGTCATGTTACTAATATAGACTGTGTGATGCTACTAATATAGACTGTGTCATGTTACTAACATAGACTTTGTCATGCTACTAATATAGACTGTGTCATGTTACTAATATAGACTGTGTCATGTTACTAATATAGACTTTGTCATGTTACTAATATAGACTGTGTCATGTTACTAATATAGACTGTGTCATGTTACTAATATAGACTTTGTCATGTTACTAATATAGACTGTCTCATGTTACTAATATAGACTGTGTCATGTTACTAATATAGACTGTGTCATGTTACTAATATAGACTGTCATGTTACTAATATAGACTTTGTCATGTTACTAATATAGACTGTGTCATGCTACTAATATAGACTTTGTCATGTGACTAATATAGACTTTGTCATGCTACTAATATAGACTGTGTCATGTTACTAATATAGACTTTGTCATGTTACTAATATAGACTTTGTCATGTTACTAATATAGACTTTGTCATGTTACTAATATAGACTTTGTCATGTTACTAATATAGACATTGTCATGTTACTAATATCGACTTTGTCATGTTACTAATATAGACTGTGTCATGTTACTAATGTAGACTGTCATGTTACTAATATAGACAGTCATGTTACTAATATAGACTGTGTCATGTTACTAATATAGACTTTGTCATGTTACTAATATAGACTTTGTCATGTTACTAATATAGACTTTGTCATGTTACTAATATAGACTTTGTCATGTTACTAATATAGACTTTGTCATGCTACTAATATAGACTTTGTCATGTTACTAATATAGACTGTGTCATGTTACTAATATAGACTGTGTCATGTTACTAATATAGACTTTGTCATGTTACTAATATAGACTTTGTCATGCTACTAATATAGACGTTGTCATGTTACTAATATAGACTGTGTCATGTTACTAATATAGACTGTGTCATGTTACTAATGTAGACTGTCATGTTACTAATATAGACTGTCATGTTACTAATATAGACTGTGTCATGTTACTAATATAGACTTTGTCATGTTACTAATATAGACTTTGTCATGTTACTAATATAGACTTTGTCATGTTACTAATATAGACTTTGTCATGTTACTAATATAGACTTTGTCATGCTACTAATATAGACTTTGTCATGTTACTAATATAGACTGTGTCATGTTACTAATATAGACTTTGTCATGTTACTAATATAGACTTTGTCATGTTACTAATATAGACTTTGTCATGCTACTAATATAGACTTTGTCATGTTACTAATATAGACTGTGTCATGTTACTAATATAGACTGTCATGTTACTAATATAGACTTTGTCATGTTACTAATATAGACTTTGTCATGTTACTAATATAAACTTTGTCATGTTACTAATATAGACTTTGTCATGTTACTAATATAGACTGTGTGATGCTACTAATATAGACTGTGTCATGTTACTAACATAGACTTTGTCATGCTACTAATATAGACTGTGTCATGTTACTAATATAGACTGTGTCATGTTACTAATATAGACTTTGTCATGTTACTAATATAGACTGTCTCATGTTACTAATATAGACTGTGTCATGTTACTAATATAGACTGTGTCATGTTACTAATATAGACTGTCATGTTACTAATATAGACTTTGTCATGTTACTAATATAGACTGTGTCATGCTACTAATATAGACTTTGTCATGTTACTAATATAGACTTTGTCATGCTACTAATATAGACTGTGTCATGTTACTAATATAGACTTTGTCATGTTACTAATATAGACTTTGCCATGTTACTAATATAGACTTTGTCATGTTACTAATATAGACTTTGTCATGCTACTAATATAGACTTTGTCATGTTACTAATATAGACTTTGTCATGTTACTAATATAGACTTTGTCATGTTACTAATATAGACTTTGTCATGTTACTAATATAGACTGTGTCATGCTACTCATATAGACTGTGTCATGTTACTAATATAGACTTTGTCATGTTACTAATATAGACTGTGTCATGTTACGAATGTAGACTGTCATGTTACTAATATAGACTGTCATGTTACTAATATAGACTGTGTCATGTTACTAATATAGACTTTGTCATGTTACTAATATAGACTTTGTCATGTTACTAATATAGACTTTGTCATGTTACTAATATAGACTTTGTCATGTTACTAATATAGACTTTGTCATGCTACTAATATAGACTTTGTCATGTTACTAATATAGACTGTGTCATGCTACTAATATAGACTGTGTCATGTTACTAATATAGACTTTGTCATGCTACTAATATAGACTGTGTCATGTTACTAATATAGACATTGTCATGTTACTAATACAGACTTTGTCATGTTACTAATATAGACTGTGTCATGTTACTAATATAGACTGTCATGTTACTAATATAGACTTTGTCATGTTACTAATATAGACTTTGTCATGTTACTAATATAAACTTTGTCATGTTACTAATATAGACTTTGTCATGTTACTAATATAGACTGTGTGATGCTACTAATATAGACTGTGTCATGTTACTAACATAGACTTTGTCATGCTACTAATATAGACTGTGTCATGTTACTAATATAGACTGTGTCATGTTACTAATATAGACTTTGTCATGTTACTAATATAGACTGTGTCATGTTACTAATATAGACTGTGTCATGTTACTAATATAGACTTTGTCATGTTACTAATATAGACTGTCTCATGTTACTAATATAGACTGTGTCATGTTACTAATATAGACTGTGTCATGTTACTAATATAGACTGTCATGTTACTAATATAGACTTTGTCATGTTACTAATATAGACTGTGTCATGCTACTAATATAGACTTTGTCATGTGACTAATATAGACTTTGTCATGCTACTAATATAGACTGTGTCATGTTACTAATATAGACTTTGTCATGTTACTAATATAGACTTTGCCATGTTACTAATATAGACTTTGTCATGTTACTAATATAGACTGTGTCATGCTACTAATATAGACTTTGTCATGTTACTAATATAGACTTTGTCATGCTACTAATATAGACTGTGTCATGTTACTAATATAGACTTTGTCATGTTACTAATATAGACTTTGCCATGTTACTAATATAGACTTTGTCATGTTACTAATATAGACTTTGTCATGCTACTAATATAGACTTTGTCATGTTACTAATATAGACTTTGTCATGTTACTAATATAGACTTTGTCATGTTACTAATATAGACTTTGTCATGTTACTAATATAGACTGTGTCATGCTACTAATATAGACTGTGTCATGTTACTAATATAGACTTTGTCATGTTACTAATATAGACTTTGTCATGTTACTAATATAGACTTTGTCATGCTACTAATATAGACTTTGTCATGTTACTAATATAGACTTTGTCATTTTACTAATATAGACATTGTCATGTTACTAATATCGACTTTGTCATGTTACTGATATAGACTCTGTCATGTTACTAATATAGACTTTGTCATGTTACTAATATAGACTTTGTCATGTTACTAATATAGACATTGTCATGTTACTAATATCGACTTTGTCATGTTACTAATATAGACTGTGTCATGTTACTAATGTAGACTGTCATGTTACTAATATAGACTGTCATGTTACTAATATAGACTGTGTCATGTTACTAATATAGACTTTGTCATGTTACTAATATAGACTTTGTCATGTTACTAATATAGACTTTGTCATGTTACTAATATAGACTTTGTCATGTTACTAATATAGACTTTGTCATGCTACTAATATAGACTTTGTCATGTTACTAATATAGACTGTGTCATGCTACTAATATAGACTGTGTCATGTTACTAATATAGACTTTGTCATGTTACTAATATAGACTTTGTCATGTTACTAATATAGACATTCTCATGTTACTAATATCGACTTTGTCATGTTACTAATATAGACTGTGTCATGTTACTAATGTAGACTGTCATGTTACTAATATAGACTGTCATGTTACTAATATAGACTGTGTCATGTTACTAATATAGACTTTGTCATGTTACTAATATAGACTTTGTCATGTTACTAATATAGACTTTGTCATGTTACTAATATAGACTTTGTCATGTTACTAATATAGACTTTGTCATGCTACTAATATAGACTTTGTCATGTTACTAATATAGACTGTGTCATGTTACTAATATAGACTTTGTCATGTTACTAATATAGACTTTGTCATGTTACTAATATAGACTTTGTCATGCTACTAATATAGACTTTGTCATGTTACTAATATAGACTGTGTCATGTTACTAATATAGACTGTGTCATGTTACTAATATAGACTGTCATGTTACTAATATAGACTTTGTCATGTTACTAATATAGACTTTGTCATGTTACTAATATAAACTTTGTCATGTTACTAATATAGACTTTGTCATGTTACTAATATAGACTGTGTGATGCTACTAATATAGACTGTGTCATGTTACTAACATAGACTTTGTCATGCTACTAATATAGACTGTGTCATGATACTAATATAGACTGTGTCATGTTACTAATATAGACTTTGTCATGTTACTAATATAGACTTTGTCATGTTACTAATATAGACTTTGTCATGCTACTAATATAGACTTTGTCATGTTACTAATATAGACTTTGTCATGTTACTAATATAGACATTGTCATGTTACTAATATCGACTTTGTCATGTTACTGATATAGACTTTGTCATGTTACTAATATAGACTTTGTCATGTTACTAATATAGACTTTGTCATGTTACTAATATAGACATTGTCATGTTACTAATATCGACTTTGTCATGTTACTAATATAGACTGTGTCATGTTACTAATGTAGACTGTCATGTTACTAATATAGACTGTCATGTTACTAATATAGACTGTGTCATGTTACTAATATAGACTTTGTCATGTTACTAATATAGACTTTGTCATGTTACTAATATAGACTTTGTCATGTTACTAATATAGACTTTGTCATGTTACTAATATAGACTTTGTCATGCTACTAATATAGACTTTGTCATGTTACTAATATAGACTGTGTCATGTTACTAATATAGACTTTGTCATGTTACTAATATAGACTTTGTCATGTTACTAATATAGACTTTGTCATGTTACTAATATAGACATTGTCATGTTACTAATATCGACTTTGTCATGTTACTAATATAGACTGTGTCATGTTACTTATGTAGACTGTCATGTTACTAATATAGACTGTCATGTTACTAATATAGACTGTGTCATGTTACTAATATAGACTTTGTCATGTTACTAATATAGACTTTGTCATGTTACTAATATAGACTTTGTCATGTTACTAATATAGACTTTGTCATGTTACTAATATAGACTTTGTCATGCTACTAATATAGACTTTGTCATGTTACTAATATAGACTGTGTCATGTTACTAATATAGACTTTGTCATGTTACTAATATAGACGTTGTCATGTTACTAATATAGACTTTGTCATGCTACTAATATAGACTTTGTCATGTTACTAATATAGACTGTGTCATGTTACTAATATAGACTGTGTCATGTTACTAATATAGACTGTCATGTTACTAATATAGACTTTGTCATGTTACTAATATAGACTTTGTCATGTTACTAATATAAACTTTGTCATGTTACTAATATAGACTTTGTCATGTTACTAATATAGACTGTGTGATGCTACTAATATAGACTGTGTCATGTTACTAACATAGACTTTGTCATGCTACTAATATAGACTGTGTCATGTTACTAATATAGACTGTGTCATGTTACTAATATAGACTTTGTCATGTTACTAATATAGACTGTGTCATGTTACTAATATAGACTGTGTCATGTTACTAATATAGACTTTGTCATGTTACTAATATAGACTGTCTCATGTTACTAATATAGACTGTGTCATGTTACTAATATAGACTGTGTCATGTTACTAATATAGACTGTCATGTTACTAATATAGACTTTGTCATGTTACTAATATAGACTGTGTCATGCTACTAATATAGACTTTGTCATGTTACTAATATAGACTTTGTCATGCTACTAATATAGACTGTGTCATGTTACTAATATAGACTTTGTCATGTTACTAATATAGACTTTGCCATGTTACTAATATAGACTTTGTCATGTTACTAATATAGACTTTGTCATGCTACTAATATAGACTTTGTCATGTTACTAATATAGACTTTGTCATGTTACTAATATAGACTTTGTCATGTTACTAATATAGACTTTGTCATGTTACTAATATAGACTGTGTCATGCTACTAATATAGACTGTGTCATGTTACTAATATAGACTTTGTCATGCTACTAATATAGACTGTCATGTTACTAATATAGACTGTGTCATGTTACGAATGTAGACTGTCATGTTACTAATATAGACTGTCATGTTACTAATATAGACTGTGTCATGTTACTAATATAGACTTTGTCATGTTACTAATATAGACTTTGTCATGTTACTAATATAGACTTTGTCATGTTACTAATATAGACTTTGTCATGTTACTAATATAGACTTTGTCATGCTACTAATATAGACTTTGTCATGTTACTAATATAGACTGTGTCATGCTACTAATATAGACTGTGTCATGTTACTAATATAGACTTTGTCATGCTACTAATATAGACTGTGTCATGTTACTAATATAGACATTGTCATGTTACTAATACAGACTTTGTCATGTTACTAATATAGACTGTGTCATGTTACTAATATAGACTGTCATGTTACTAATATAGACTTTGTCATGTTACTAATATAGACTTTGTCATGTTACTAATATAAACTTTGTCATGTTACTAATATAGACTTTGTCATGTTACTAATATAGACTGTGTGATGCTACTAATATAGACTGTGTCATGTTACTAATATAGACTGTGTCATGTTACTAATATAGACTGTCATGTTACTAATATAGACTTTGTCATGTTACTAATATAGACTGTGTCATGCTACTAATATAGACTTTGTCATGTTACTAATATAGACTTTGTCATGCTACTAATATAGACTGTGTCATGTTACTAATATAGACTTTGTCATGTTACTAATATAGACTTTGCCATGTTACTAATATAGACTTTGTCATGTTACTAATATAGACTTTGTCATGCTACTAATATAGACTTTGTCATGTTACTAATATAGACTTTGTCATGTTACTAATATAGACTTTGTCATGTTACTAATATAGACTTTGTCATGTTACTAATATAGACTGTGTCATGCTACTCATATAGACTGTGTCATGTTACTAATATAGACTTTGTCATGCTACTAATATAGACTGTCATGTTACTAATATAGACTGTGTCATGTTACGAATGTAGACTGTCATGTTACTAATATAGACTGTCATGTTACTAATATAGACTGTGTCATGTTACTAATATAGACTTTGTCATGTTACTAATATAGACTTTGTCATGTTACTAATATAGACTTTGTCATGTTACTAATATAGACTTTGTCATGTTACTAATATAGACTTTGTCATGCTACTAATGTAGACTTTGTCATGTTACTAATATAGACTGTGTCATGCTACTAATATAGACTGTGTCATGTTACTAATATAGACTTTGTCATGCTACTAATATAGACTGTGTCATGTTACTAATATAGACATTGTCATGTTACTAATACAGACTTTGTCATGTTACTAATATAGACTGTGTCATGTTACTAATATAGACTGTCATGTTACTAATATAGACTTTGTCATGTTACTAATATAGACTTTGTCATGTTACTAATATAAACTTTGTCATGTTACTAATATAGACTTTGTCATGTTACTAATATAGACTGTGTGATGCTACTAATATAGACTGTGTCATGTTACTAACATAGACTTTGTCATGCTACTAATATAGACTGTGTCATGTTACTAATATAGACTGTGTCATGTTACTAATATAGACTTTGTCATGTTACTAATATAGACTGTGTCATGTTACTAATATAGACTGTGTCATGTTACTAATATAGACTTTGTCATGTTACTAATATAGACTGTCTCATGTTACTAATATAGACTGTGTCATGTTACTAATATAGACTGTGTCATGTTACTAATATAGACTGTCATGTTACTAATAAAGACTTTGTCATGTTACTAATATAGACTGTGTCATGCTACTAATATAGACTTTGTCATGTGACTAATATAGACTTTGTCATGCTACTAATATAGACTGTGTCATGTTACTAATATAGACTTTGTCATGTTACTAATATAGACTTTGCCATGTTACTAATATAGACTTTGTCATGTTACTAATATAGACTTTGTCATGCTACTAATATAGACTGTGTCATGTTACTAATATAGACTTTGTCATGTTACTAATATAGACTTTGCCATGTTACTAATATAGACTTTGTCATGTTACTAATATAGACTTTGTCATGCTACTAATATAGACTTTGTCATTTTACTAATATAGACTTTGTCATGTTACTAATATAGACTTTGTCATGTTACTAATATAGACTTTGTCATGTTACTAATATAGACTGTGTCATGCTACTAATATAGACTGTGTCATGTTACTAATATAGACTTTGTCATGTTACTAATATAGACTTTGTCATGTTACTAATATAGACTTTGTCATGCTACTAATATAGAATTTGTCATGTTACTAATATAGACTTTGTCATTTTACTAATATAGACATTGTCATGTTACTAATATCGACTTTGTCATGTTACTGATATAGACTCTGTCATGTTACTAATATAGACTTTGTCATGTTACTAATATAGACTTTGTCATGTTACTAATATAGACATTGTCATGTTACTAATATCGACTTTGTCATGTTACTAATATAGACTGTGTCATGTTACTAATGTAGACTGTCATGTTACTAATATAGACTGTCATGTTACTAATATAGACTGTGTCATGTTACTAATATAGACTTTGTCATGTTACTAATATAGACTTTGTCATGTTACTAATATAGACTTTGTCATGTTACTAATATAGACTTTGTCATGTTACTAATATAGACTTTGTCATGCTACTAATATAGACTTTGTCATGTTACTAATATAGACTGTGTCATGCTACTAATATAGACTGTGTCATGTTACTAATATAGACTTTGTCATGTTACTAATATAGACTTTGTCATGTTACTAATATAGACATTCTCATGTTACTAATATCGACTTTGTCATGTTACTAATATAGACTGTGTCATGTTACTAATGTAGACTGTCATGTTACTAATATAGACTGTCATGTTACTAATATAGACTGTGTCATGTTACTAATATAGACTTTGTCATGTTACTAATATAGACTTTGTCATGTTACTAATATAGACTTTGTCATGTTACTAATATAGACTTTGTCATGTTACTAATATAGACTTTGTCATGCTACTAATATAGACTTTGTCATGTTACTAATATAGACTGTGTCATGTTACTAATATAGACTTTGTCATGTTACTAATATAGACTTTGTCATGTTACTAATATAGACTTTGTCATGCTACTAATATAGACTTTGTCATGTTACTAATATAGACTGTGTCATGTTACTAATATAGACTGTGTCATGTTACTAATATAGACTGTCATGTTACTAATATAGACTTTGTCATGTTACTAATATAGACTTTGTCATGTTACTAATATAAACTTTGTCATGTTACTAATATAGACTTTGTCATGTTACTAATATAGACTGTGTGATGCTACTAATATAGACTGTGTCATGTTACTAACATAGACTTTGTCATGCTACTAATATAGACTGTGTCATGATACTAATATAGACTGTGTCATGTTACTAATATAGACTTTGTCATGTTACTAATATAGACTTTGTCATGTTACTAATATAGACTTTGTCAAGCTACTAATATAGACTTTGTCATGTTACTAATATAGACTTTGTCATGTTACTAATATAGACATTGTCATGTTACTAATATCGACTTTGTCATGTTACTGATATAGACTTTGTCATGTTACTAATATAGACTTTGTCATGTTACTAATATAGACTTTGTCATGTTACTAATATAGACATTGTCATGTTACTAATATCGACTTTGTCATGTTACTAATATAGACTGTGTCATGTTACTAATGTAGACTGTCATGTTACTAATATAGACTGTCATGTTACTAATATAGACTGTGTCATGTTACTAATATAGACTTTGTCATGTTACTAATATAGACTTTGTCATGTTACTAATATAGACTTTGTCATGTTACTAATATAGACTTTGTCATGTTACTAATATAGACTTTGTCATGCTACTAATATAGACTTTGTCATGTTACTAATATAGACTGTGTCATGTTACTAATATAGACTTTGTCATGTTACTAATATAGACTTTGTCATGTTACTAATATAGACTTTGTCATGTTACTAATATAGACATTGTCATGTTACTAATATCGACTTTGTCATGTTACTAATATAGACTGTGTCATGTTACTAATGTAGACTGTCATGTTACTAATATAGACTGTCATGTTACTAATATAGACTGTGTCATGTTACTAATATAGACTTTGTCATGTTACTAATATAGACTTTGTCATGTTACTAATATAGACTTTGTCATGTTACTAATATAGACTTTGTCATGTTACTAATATAGACTTTGTCATGCTACTAATATAGACTTTGTCATGTTACTAATATAGACTGTGTCATGTTACTAATATAGACTTTGTCATGTTACTAATATAGACGTTGTCATGTTACTAATATAGACTTTGTCATGCTACTAATATAGACTTTGTCATGTTACTAATATAGACTGTGTCATGTTACTAATATAGACTGTGTCATGTTACTAATATAGACTGTCATGTTCGTAATATAGACTTTGTCATGTTACTAATATAGACTTTGTCATGTTACTAATATAAACTTTGTCATGTTACTAATATAGACTTTGTCATGTTACTAATATAGACTGTGTGATGCTACTAATATAGACTGTGTCATGTTACTAACATAGACTTTGTCATGCTACTAATATAGACTGTGTCATGTTACTAATATAGACTGTGTCATGTTACTAATATAGACTTTGTCATGTTACTAATATAGACTGTGTCATGTTACTAATATAGACTGTGTCATGTTACTAATATAGACTTTGTCATGTTACTAATATAGACTGTCTCATGTTACTAATATAGACTGTGTCATGTTACTAATATAGACTGTGTCATGTTACTAATATAGACTGTCATGTTACTAATATAGACTTTGTCATGTTACTAATATAGACTGTGTCATGCTACTAATATAGACTTTGTCATGTTACTAATATAGACTTTGTCATGCTACTAATATAGACTGTGTCATGTTACTAATATAGACTTTGTCATGTTACTAATATAGACTTTGCCATGTTACTAATATAGACTTTGTCATGTTACTAATATATACTTTGTCATGCTACTAATATAGACTTTGTCATGTTACTAATATAGACTTTGTCATGTTACTAATATAGACTTTGTCATGTTACTAATATAGACTTTGTCATGTTACTAATATAGACTGTGTCATGCTACTAATATAGACTGTGTCATGTTACTAATATAGACTTTGTCATGCTACTAATATAGACTGTCATGTTACTAATATAGACTGTGTCATGTTACGAATGTAGACTGTCATGTTACTAATATAGACTGTCATGTTACTAATATAGACTGTGTCATGTTACTAATATAGACTTTGTCATGTTACTAATACAGACTTTGTCATGTTACTAATATAGACTGTGTCATGTTACTAATATAGACTTTGTCATGTTACTAATATAGACTTTGTCATGTTACTAATATAGACTTTGTCATGTTACTAATATAGACATTGTCATGTTACTAATATCGACTTTGTCATGTTACTAATATAGACTGTGTCATGTTACTAATGTAGACTGTCATGTTACTAATATAGACTGTCATGTTACTAATATAGACTGTGTCATGTTACTAATATAGACTTTGTCATGTTTCTAATATAGACTTTGTCATGTTACTAATATAGACTTTGTCATGTTACTAATATAGACTTTGTCATGTTACTAATATAGACTTTGTCATGCTACTAATATAGACTTTGTCATGTTACTAATATAGACTGTGTCATGTTACTAATATAGACTTTGTCATGTTACTAATATAGACGTTGTCATGTTACTAATATAGACTTTGTCATGCTACTAATATAGACTTTGTCATGTTACTAATATAGACTGTGTCATGTTACTAATATAGACTGTGTCATGTTACTAATATAGACTGTCATGTTACTAATATAGACTTTGTCATGTTACTAATATAGACTTTGTCATGTTACTAATATAAACTTTGTCATGTTACTAATATAGACTTTGTCATGTTACTAATATAGACTGTGTGATGCTACTAATATAGACTGTGTCATGTTACTAACATAGACTTTGTCATGCTACTAATATAGACTGTGTCATGTTACTAATATAGACTGTGTCATGTTACTAATATAGACTTTGTCATGTTACTAATATAGACTGTGTCATGTTACTAATATAGACTGTGTCATGTTACTAATATAGACTTTGTCATGTTACTAATATAGACTGTCTCATGTTACTAATATAGACTGTGTCATGTTACTAATATAGACTGTGTCATGTTACTAATATAGACTGTCATGTTACTAATATAGACTTTGTCATGTTACTAATATAGACTGTGTCATGCTACTAATATAGACTTTGTCATGTTACTAATATAGACTTTGTCATGCTACTAATATAGACTGTGTCATGTTACTAATATAGACTTTGTCATGTTACTAATATAGACTTTGCCATGTTACTAATATAGACTTTGTCATGTTACTAATATAGACTTTGTCATGCTACTAATATAGACTTTGTCATGTTACTAATATAGACTTTGTCATGTTACTAATATAGACTTTGTCATGTTACTAATATAGACTTTGTCATGTTACTAATATAGACTGTGTCATGCTACTAATATAGACTGTGTCATGTTACTAATATAGACTTTGTCATGCTACTAATATAGACTGTCATGTTACTAATATAGACTGTGTCATGTTACGAATGTAGACTGTCATGTTACTAATATAGACTGTCATGTTACTAATATAGACTGTGTCATGTTACTAATATAGACTTTGTCATGTTACTAATATAGACTTTGTCATGTTACTAATATAGACTTTGTCATGTTACTAATATAGACTTTGTCATGTTACTAATATAGACTTTGTCATGCTACTAATATAGACTTTGTCATGTTACTAATATAGACTGTGTCATGCTACTAATATAGACTGTGTCATGTTACTAATATAGACTTTGTCATGCTACTAATATAGACTGTGTCATGTTACTAATATAGACATTGTCATGTTACTAATACAGACTTTGTCATGTTACTAATATAGACTGTGTCATGTTACTAATATAGACTGTCATGTTACTAATATAGACTTTGTCATGTTACTAATATAGACTTTGTCATGTTACTAATATAAACTTTGTCATGTTACTAATATAGACTTTGTCATGTTACTAATATAGACTGTGTGATGCTACTAATATAGACTGTGTCATGTTACTAACATAGACTTTGTCATGCTACTAATATAGACTGTGTCATGTTACTAATATAGACTGTGTCATGTTACTAATATAGACTTTGTCATGTTACTAATATAGACTGTGTCATGTTACTAATATAGACTGTGTCATGTTACTAATATAGACTTTGTCATGTTACTAATATAGACTGTCTCATGTTACTAATATAGACTGTGTCATGTTACTAATATAGACTGTGTCATGTTACTAATATAGACTGTCATGTTACTAATATAGACTTTGTCATGTTACTAATATAGACTGTGTCATGCTACTAATATAGACTTTG